>JAODKL010000027.1:19530866-19552700 GCA_026780765.1 Petrocephalus schoutedeni | reverse complement strand
TGCGGACAGGCGACCCAACACTCAGCCGAAGCTGCTCGTATGAGCTTGCCTTGTCACTGTCACTTTCTAATGGTGCCAGCGGGTCGTCGCAGCTTCTGTATGTATTTACATGGGTTCCATCAGAACCAGAACCAGGACCGTCATCCTTACTCAGACCTGCAATCCTGGGGAGGGAGATCTTACCAGCGCATGAAAGAGCCTTAAAATTCAGATGGGTATTTGTGGAGTGCAGGTGCAAGTGTAAATAGTTCTCTCTGTAGCCAGGTCATACTCAAGCTGTTAAGTGTAGCAGCCCAGGTTTTTATTAGTCTGTCTTTGTGTTTTTTTGGCTTCCTATTTCCCCTTGGACGCACACACACACTGTTAGTAATGGTTTACCCCCTCCGCATTGGAAGGTCATGTTCCTGTCAGCATTGTGATTAAAGGGGCCGTCTTAAGAGCACCCTTATTGCACTGGCTGCTCTGCGACCCTGTTGATCCCACAGTGAGTCTGATGACTCGCAGGGGTAGAAGCCGCCAGCAGTGGAGGGAGGCGGACGATTTCAAAGGCCTGAGAGCTGCAGGGGCTCCGTTGTCGCTTTCAGGCGCTGGAATGATCATTGGGACATGAAGGTACAGATCACTCACCTTCAGGCCTAAGAGAGCCACGTCAGGTTTTGAGCCTACATCCATCAGACTCATACATGGATTAAGGCTTTTTTCTTAATCCCACTATTTTTAACATTCTAATGTAACCTTTTTAAAATGTATTGCATATTTAAATGCTATATATAATGCTTTTTGTGCTATTTATAGCAAAATATCAAAATAACAGGTTATAAATAAAAATAAAACTCCTTTACTTTGCCATTTATTTTGTACTTTGGCCAAGCAGAGAGAATAATTCCAATCCATAGCTTCTGACGCTTGACCCAGCATCTACCTGATCAGAGGCACAGCCCACGGAGCCTCTCACTGCTCCTAACACACGTGTCATATACACATCTATTTTATACGTTTTTTTTTTAACGATTGAACAACAACAAACATAAGACAGACAATATATGCAAGAGTACATACATCCTACCAAGAGGAACAGAAAAAAACAAAACAAAAAAAAGTCAGGCATGAGCATCAGAAAGAAATATACATTATCTGAACATAGATAATGTCCGCACTACTTTTGTATTTTTACATTGCGAAATATCCTGCAGATAGGTCTTTACATAAATCTTAAAACTTTATGTATAAAATAATGACCTAAAACAATAATCAAACTAATTACAAATTATTTGGGGGCAGAGTGTGGCTCAGTGTGTTAAGCCTCTGTGCCTGTAATCGGGCCGGTTCAAGCCCAGCCTCCACACATCTGTGGGCCCTTGAGCAAGGTCCTTAACCCCCAGCTCCTTAGGTGCCGCACAAGCTGGCTCATGTAGAGAGCAAGGTTGGGGGAGGTGAGAAGAGAATTTCCCCATGGGGATTAATAAAATATCAATTGAATCTTGGGATTTCTAATCAGATTAAAGTATAATGTTACATCTACATTTTAAAAACTAATATCAAAATTAGCATCTATTTTATTTTCCTTAGGTGTTGCATTAATTACTGTAAGGTATTGATTAGTCAGTAAAAAAGTTATACTTATTAACAAAAAGTACAATTGTATAATTCACCATGGACATTTACTAACTGATCCAAATTATACCTTTATAAACCCAATTTTCAAAATATGTTTCATTTTTAATTTTTATATATCTATTATTCCATATAGTATATCTGTGAGGGGAAAAATGATGTTCATACATAAGTGACCATGTAAGGAGTACTTGTTTATGAAAACTAGCAAGTTTCAGGGGCATTTTCCTAACATCAAAATTACATTTTAGTAAAAATTTGATACTCCCTACTTTTTGAAATAGTAAATTGGGAATTATATACCATATACTGTTTTTATTTTTTAAATAACTCTGTATCCATTTTATTTTAGATACAGCATTAGATGTTGGGATATCAAATACATTTAAGCCCACTTCTTCCTGTGGGGTTTTGTTTTTCCAAATAAACGATAAAAGTTCAGAGTAAATTTTCCTTATAGGTGAAGGTGGTACATCCAACACTAGTGCACACATATTTATTGATATTTAAAGAAAGACCAGATACAGAGGAAAAACCCTGTAAACAATAAATTGCCTTCTCAACTTCTGTATCTGTTTTGTGTTGCGTCATCAGCCAATTGGGAGCATTCAATTTCTTTAGCCTGTATTTGAATACCCTGAAAAATACAGTAGCCATAACTTGTATAACAAGCAAAAAGGGAATGGACTTATAGGGCAACCTTGTCAAATTCCTCTACAAATTTCAAATCTACATGAGGTCCCATGAGTCAATTTAACAGAATTTACCTTTAAATTGTTCTAATTACTTTTTGAAAATATTTTCCCAAGCCAAAGTGTTTTAAAAATAAAGGGATGTTCAACTGTATCAAAGGCTTTATAAAAAATTAAACCACCCTGATTAATAAATTAGCTGTAATCTATGAGATCTGTCTTCCTTTAATAAAGCCTGATTGTGATTAATTGATAATTGAATCAAGGTCTGTTCAACAAAAACAGATGCAAGAATCTTTCCATCATTAATAAGGACTCTGTAGAATATCATCATTAATAATGACTCTGTAGAATATACCTTATTCGTATATACAGTACTGTGCAAAAGTCTTAGGCAGTCAAAGGAAATGTTTAAAGCTGTTTTTCTGGGTAGTAACTGTATATTCGCTCAGAACAAAACCAGAATTTAACATTATAACATACGCAAATGAAGAATGACACAATACAAACTTCCAGGAATTTCTTCTGTACTCCAATCGTCTTACTGATGCCTTGGCTAGATGAACACCACTTTGGTTCCCAATCCTCTCCTCAGGGGCACCTCAGTCATTCCATGTATTTATAAAATTTCACCGCCAAATCACTTAACTGATTGATTAAATTAGTTTGAAAAGTCAATGAAATAGTGATTACCTACACATGGTGTACTAGATGGCTATTGAAAATACTGGGGTGAATAAAGCAAAAGTTTTGACTAATGTAACTACACTTTGACAGGCATAACTTCATAGTTTTACATCAACATGAAGATCATTTAAACGTCATTTCCTTTGACTGCCTAAGACTTTTGCACAGTACTGTAGTTTACCCTAGAAATCTGGTACATACTTTGAAATTATAATGGGGTCTTCCATCTCACAGCCATCAATGTACGTCTGTGATTCTCTCTTTGTTTTCCCCAAATTATAAAAATATTTAGTATTTTTTTCTTCTGGACCTAACAAATCCAACCCTCACTATTCCAGTATATAGTTTGCCCAGTTTGATTTATCAGGATTGCCATAACTGATAATATCACAAATTTCTTTTATAATTAATAAATAATTTTCCTGTAATCTTCTAGCTCTCGCTCCTTTAAATGGCAGTTGTTCTTATATTTCATAAATTCCCAGTTTTGGCTATATTATTAATTGATCTCTCCTTTAGTGTATTTGTATAATTTGTCCAATTTTCCAAAATCCTATTGTCATGTTTCCAAATTTTTTTAATTTTTCAATTACCAGTATTATTCAAATGAACTAAAAGATAAATCGCTTTATGATCACTTAATACTGATGGAACAATAGAGACCTTATTAATCTGTCCTATCTGCAATAAATTGGAAATCAACCAAAAATACATTGTTGATTGTTGATGTATATTCCTTTAAATATGGATGCTTACACCTCCATATATCAATAATTCCCATTGAAATTTGGGTTAGTTGAGGATGATTTGGCAGACAGAGGGAATCTATCCATCTTGGCAGCAAAAACTGTATTAAAATCTACCCCTAAGATAATTTAAGTACCCTGAACATTATGGATCTCATCTTCAATTTCAACAAATAAATGAATAAGTTGTTTATTGTTGGAAGCAGGAAAAACATCTTCTCATTAAGAACCACTATAATAATTATCCACCCACCTAGCTTCTGTACATTCTACCTTTAAATGTACCCTTTAACATTGCAACCCCTGCAGAGTGATTACTACCAAATGATAACCAAACATCACTGCCCCACTGATTCTTCCAGAACTTTAAGTCTGATGAACAAGCATGAGTCTCTTGGGGAAAAAAAAAGTCTGCATCAAACCTTTTTCAATACAAAAAAACAGCCTTTTGTTCAGCCAGATCTCAGATAACGCACACCTCTACAACTAAATGAGGGCATTTCTATGGGGAAAATCCCTAATCCCAATGACGACACCCTTAACCCCTACGCAGCCCAAACCTTGGTTTGGTAACCAATCAAAATACAACACTTCTGGTATTTTAATTTTTTGATTGCATTCACAGATTTTTATTAAATTGAGGTTATCCAAATGGAGACCTGAAAAAATGAAGTGAGGACTGAAAAATAGCCACTAGTTACATTTTTTGAGGATTTGCTATACTTGTAAGGTCCTTTGGTCCTCACACACACAAACACCAGTACACAAAGCATCTGCAAACATTCAAATGCAATCCCTCAACCCACATACACAGTGAGATTCGCAGGACATCTACAGAGCAGAAAAACTGGCCAAGAACCTTTCTGCAATCATAATTCATATCTAAATCGAAAGAAGACAAAGACAAAGACATTGCAGACAGCAACAGGAAAAAGCACTTTCAGTTCATCACAGGGCCCTGCATTTCATCACACTGCATCATCACACCATGACTGACCGGATAACATTGACACATGTAACTTACTCACATTAAAAACTTTTATCCTCCAATCAATGACAGGACATTTCCTACATGAGACACATAGTCAATCTCCCCTACATTTCCCATCAGTCACTTCTTCAGCTTGCAGCTCTCACACAGGAGGCCCTTAGCACCTACATTCCAGGTCAGCAAGCACAGCAGGACATGCCATGCTCCATTTTAGTCTGTCACACAACAAATTACCACCGTCTCACACACGTTATGAGTACAGCACACAGATCCTCAGCCAGTCAAACGCACTGATACACAGATACACTGAAAGAGATACATGAAGATGAACTCCACCTTCAGTGCCCCCAATCACCACAAACCTTTCAATCTACACTGTGGCATTTTACCAAAAAAGGACATTACACACCCCAACCCCACCCACCGTTCAGGCTCAGATTGACAGCCATGGCCACAGCCCAGCCTTAGCCTGTCAACCACGCCCACAACCCAGGCTCAGACTGACAGCCACGCCCACAGCCCAGGCTCAGACTGACAGCCATGCCTGAGAGCATTCGCATAAGTTAAGCTTTACTGTCATCTCAGCCATTTACACAGTACACAGTGAAACTAAATAATATTCCTCGTGAACTCACAATGCTACATTCCTGACAGGGCAGACTTATGGAATCACTCACTAACACAGCTCTGATTTTGCCCCTCAGCAGTACAGAACTCATCATATTTCTTCAATTCCCCAATCGACCCCATTTCTCAAACCGCCAGCCATCTCTGTGTGGCTCCCGCCCCCTCAGCACATCTCTCAGGTGTTGCAGAGAGGCCCCCCCTTCTCACAGCCAGTGTCCGGACCACGCCAACCCGTCACTTTAAACCACATTAAGGTTTCAGTAGGTTGTAAACATTACAGTGTTCTGTTCCATTATCTGCAGGCACGCAGATCCACGCAGGAACAGCAGTGCGCTTTAAAAGCATCTCAGCTCTCCGCAAATCGATGTGTGAATTATTTGGGGGGGGACTTGGGTAGGGCTGGCCAACTTCACGCTCTCAACACATGATTTGACTTTCATGTCTTCACCAGCCCCTATGGGGGGTGACAGAAAGCGTCCTCTGGCCATTTATCCAGCAGGCAACATACAGCTAAGAGGGTCACCTCAGGCCCGGGCAGTCTCCTCTGTTCCCCAAAATAAAACCTTTATAGGAAGTCAGCAGTGCCCCGAGGCTTTGGAGACCACAGGTCCCGTCACGAGCCGTTCAACTGGAATGTGAACAGTCGTCAGAGGGGCAGGGACGCTTGGCGCAGGAGGAGACCCCAGCAGGGGGCAGCGGATTGCAGTGGCACAACTATTAGAGGGGGACAAATTTCCTGTTGGGGGAGCAGAGCCTGCAGGCACACAGCATTTTTTCCATCCCACCACACAGGCATCGCTGACCATTCCTACCTGCGAAAAACTCTTTATTGCGATGCCCTTGTTGCATTTCTTGCATGTCACCCATGACTCGTCACTTTTGTTTTTCCCCAAGCAGACCACTGGACGCTGCCTGCATCCCGCACGCCGCCCACAACTGCACAGCACGACTGGCCGCTCACCACCAGACCTTGCTCTTGCCCTCACCAACACTTTCTGTCCTCTGGGGATCACCTGCATAAAAATATCCCGACTCCCCGCTGTGACCAATGACTTTGCACGATGCAGGACAGTGGAGCAGGTCAAATCCGAAAGAACTTCATCTCAGGTTCCCTTTGGGGGTCTGCCAGTCCCACATAGGAACGGGCCATTTCCAGTATTAGTGGTCGATGACGCAGGCTCCCACATTACGGAATGACGGACGGATGATGCAGGATTTCAATTCTCTCTGGTAGGGCCAGATCTCCATTTTTAGGGGCCCTCACCAAAGGTTTTCGTGGGAACCCCCCCTGCCTAATAATCGATGATCATTTCACATCCTGCACAACGCTAGTAATTTGGGGCCCCAAGCAGCTGCCTATTTTGTCTATAGGCAGAGGCGACCTCATAAATGGCACCTGTCACAGAGAGGGATGTTTACTGCACACATCAACAGTATGACAGCATGATTAGAGCCCTACACCCCCATATCATTTACCGGCATTTCACTACGCTATCACTCGGCCATTGTTTCCCTTTCTTGAATCAGCAATTAACTGAAGCAACAATGAAGATTTAAATGTTTTAGTTCCCCTTTCATTGCACGGCCAAATTACTGTCGTTAATTATCCTCACTTGCGAAAGCACATTCAGACCCTTGTGAGCTTCTGTCTAAACACATGCTGGGGATCAATAGTCCATTAACTGCTCAATCAGATATATCTTAACATGACAGTTCAGCACGTGGAGCATGCACCATTACCGCCAGACAGGAGGGGGCGCCATCAGCAGAACCCAGAGGCTGCAGGATCAAGTCCCAGAGGTCCGTCAGAGGCAGAAATGCTCCGGTTAAATGTCCAGCCCTGGAAAATTCAGGTTGCTTCAGGTAATGAATGAGAGGTAACGCAACAAACAGAACTCCACCTTCAGTGCCCCCGGATCTGGTCAGACTCACGATCCTCATGGGTCTGGATTGTGTCTCTTCATTTCACAGTCCATTAGCTAGACGGCAAAACCACGGGCAGGCTTCTGCTCTCCCGGCCAGTCAAGATCAGGGTGGACGTCAAGAGCCATGGAACTTTCCACCAACTCCCTCGCGGCCACAGTAGCAGAGACTCACTCTCAGGCTCTGTCCTTGTGTGTTTATGTTTCTCCCAGGCCCCTCCGTCACGGATCACGGGCTTCGGGGAAACACACATGTGACACCCCGCGGATGCGTCCTGCTGTCTGGGCCAAACTCCTACAGAGTACCGCTGCACACAGATGCTCGCCACCCCCACACTGAGGCCCCACCCGCCACACACACCCACACTCAGCATGCGGCCCAAAGAAAAGCTACTGGCATTTGTTGGGCCCGTGCGGGCCGACTTAGAACGGGCCTCCTTAGAGTTACGGCCGTCAAATAGGAAATTGGACGGTGAAACAGCCAATGACTGGGAGGCAGAGGATAATGGGGAGAAAGGGAGGGCTTTAATTCTTACCCAGTATAGCAACCCCACAGTAGGAATAAAAGGAGATCCATCACATAAATTGCACCAGTTAATACAGTGAAACCGTTTGATTTGAAACCTCTCGTGCGGAACGGAGTCTGCTCATGGCTTGAGTGATGTCTCACTTTCAGCTCCACTGGAGACGATCTGCCCATCTCCCACAGGCAGGGGGCGCCGTCCCACTTGTCCTTGAGCAAAAGGGTCAGATCCTGAGGTGCCAGGGGTGTGTTAACTCTAGTGCCTCCCAGCATGGACACACACCCCCAGCACAGGGCAGACTTCACATGGTGCTGCATATTCGCTTTCCAAACCACACCCCCCCCCCCCACACTGAAAACTGACCACATTGTGTGGTTTTGCACCCCCTCCCCCCCAGGAAATGCATCACAGCCCCCGTCTCCACACTGCCTTCTCAGCACTTTCGCTCGCCGGCCCAGCGAGGGTTCAGTGAGATGCAGCTGATGTTAATCGCACAGAGGATCCGCAATCACCCCCGCAGGCTGAGGCCCCCCCTCGCTCCAGGTCTTCATTGTCAAGCTGATGATAAAAGCAGGCCGGGAGTGGGGGACGGGACCATAATGCACCACGGGTGGTTGGTGGGGCGCCACTGCTCAGAAGCCCGGACCTCAGGGCCGCCTGGCAGAGGGGAAGGATCCCAAACGAGATGGGAATTCTCCTCATTCTCATATCTCCCCTAAGAACATAGGGCGTGCCGGTCCTATAAACCTGAGAAGAGATGACCTTAGTCCTGTAAATCCCAGATCACTGTCACGGCTTTACAAGGCAGGAAGCAGTGAGAGGCAGTGAGAGGCAGTAATCGCTGACCCGCTCGAGCCCGTCCAGCCTCCAGGCTGACACTGGAGCCAAATTGAAGTGCTTTGTCTTACCAACAATAAAAACAGACTTTGCTTTGTACTTTCTGGGCATTATTGCCTAGGTTAATGCTTATAAACATCTATACGCCTGCAGTGTCAGGCTTCACATGGCAGTGTTGTCCCGGGAGCCCCTGGGCCTGACGTTGGACCCCGACGTGTGACTGTGGACTTCAGAGGACGGCCTGACTCAGTGAGGCCTGCTGAAAGCATTCATCCATACTGCAGAGCACAGCTGTCTATGAACTCTTGGAGGGAGTGATCACTGATCAAGTTAAGCCACATTACCTGCATCTATCCCGTGGCAAAGGAGGGTACAGACAGGAAGAGGCATGTCCAAGCAGGAAGAAAGATCCAGTACATGCACTCTGTGCTCTGACAGGCACCCACCCAGCGCAGCTCTCTAAAGGCACCAGGTCCTCCAGTCCAGAGACTCGCCTTCTGAAGCCATCCCGAGTCCTGCTCCACTTTGTGGGGACAAGTGGCGCCTCTGAATTCTGTCACGTAATCCATCAAATTAGGCCGTCCATTCGTCAGAACCAGAAAAACACACTGCGGCCTTGACGGCTTCTGTGAGAGTCTCCGGCCAGATCAGCGTTGGGGGATATTGTTCCTTCACGCTTGTCATCTCTCTTTCTAAAGTGGAGGTGACACTCCCAGCAGCAGCGACAGAGCGGGCAAGCAGAAACATCACTCAGCCAGCATGTCAGGGGGCAAACGCACACGTTCAGCCATCGAGCGAGTGTCAGAGTGGTAGGACTTACCGATAAAAACATGCATTTTTCTAAAGCTTACCCCCCAGACAGTGAACTGTGGGCTTCATTAGGGGACAGGGTGCTGCTTATATGAAGAGGACAATTTTATTACAATCCCACCCCCTTTTTTCGCAAACATCCGCCTGCTGAACTTAACACTCAATCCAAGTTTTAAACCCGTTAAGTACATCCTGGCGCTCTTTTTGCCGTTTCCCGGCTCTCCAGAGATGTGTAATGGCGCCATCTGCCATACGGGCCAGTTATGTCTTGGACAGGAGCCAGAAACCCACAGAAAGTACAGGGGCACAAGAGGGGTGCCAAGCTTACCATCAGAACCCTGTTTACACTGAGCATAAAGAACACACGGATCTCCTTCCAGACACCGCTTGGGGTGGCTGGGCACTCACCTGTGTGAGGACCACTCAGGGAGTTCCAGAAGATGCACCGGATGTTCTAAGTGGGAGCAGACACTCACTGCAAGAGCCTGGACATGCGGGACACAGACAGGGAGGCCCCAAGCCTCTTCCTCAGCAACTGAGAAGAACTCCTGAGAACACAACCCCAGAAAGACTCCCTCCTGGCTGTGCCCAAGCGTGATTCCCAGGTAACCTCCTCCGTCTTCCTAGGAGTGACCCACTCATTCTAAGCTAGCTATAGATGTCCGAATGCCTGCTGCCAAACTCCCCTCCCTGACCTGCCATGCACTCACACCTACCCAAAGGGCGAAGGGACACCTTCAGGATTACTTGGGACTCAATATGTTCCGACGCTGTTGGCAGCTGCACATATAATTGGAATCCAGGGGTTTCTAGGGTGACTAGGGCCACCAGTTGTCACCAAAGTAACTGTAACATGGTTACAGACAGATTTCCCATGCTCCTTCGAGGAGGACCTCTCCTCTTTATTTATGTGTATTTCCCCAGCCAAAGAGACAGGTAATCGCATTTAGAGCTGCATGTGAGCTGTCTGGACTGCAGGGGGGTTATAATCTCATTGACTGGCCTTTTTGCAGAGGAGGGAGTCCTGCAGCAACTGGCGGTTCGAACCCGAGGTCTTGTTCGCCGGTGGTGCCGTTTTGAACAACGAGCATTTGGCGTGTAGCAACCGTCTCGTTCGGAAGGGGGCCCATGGGGTTCATAGGGCCAGGTGTTATCGATTCGGGATTGTGAGAGCACCGGAGGAGGGGCTAGTGCTCCGGACATCCCCATGCAGAGAGCCCTGTCAGCGAGCATTAATAAAACATCCCGCATTTCGCCAGGACACGGGCTGGCGTGACCGGACTGATCCAGCACCATGGATGCATCGTTAGGGATTCCATGTCGACAGCGCTGCTCTGCCTCAAAGGAGGCGTCGTTATTCCGAGCGGGGCATCCCACAGCAATTAAAATATCAATAAATAAGAGCTGCAGCCCTGGGACAATCACGCCAACCTATTTACATATAGCTCCCCATTGAATGAGACAGCAGAGCACGTCTCTCTGACAGCGCACACAAACCCCGGGTAGAGCTGGAGATACTGAGCACTCCCCCCGCCCCCCGCCCGCAAACCACTGCAGGACTCACAGCACGAAGAGCTTATGGAGAGAGGTCCCGGAGGCAGCATCTGGAAGCTCCGCCATCGGAAAGGTCAAGCCGCCAACACAAAGTCGATGCCGGCCGTGCAGAGATCATCGATCGCCGCTTATTCCCTTTTCATTCAACTGCTCCTGGCCCCAGGCTGCTCTCGGAAGTGGCACCCCTAATCCTGTCCTCTCAGGCTCACTCTCTTCCACTCCGGTACCCCGATCGGGAGGACGGCACAGCCTCCTTGTTTCAAACAGCCCAACTGGGGAACGGGCCAGATGACTGGGAAGCCCAGGACCACGATGCAAGAGAGGGAGTGCTTGGGGTCGAACCCCTGGCCCCTGCAGGGCTCTCTGCTCTGCAAAAGGCCAATCGATGAGATTATGACCCCCATGCAGTCCAGACAGCGGCTCCCCCTGCAAAGGATTGTGAGAAATTTGTCTGTAACCACGTTTCAACCACTTTGGTGACCACTGGTGAGCATGATCAGAAGCTCCTGGATTCCTGTTACACTTACAGCTGCAAAGTGCTCTAAAAATTCAAAATGCCAATATTATCGACTGAGAAACGTGGGAAAATGACCCAGCCTGGGTTGCATTAAGCAGTAACAACAAACCCGAACCTTCATCCCACCACGCAGGAGACAGGATGCCGTTACAGTGTCGTCATAATGAAGAGACGGTCACCGTGATCAGTGTTCCACACTTTATTGGATCAGTGTTTCTGTACTGAGCCCTTGCAGCCACATGCAGTCCAGTCTATCACAGAGATAGCGTCTTTAGATATACATCACCGGCTATCACAGAGATAGCTTCTTTAGATATAAGTCACGATCTATTACAGAGACAGCGTCTTTAGATATATGTCATGCCACTTCATACAGCTGTGTCTCCATTGTGTTAATGCTCTGATATTGGAACCTCGTTACCAGCACAGCTGCGGTACATTCACCCCCACGTCCGCCCGCTTTTCCTCTGAGAAACACATGCTCCCCATCTTACCCTCAAGCGGCAAATTAAACACAAAGCAGTCGGGAATACAAACTAAACTGGGTCTCCTGGGATGCGAGCCCTGGAAGAGACCGTGAGGACACTCTGAGAAAGCTGGAGGGGGGTTCTCAGTGGTGGCCGGAGAACCCTGATTTGTTCTCAAGCCTGCACACGGTCTCCAGGTCTGCAAATTCGGAGGCGTCCATGTCGTCATCGCTGCTGGTCCCACTGCCCCGCGAGGAGACGCTGCTCACAAACGAGTGCATCTTCTGTCCGTACGAGTCCTGGACATTGAAGTACGGAAGGCTGGGATGCGGCCCCTGGACCTGGTCATTCTCCTGAGCCAGGCACACAGACTTCTGCCGCTGGTAGTACTTGGAGAACTTGTTGAAGATGACAGTGATGGGCAGGGCCACCACCAGTAGGCCACAGATGATGCACACGGTCGCAATCATCTTGCCACCCAGGCTCACAGGGTAGGTGTCCCCGTAGCCAACCGTAGTCATGCTAATGGTCGCCCACCACCACCCCACTGGGATGCTGTGCAGCTCCGACTCCTCCTCCTCCTTTTCCACGAAGTAGATGAGGACGGAGAAGATGGAGATGCCCACGGACAGGAAGAGCACGAGCAAGCCCACTTCTTGGTAGCTGTGCCTGAGGGTGGCACCGAGGGAGCGGAGGCCCACCGAGTGCCTGGCCAGCTTGAGGATGCGGAAGATGCGCATGAGCCTCAGGACCTGCACCACCTTACCCACGTTCTCCAGGTTCGCGTTCTCCTCAGTCTCCCCATTCTCCTCGTCCAGCGACTCGAACGCCAGCGTGGCATAGAAGGGCACGATGGAGACAAAGTCGATGATGTTGAGAGGGCTGCTCAGGAACTTGCGCGGACACGGCGCCACAAGCAGCCGCAGGAGGAACTCCACAGAGAAGCAGAGGACGCAGATGATCTCGAAGACTGCCAGCACGGGGTCCTCCACCGCCTTCTCGTTAGCATCGAGCTGCTGGAACTCAGGCATGCTGTGGACGCACATGGCTACGATGGAGGTGATGACCACGCACAGAGAGGCCACAGCGATCAGCTTGGCCAAACGCGAATAGCCGGGGTTCTCCAGCCGGAGCCAGATGTTCTTCCTAACCTCAGAGCACCAGGAGCCCTCGAACTTCTCGAGGTCTTTATCCATGAGGGAGAGCTCCTCAAAGGAGGAGTCGAGGCTTTGCTGCTGCTCGTCGCTTCTGCGCTCCCAGTCGTTATCCTCGGAGTACTCCTTCTGCTCGTGGAAGCGATTGCTGCAGCAGGAGTCCAGGTGGAGTTCCTTGATGCCCCAGTACTCAATCTCCTGGCTGAAGGAGAGGACGCAGAGCTCCTCCATCAGGTGCATCTTGCCGGTGTGGTAGAAGTTGAGCACATAGAGGAAAAAGCGTGGGTTTCTGTCGAAGTAGTACTCCTTCTCGGCCACGTTGTAGTCGTCGCACAGCTCCAGGATGGCCTCCTCAGAGCGGCAGGCTAGAAGGCGGCCCAGTCGGGTCTGGGGGAAGCGCAGCAGGGTGCTGGGGTCCACCTGCTGCTTGTAGCCCCCCACGTTGAGATTGACGAAGCCCATTCGCTCGCCATGAGCGTGGAGGACCTGTCCGTACACCATGGTGGGTCACAGGGGGCAGCCGGGCTCACGTCAAGGCATAGATCGGGGCTCCATCACCTGCAACAGCAGAACAGAGCCTGAGTCCGTCTGATTTCCACCGAAAGAAACTTTTTCACTCCTGACAGTGAGCCAAAACCAGTCCGACAGATTTATAACGGTCAGAAACCGGGGTTGGGATCAAATACACACAGGTTATGTCAGGATGCTGAGGAACTAGCCCACTTTTTAAAAATACATTAGCAAATAAAATATAACCTGCAGCTCCCAAAAGCCCCGAAGAGAGGCCGGGCAGCTGGAGCGCAGGAGCACCGCTTTCAGCGCGGTTCTCGGGCCGGTCCCGCACCGGACAGCAAGCGGCGATGCATCATCACACAGACATCGACAAGCACACCGTAGTACTGAGATTAGGTAAAAACACAGCTGAAGCTGCACTTGGAAATATACCCGGAATAACGAGCATTTCCCGGGATACTCCACGTGAATATACGCTTTTCAGTCAAAGCGGTTTCTGTGTGTATCAGGACAGCCGGACAGCTTCCCTGCAATGTCAAAAATCACATTAAAATCACCGCCTGAATAAAGTTGACCTGCCTCAAAACCAGTCTACACAGTCGCTCTGATAGACCTTCAACTTGTAGACAGATAGATACGATTTACGCTGAACACTTTAAGTCGCAAGTGCATCTATATACTGTTATCATAAGACCTACTAAGTCCCTGCATTGGCGAGGCACCGTCCGGAATTAGCGGTATATGGCTCCCAGTGCAAGTCCAAGAGGACTTTACATTTCGCTGAAGAATGGAAGGAAGATGTGGAAGCACCGTGTCCGGCGCCCGCTCGGTCACATTAGCCCGGGTCGCAGCCCGCAGACGAGCCCAGCGCAGCCCCGCAGCTCACCGTCTTCACGCAGCGCGCCGTCCCGCATCTTCGCCAACTTTTCCAGCGGAGGCGTGCAGCTGCCACGCGTGTCCCGCAGCGCACTGCCGACCGCGAGCCGGGCGCGCGCCACCCCAGCGCTCAGGCGGCGACCCGCCTGCGCCAACTGCCAGTGGCCATTGGCTCGCGCGCCCCTCCCCCGTTGGGTGAACGCGCGTGCTGGGAGCGTGCGCGCCGAGCGCACTTCGGGCTGCGGATGAAGGGAGCGTGCTGCAAGGTGCCGGCTCCAGCTCCTCGGAAGTCACTGACGCAGCGCACTTTGAAAAGTTTACATACATACGTTTAAATACTGCACTTTACATCTTTCTGGCGGAGTCAGCTTTCTTTGAGCTATGCTCAAACTCCGATTTACCCCGAAACTTGGAGATACGGTTAATTCCGCTAGATGCCAATCTGCGCAAATATGAGGACTAGTTGCAGAATGGTTTCAATGGCAATCGGGTGGTCTAAATACGTCAGCTTTGTAGAAACGCTTGAGAAGTAGGGATGGGCGATACAACTGATTTCACCTGCCCGGTAGAAGTTCTGTCTGTCCCGTTTCCTATAACAATATAAACTTAGAATTTACCAGGTTGCAAAAAAATAATCGATATTTTAACGTTAGAATCAATTCTCAAAATAAAATAATAGATATTTCAGTATAGACCACACATCCAGAGAAGCCACATCGCCACTCTTCGGTTTCCTTACTTAAAATATTATCCCTGCACCCAATATAAATAGGCCCGCACAAAAAAAGAAAAGCAAACTATTTTCAACTGGTTTCCAATTTTATGGCAGCTACGCTGATCTGACCATTCAAGTTACACCTCCTTAGCACTGGAGTCTACATTCACTACGCCCCGACGTGCTTTCTGAAGTAAAGCGATTTTTGAATGATATTAATCCGTGTACAATAACCGTGTATCAAAAGCCGAAGGAAAAGAAATAACAGATATACTGGAGGTGGGACACAAAACAACCAAATGTGCAAGATGCGCTGGAAATTCTGCAACGAGACTTCAGGCAGGATGCTCGAGCTGCACTTACCGCGCGGCTCCCGGCGCTGCTCCGTAATTCAGGGCGACTACAAATCACCCCGCCTGCATGACACGCTCGCTATCAATCTACCTCCTTTGACCCCCCCCCCCAAAAAAAGAAAAAAAAAACAGGAAAACTACTGAATCTACTTCGCCCACTGCAAGCAAAGACAAATCACATGATGCTGTTGCTGCAGTGCCTTTGTCGTTACAGTTTTTCGTGGATTCACGGCACACCCCACCGCTATTCTCTAACTATGGCAAATAAAGGTTCCGATTGTTATCGGTTTAATACCAAATTTAATGGCATACTAGGATTATCGTTTCAAAGCAATTACCCTTTTACAAATGAGTAATTTTGTAAAGGCCCATAAAATTATTTTATCACCATCTTTCCGGTTAAAAAGGTCTCAGAAAACCGCATTTTCATTCAGAGTATTCGTTTTGGGATGGCTGCTATTATAATTTTTTTAAAACTGGAACAAAGGTCAACGTTCTGGCCGAGAGTATGTACCTACGATTAGGGCTTTAACTTTTTATGTTATTAGTGATTTCCCCGCCTCAATTTTGCCACATTCATGAGATCCTTGGTGGAGAAGGGGGACGTTATCAAAAACAATGGCTTAACAAAAGACGAAAATATCGTGAATCCAGATAAGCATATTCACTGAGGTATAGCGTGGGCCTCTGCGAGCAAACTCCCATATCGGCCGTAGATCGGATTAAACAGCAGCACCATCTAGAGGAACAGCGTCTCTATTTCAGATGAAAATTCAAAGCGCTCCTCTTCGCCCTGGTTCAATACACGTGGTGTATTTCATTATACGACCGAGTCTATTCATTTTCCAAATAAGATACATATTACTTTCCTTCTGTCTCTAGTATCGACTGAGTCTTGAGAGAGCGTGTACTTTTATAATGGGAATGGATTAAATGCATAAGTTAGAGGACGCACCTTGCTACTAAATTACGACCGTCGATACAGCAGGAAGCACAGATCAGCTTAATTCGATTGCGCTGTGCATTGCATAGCTACCAGTAGACGGCACACTAATGCAGGCAATGGTATCTTAAGTGGCCCAAGAGGAGATTTCTGTATTTCAAGCAGGACCTCTGTTTCCACGCACAGCTCTGGGCATTACCCAAGTAATCCTGCTCATGACCCACATTCAATAAACAGTAATTGTAATTTGTAAATACACAATTTATTTAGACTTTTTTGACAACTGACATGTTGCACGTAACAATTCACTGGCTGGTCTCTCTGTCCACTTAGCTTTAAACAGGATCACAGAAATCACTAGCAGAGGGAGTGCATGCTTACAAGTGAACTGGACTCTGCTGACAAATTGCTGCTGGTGAGTGTTGAGAATGATTATGCGCAGAAATCAGAGCTCCCTACTGTCAAAGTGCCCCCTTAAGACGTGTTACACTGCCACCTGCTGGACAGATGGAGCTGTGGCGCTGGCTATCCCACGGCACTGTGGCACAGCGGGCAGAAAGCATGGCTGCTGATCTCCTGCTCCAGGGCGCAGTGCTTGCAAACACTGCACATCCAGAACTGGTACTCCGAGATGGGCCGGCCCGTCACGATGCAAGTGGGCAGCTTCCCCTCGGCTCTGCAGAGAGTAGGAACGCTGGGGCTCTCATGAGAAAACCCCGGACTTACAGGAGTTATGACTGAGCAAAGATGACCCTACATGGCACGAGTCGAGCCACAGCATATCGGTTATCTATTTCAAAAGGTACACTCTCTCCCTCAACAACTAGCAGTGATGGCTGGATAATTGTGGCTGGAATTGATGGCTGGAAAGTGCATCTTAATCTTAAATGATTATATATGCAGATCCAAAGCCAGCAGTGCTCCTGTAGGGAGCACAAACGCCCACTCTCCTAATTGCTTTGCTGATTGGCTACACACAAAATCATTCAGAAGTGAGCATAGCTCTGAGCTGCTCTCACCTCTCAGGTGCGCTGTCCAGCTCGGACTTCCTGTTGTCCTTGGGGCTATACTTGGTGAAGATCTCCAGGGCCAGGTCCTCATACATCTGCCTCTGCTCCAGAGTCAGGCTCTCCAGGGACTCGAGCCTGATGAAGGCCCGGGAGCAGGTGCCGAAGGCCCGGTTGGCCGAGGAGCAGATGGCCAGGAGCGAGTAGATCTCCACAGCCGGGATGATGTCCTCATAGTCGCGGAGGTGCAAAGCTACAGGGTGGTTACCATACATGTTACTTCTTGTTTGCTTTTATGAGATCACATCATTCCTTATCCGAGTAAATTATCTTCTCTTATGCGCCTTCCGATTGCAAAAGTTTGTCATTTATGAGTCATAAACCAGCGCTGGTGAACATTACTTGGTCTGGTTAGGCAGAAGTCATGTGAAAAATCATCACCGTGCTCCAGAGTTTATCAAGGGACTGCTGGATCCTAAGAGGAAATTTTCAAACAAGTCATCTTCTGATACTTGCGAAGGCCAAGGTGAAGCTCAGTGAGACGTGTTTGTGGGGAGGACTTTAATGCAGAGGTCAGTAATGGCCCGAAGGCCATGGAGTGTTTCCACAGTGAGACGCCGGTGTTCGGCCTGCCGATAAACGGTAACACACATCCCCACCAGCAGGGAACTTGGCATTAGAAACAGGCTCTGTCCTGTGATCTGATCTAGGCTGTGTTTCACCGCAAGTACACAGCATGCAAGTACACCGCACACAGGCGGGCCGTCAGCCTGTAGCACAAAGTGCCCTGTGTGATACGCTCCCATTTATCCTCCAGGCCCAGAAGGTGATTTACTGATAGGTTGCCATAAACATAAGGCACATTTTTCACTGGAGCAGTTTGGTACGGAGCCTGGGAACACATGTGGATGCTTATACAAGCGAGTGTGGGGGCAGGGCTCTGCAAGGCCATTGCTCACTGTTTATCTGCTGAGGAAGCCCAGGCCTCCGTCAGGTGGGCTCACACTTTGCTCACTTTACAGCCCCACTTCCCCAGAGTCCTTCATGCATTAAGCAAAGTCCCGTTACGGATCGAATTAGAGACCCACTGCCCTTCACCGAGGTCCGCATACTGCCACATTCACAGTGCGGCCACCTACACTTCAAAAACAACACATCAAGCTGTGACTCCACTGCCCTCGCTCTCTGACCCCTGAGGTCAAATGGGGGGCCCGGTGAAGTCAATCCGGGAGGGCCAGGCCCCCCTGCTTGAGATCACTGTTCTGGGCTCCCGTTCGGCCTGACCTGGTGACCTCCATCTGTGTGCTCTGCTCCCAGGTGGGACTGGTAAGAATATCTGCAGGCTCTGGGCCTTCAGAGCATGATGTTCTTCACGCTGAACCTTGAGGACGAAGGGGGTAAAAGCCCCCCCCCCCCATTGCTACAGTGAACTACAGGAATCTGTTCTCTCAAACAGAAAAGCTCTTTACACTGTTCATGGGGAACAGCTCACTGCACCTAGCTCCTCACTCCACACATTGACACTGTACTGGAATTACAGTGTCCCCTACTGGCTCACCGGCCCAGCAAACTAGCCGTTTGCCCTGAGGTGGGGCATTTCAAAACCAAATGGCTGTTGAAATGGCCATGGCGTGCAGAGGTTAAACCTGCGTACCCACTGGGCGAGGGGGGCGTACCAACCCAACGGAGGGGGGTAGCACCCGCCCAAGTGTGGGAGGTGTACCTGTCCTCATGGCTGCATCCACGTAGCCCTCGTACAGCTGCCTCTGTGCCAGTAGGAAGAAGTGGTAGGCTTCAGCACCACGCCAGGCACTGTCCACAACACGGCTGTCCGAGGACGCGTCCTCCTCCAGCAGGCCGGCCAGGGCGGACGTGGCCTAGCGGGGGCACCGTGCAAGCAACATAAACATCAGGTCTAGGGAGCTCTGGGGAGCTGAAATGGCACCTCTTACCAAGGACACAGAGTGCCGCCGTCTCACAGGATGTAATGCTGAGATGTTTCTGGTGAGTGCTGGTATTTGGGTGGGGCAGCATGTAATGCGTGTGGTGGCCAGAAGGGGGCCTACCTCGGACTTCCTGCCCTGGGCCCGGTCATGCTGCGAGGCCTTCACCTGGCCGTGGTAATCCTCCACCAGCAACGCTGCCAGCACGTACAGCTTCTTCACCCTCAGCGGCTTGGTCCTCCTCTTGGCCTCATCATCGGCGATCTGCGACGCGAGCACGCGGCCCCGTTCAGCACGTGCAGATTCGGGGCCCCTCTAATAACCATCACACAGCGGCCATAATGAAGCCCCCCCCCCAATGGGTGGCTCCTGAGCGTAAAGGTCTGCTTGCACCCCGTCACCTTGAACGTGAGCTTGGCGGCCTCCAGGAAGTGCCGTGCCTTGCGGTACAGTTCCACTGCCTCCAGCGTCTTGTTCTTCTCTAGGAGGTGCGAGGCGTACTTGGCCAAGAGTGAGCCGATCTCCTTCATGTTGTGGTCCTTGGCCAGCTCCACGGCTTTGTTCCACTGCGGGCACGGTGAGCGCATGTGAGCACTGCAGGCCCCATTAGCACACTAATCAGAAACACTAAGGCGCAGACACACCCTATAGCTGCGCGAGACTCCATTACTGATGTGAGGGTCTTGAGTAGCCATAGCAACGAGAGGGTAATTGCCATGCTGTTACTTGCTCAGTAAATGCACAGGAGAGGTGGCTGACCCCCCCCCCCCCCCCCCCCCCCCGGCCTCTGCACATGCTAGGCCTCACCTGGTTCAGGTGGACGCAGGCATCCACCGCGGCCTTGGGCTGGCTACACCTCAGGTACGCGCTGACCGCCTGCTCGCACATGCCCACTGTGACGAACATCTGGCCGATCTCCTACAGTCACAGCCAGGACACACTCAGGTTTGTACCGTCCCACCCCCTCAAGGCTCCAGGCTCTGCCCCCCGGGGCTCTCACCGGCAGCAGCTTGTGGTTCTCCGGCAGTGAGCCGGCCAGCCGCTCCAGGCCCTCGTAATCCTCCAGCATGTAGTAGCACTCGGCCAGGCGCTCCTGGTTACGGCCCTGGAGGTAATACTGCACGGCATTTAGCCTGGAGGGAGGATTCACATGACTGACTTCGAATCAGTGACAAATGACTCCTTAGCAGCACTCGCACATGAGGCATCCGCATCACATGACTGACAGCCAAGTGGTCCAATCAGACCGATTCCTTAGCACCACCTGCACGAGGCACCTGTATCACAGCTGACAGCTGAGGGGTGCAATCAGCCCTAATTTCCTTAAAATTTCTACATGAGATTGGTACCATTTCTGTCGGTCTGCAAAGTAATCCCCGATGGCATTGTAGGCCTGCTCCAACAGCGCATCGTCACTGTCCCCCGAGCCGGACTTGAGCAGCTGCAGAACCCGGAACCAGTCACCCAGCTTGATCCGCAGGCCAATGGCCAGGTCCCTAGGCGGGGGTCAAAGTCAGGGGAAGCCTGTAGTGGCCCAGTTGCATGCAGGACTACACACACACACACATACACACCTCACCTGCGGTCCATGTCCAGGTACATGCGCTCGGCCTCCTCGAAGCGACTGAAGTAGGCAGCCACCTCTGCCTGCTTCATGGCCTCGCTGTGCAGGTGGCCCAGCCGTTTGACCAGTCTGATGCCCTGGTAGTCCCCGCAGCGCACAAACGCCTGCTCAGCGGTGGCCAGGTCCAGCTTCTGCAGGCCCGCCTCGGCAAGCAGGCGCCTGCATGATCGACACCGGGGGGCGCCGCTGAGTACACTGACCTGCTGTCTCAGGTCTGTGCAGCAGGTTTGGGCCGAATTCACTGCCGTTCCGGAGTGGCCCTTACACAGGCCACAAATGAACTAGATTCTCAACACACGGGCCGCACACTCTACACACAGCCCTCACACAGGCCACACACTCTACACACAGCCCTGACACGGGCCACACACTCTACACACAGCCCTGACGCAGGCCACACACTCTACACACAGCCCTGACACGGGCCACACACTCTACCCACAACCCTCACACGGGCCACACACTCTACACACAGCCCTCACACGGGCCACACACTCTACCCACAACCCTCACACGGGCCACACACTCTACACACAGCCCTCACACAGGCCGCACACTATACACACAACCCTCACACGGACCACATGCTTTACACACAGCCCTCACACGAGCCACACACTCTACCCACAGCCCTCACACGGGCCACACACTCTACCCACAGCCCTCACACGGGCCACACACTCTACCCACAGCCCTCACACGGGCCACACACTCTACC
>JAODKL010000027.1:19505246-19521317 GCA_026780765.1 Petrocephalus schoutedeni | reverse complement strand
CTCAGTGTCAGCTGCTGTCATATGCATGTATACATACACTGTGCTCACTGTGACTGCAGTGTCACTCAGTGTCAGCTGCTGTCATATGCATGTATACATACACTGTGCTCACTGTGACTGCAGTGTCACTCAGTGTCAGCTCATATCCCAATTTATTCTTTTAAGTGTCACATGCACATCTGTATCTGTACCCAAAATAAAATGCAGCATTATACCCATGTATAGACAGCTAACCTTAAGATCTTTTAAATAACATTAAGCGTTTTAACAGAGCAACATTTTTATATATAAAAAACAGCAAATATAACTTACAAAACAAAGCACAAAAAATGCTTCTCCCACAAAAATTCACTACATGGAATAAGCATGAAGATGGAGGGCTCTGGCTGATCAGGGTGATGAGTGAAGATCAGCAGCACTGGCCAACTGGAGCGATATACCTAGCCAGGAGGCGGGGCATCACGTAATAGGCTGCTTCATCAGAAACGACGTGGCACAGCCTCCAACCGTTGAAGCTTCCTCGTTACATTGTCCAGTAAGAGAGAGACAGTCAAGGACATTACTAACCCCTTCAGGCCACACACACGGCTAACAGGCAAGATTATGCCACAGATTAGCACAAAAACATACTGTAGCTTTCAAGACAATTTAAGATGCATAAGATGTATGGAGGGTATACATCTGTCTCAAATTACACCCATATTAAACATTTCCATTCTTTGTAATGGTCCACCCTTTTCATTTATTGAATTTCACAAAATAGACCTGGTCCAGTGAGGGAAGCAGCAGCCTCCAGCCTAGAAAGGGGGAATATTGGCAAAAAGTGCCTTTTCGCAGAAGGATATGCTTGCTGTTGAGGTCCTGCAGCACTGTCTGCATCTTCCGCTGGAAAGCCACCTGTGCCTCACATTTGCATGGATCTTGCACCACTGATGCCCTGACTTCCTCTGCATGGGGGACACTGTCATTAGCCAGCAACACAGCTTTCCTGCAGCGCTGTTACTGAAATGCTTTCCCACAGCCCCGCTACTGCCCAGACACGCTAATCCAGAGCCACGGTTTCCCACCGTCATGCGAACCCAGAACCACTCTATCCCATAGAAAAAAGAACTTTGCAGATCTTGTCAAGTCCCCCGTCACTAAGGGAAGCAAAGCTGGAAAGCCTGCCGCATGTGCGGTGCAGACCACATGCATGTGCTTGCAGGGTCTCCCCGTTTCCGCCAGAAACGTTTCGGTCCCATACGGATACACTGAACACCAAGAAAACAGCCCATCTGCCAGTGGCGCCCATGGCAGACCCCAGGGGCTCTTACGTGAACACGTTTTCTTGTCTTCGTTCAGGTAGTATCCATTCCGACACCTGCAGTACCGCGATCCGCGGCCGTCGATGCAGATGTGCTCACAGTCATGTCCGAGGGCACATCTGTCCAGACCTGGTCAGGTGACGAAACGACCATTACGGAAGCATGAGAGCGGCGTCCTGGATTCTCACACATTGGGGACCGTGAACCAGATTTGTGTGGAGAATTGCTAAAACAGGCAAGCTACATTTGAAACCTGCGGCAATAATCTGAAAGGATTTCGAAAAGCACCGTTTTGAAGCGGATCAGTTAAATGAGCCGTCAAGTTCTGCACACAGAACAGTACGCCACTTAACACTGCATCATCGCCGTCCACGGAAAGCTTACATGCTTATGAATTATCCAAAATGCTGCCAATCCGGCATGCGCGAGCATGGCAGATCCACAGGCTCTTACGTGAACACGTTCTTCTGTCCTCGCTTAAGGCATAACCCAGTGGACAGGAGCAGACCTGCGAGCCATCGCGCTCCCTGCAAACCGGCTCGCAGTCTTGTCCGGGAGCGCAGCCGTCCATACCTGGGGCAAGCACGTTCAGAGGATGGCAGGGTCGGACACGCCGTGGCATCGAAGGGATCAGTAACACCATAAACCGGGATTTCTGATCACCACGGTTACTTATGGTTCAGTGTTATGGGAATATGGGACAAATGCTCTGCGGACATTCCAGATGTGCGGCACAAAGGCCCTGCCGTAAACGAGGTGCAGGCATGTCATCACGTGCGGTTAGCGAGTGCCATGCATACAGCCTCAGTGTGATGTAGAAATTCAGGTCTGCTTACACAGACACAAAATCACTACATCCTGATTGATCTGGACAGAAATGCATCTGTCTTTGTCATATTCACACTCTACGGCCCGGATTGCACTGCAGAGATGTTATTCTGTGTTCGTAAATTCAGTGCCCTCAAATTCAGTGCCCTCAAATTCAGTGCCCTCAAATTCAGTGCCCTCAAATTCAGTGCACTCAAATCCTTGCTTTCTAGAAAAGATTGATTCTTAGTATCTGTAAAGCCTCACACAACCTCCTATCAGACCACCTCCTCCCTGTTAAAGCCCGCGAGTAGTTCACGTGGATTCACTCCCATTGTTTGACACGGAGCCTCTTACGGAAGCAGCTTCTCCCGTCCTCGTTCAGGGTGTACCCCTCGTGACACCTGCAGTAATAAGAGGCGTTGCTGTTGACACAAATTTGCTCGCAGTCGTGCCCAAGTGTGCAGGAGTCCAAACCTGGAGCAGATAGGAGGAATAAGAAAAAGAGGGCCAATGAATCAGAAGGCAGTACATTAGGAGTTAGCGCCATCTCATTTACTGTGGCTGGTGTCCATCGCCAAGTCATCACCAAGTGTGGCTGAAAGTAACAGACTGTAACAGACTGTAGTTTAGTTTTAGTCAGAATGCTAATACATCCGCTGTGGCACGTCACAGCACACACCTGTGTGTTTACTGGTACAGTCACAGCACACACCTGTGCATTTACCAGTGTAGTGATGGCAGACTTCTGTGCATTTACAGATACAGCCACAGCACACACCTATGCGTTTACCAGTACAGTCATGGCACACGCCTGTGCGTTTACAGATATAGTCGTGGCCTATGCGTTTACCAGCATAGTCATGGCACACGCTTATGCGTTTACCAGCATAGTCATGGCACACGCTTATGCGTTTACCAGCATAGTCATGGCACACGCTTATGCGTTTACCAGCATAGTCATGGCATACGCTTATGCGTTTATCGGTGCAGTCACAGCACACTCTTGTGTGTTTACCGCAAAGTGTCTCCCGGAACTTAGAGGTGAGCTTCTCAATGACGCCATACGTTTCCACGTAGAAGACGTGGTCATCTAAGGGTTGACTGGCCATGAGCCGCAGTGACTGCAGATCCGCGCGGTCCACCCCAATGGCGTAGATCTCAATCTGTGCAGCGCGAGCGGCAGCTGACACCTCCTCCACACCATCTTGGGGACGCCCATCTGTCACAATGATTGCCACCTTCGAGATGTTGGTGGAGCGCGGCCGGGCACCCGACTCTTCGGTGAAGGCCTTCTCCATGGCTGTCTTGATGGCCAGCCCGGTCATGGTGCCCGTTGAGAGCGGCTCGATCTGGGCCATGGCCCGCTTCAGCTCTGCCTTGTTGAAGTGGTTCTTCAAAAGGAACTCAATCTGGACCGTACTGGCATAGTTGACTACAGCCACCCGGGTGGCATCCTGGCCTATGTCCAGCGTGTCCACCATGTCACTTATGAAGGTCTTGACCTTCTCAAATTCGGCAGGGCGCACGCTCCGGGAACTGTCGATGATGAAGACCAGGTCCAAAGGGCGACTTTTGCAGTGAGATCCTCCTGGTGAGCAAAAAGGAGTAAGGAATTCCTAAACCAGTGAAACGTATTTCCAAACTAAGCCATATCCTCCATGTATAGGCTCACTTTTTGCTACTCTGACAAAACAAATGTATAAAATGAATAAGGAAGAAAAATGATCATGTAAGTGTAGAAGCCTGAAAAACCAAAGACCAGGGTCTTCTTACAGGTACAGCCTCAAAAGACACCGGGAAAGGCTCAAGCCACCTAATCAAAAGATCCATGCCAGGATTAGAAAACACAGACAAGACACGATTAGTTTCACTCTAGAGTACATACAAGTAAGATTGATTTGGACCACGCAGAGGACACATTGGTTTGACCGTGTATCAAGACAGGCACAGAGGGTTTGACCACAATGGATTCACCCAATAGGTTTGACCACAGTGGATCACAGAGAAGACACAATGGGTTTGACTGTGGATCACACACAGGACACAGTGGGTTTGACCATAGTGGATCACAGAGGATGCAGTGGGTTTGACCACAGTGGATCACACAGAAGACACAATGGACTTGACCGTGGATCACATAGAGGACACAGAGGGTTTGACCACATTGGATTACACACAGGAATGCAGTCAGTTTCAATCTGGATCACATGTAAATCACATGTGTGCAAATGTGCATGCACTCCCAGCCACAATGACTAGAATTAGAAGCTTGACGGATGGATGTACATTGACTGACTCTGGACACAAAGAACACATGCAGTGCCCAGTTTGATTCTACAGTGCAGACATGACATGCGTTCAAACGCCACCAAGACCTGCTGACCCGAATATACAGCCAATTCTGCATTACTACTGAATGTTTCCTTCAGTTTCAATTGCTATGGTACAAAAGACAAAAAACAACAATTTCATATCATGAAACAGCTGCCATTCGGGTAAGAAAAACCTTTTGTTTCATCAAAAATCTACTACCTGAATCAGCAATGATGATGGTGGTGATGACACTTTGGGTACTGACCGGCTGCATGCTCGGAGTGGCCGCGGTGGGCTGGTGGTACCTGACGGGCTGCGTAATTGGAGTGGCCGCGGTGGGCCGGTGGTCCCTGACCGGCTGCGTGCTCGGAGTGGCCGCGGTGGGCCGGTGGTCCCTGACCGGCTGCGTGCTCGGACTGGCCGTAGTGGGCCAGTGGTACCTGACGGGCTGCGTAATTGGAGTGGCCGCTGTGGGCCGGTGGTACCTGACCAGCTGCGTTGGTGGAGGGGGTGTGGCGGGGTGATGGTAAACGACAGGCGGCGCAGCAGGGGGGGGTGCGGCGGGCCGGTAGTACTTGACCGGCGGCACCGGAACAACGGGGGCTGGAGCCCAGCGGTACGTGACAGGCGGAGAAATCCTTGGCGGTTGGTGATAGTAGTGATAGCCATAAAACCTGTAATTATTGCCGTGTACTTTGGGCCACCAGAGGGGAGAAGCAGTAGAGCAGTTATTAATGGGCCAGCGGGTGGTCATCTCGGATGGAGATGCGTCTACGGTGCCTCTCAGAATAAATGCCGATCTGCATGCATTCCGGATGATTTCACAGTTTCAGCAAATATTATATGATAAAAATCATGTCACGTATTTAAGTGCGATAGAGCTACCAGAATCTTAAAGCATGTCATGTGGAACAAAAACAAATACAAAAAACACGCTAATAGACGTCTGTAAATCTTACTAATAACAACATTCTCGTATAAGTTCACACAATATAGATACAGAGTCCTACGTACGAAACAAGAACAAAGTGCTTCAAGGTAGGCTTCCAGGTAGACAGAACAGAAATAAATACCGATCGTCATGGCACATCGTGGCCGATAATAATACGTTGTCCATAAATGTATGGTGGCAAAATACCATGCCCGATACAGGCTGTAAGACGAGCAGAAGGCATTTCGCTTAAAGTGTGTGAGTTGAGCCGTGCAGACTTCGACAAATTCTGGGGTAAAGTGCGCAAAATCGCACTAAGCTGTCAGGCTGCAATGGACCTGCGGCGTTCATGGGTCTTATTCAAATGTGAATTTAATAAATTGTGCTTTATAATGTAAACATATCCTAATTAGGCCACTACCTTAATATTTCAATAAGCGGAGTTAATTTACATATTAATTTACATTCAGGTATGTTGTGTAGCCACATTCCTGAAGCCTCAGAGCTACTTTTGAAAGTATATAAAACACTATAAATCAATGTCTTAATGATTCGTGTTTTTAATTCTTCCCATTAGGATAATCATCATTGTGAATTAGGAGAGAGAGTGGGGTTAAAGAAAATGGTCACCTACCCCCGGCATTGAGGCCATTTTGCGCAGGCTGGATGTTTTGCAGGTAATTGGACCTGGCCACAGGTCGATCCGTGTAGCGTCCCGGATGGTACCCGTAAAATCTGTAGGTTCCCTGCACCTCCAGCACCAGGGCAAAGAGGTACAGCGCCAAACATCTGCCTGCGGCGTTCATGCTCACTCTGCAGACGGTCTCTCTCACGTCCCTGCCCTATCTCGGTGTCTAAAATACGGCCTGAGGGAAGCGGAGGGGTCAGATTTAAAGACCACTGAAGGGGCCACATGTGACGCCCTGATCCAATCCAGAGAAAGAAGCTGGGAAGAAATACCGTCTGTTCAAGAAGAGCGCGCAGGTCAGCAGTGCCAGTCGCACCGAAACAGATCCATATGATAAAAAACAACATACAGTTAACTTTATGTAAATTAATGGCCCGGGAGTTGGACAAAGGTATTGCCAAAACATCTCATTCATTGCATACGACTTTTGTGAGCAATATATTAGCCCCTGACAGAAAATAAAATACGATTTTTTCGTTTGGATTTTTATTTATTTTATTTCAAAGCAAATGCTTGCTAACCATTCAGAGCTGTTCTCAGAGGTAACTATTGACGTCTCTATATTTATTTGCATGTTCATTGTTAAAAACTAATTAAAAACCTGCAAAAAAACAACGCCGACGGTTTGCAGGTTTGGTTTGAGAGTCAGACCTTAAAACAACTGATGAGTTGAAATTTTTCAGCGAAAATGACGGGAAATCCGGATTATACAAACCATCCTCTCTTTCGGCTCTAGATGGCGCCCTGTCTGTAGGCAGAAGCCGCAGACGGCGCACACATGTTAAAAGCACCTTCAGCACTTTTAATGAAAACAGAAATGCCATCAGTCCGGCATGTGGGCATTTTTTTTTTAGCTGAAAGACATCAGTGAGTCGCATATTTCTCAACCGCAGACCTCAAGACTGCAGAATAATGCATGCATGTGCACGGAGAGAGAAAAACGGGTGGTGATTAACATCGGGGAGACGCATGGCTAAGCGAGCATCAACGCATCTGCATTAGATTTCCGCACGTCTGTAAAAAGCTCCAAATGATCTCAGTTGCGTAAGTAACCAATTAAACCAAACGCTCATGTCTGTAGTACATTACAAATGGTGGCACAGCAGAGTCTTCTATCCAGGAACATTTTAAAGCTGTATACTTTACTTTTAAGAGAATGAGAATGAACTGCCTTTTTATTACTGGTGCGGAGCTCTTTCCTGCTCTTCTTCCAGCTAAGACGCGTCCAACTTTGGGCTGTCCCATTATTCTCGCCAGTCCAGCGTAGACCCCAATCGAATTTTGGGGTGTTTATAAAGTCACCTATGATTCATATCAGTTTCTGGCGAATGAGCCTTGCGAGATGGGCATCTCCTGGGACCGAAGATGAACGAGCAAACTTCAGCAGTTAATTTAAGTTCACCGCTATTTGCGCAAATTACAAGCGCATACTGTGGTGCATATTGTGTTATCGGGAGGCCAGCTGCTAAACTTCTCTGCCCGCCACCCTCCGTAGACGCGTTCACAGCCCATCAGCGCTGAGATGACCTTCCGGATGACGCTGACGGTGCCCGGCTTTTGTGTCATCTTTCGGCCGGCGGCGCGTTGGCAGTCACATGGTCTAATAAAAGGAAAGCCGGTGAAGCACATGCGGCTCAGCCTATCCGGGCGTAGGAGTTTATGCGCTCACTCTGTCGGCAAATTAAACTGCTGAGCAAGCGGGGAGCCAGCGAAACGCTGCCCGCGATTTAAAGCTGGGTTTCCCGGTTGTCACTACGCGGGGCGGCTGTTGGTCCCCCGGCCCCTCTGTTGGGGACCAACAGCTCTCATTTCGCAACCAAGACACATCTATTACAATTTCTAACCAAATGAACACGGAATTTCATACAACCACGGTGCTCAAAGCACATTAACCCAGTACTAATAAACCTAAACCATTTACCTAATAAAGATTAAAACTGCATATTCTGTTAAATCCCATATGCAATCATATGTACAATCAGTCAGACTGGACAGCTGGCAGGTGTAAGGTTTACACACAGGCCAGCCCGCCTTGTTCCTGGGAGGCAAAAAGTATATGACCCCCCCCCTCCCCCCAGCTCAGGCAGTAAATTACGAGCAAGACTAGTGTAATCAAGCGCTGATCATGACATAAAAAGTGTTATGTTTTTTTTCTTTCCCCGCCAAATCAGTAGCCAGGAGGCACTAGCGTGTCTTTATTACAGCAGCGAGGATACAGCCAAGGCTGGACACCCCGAAGGAGTGTCTCTCACAGGGGATGTTCCAAGCGTCATCTATCTGGACCAATCACTGTGCATCCCCCTCAGGCGCCGGGTTTCCACCCCTAAGTGTCTTTACTATCATTACCTGTCTTTTGGGGTCCAATTACTTCCACATCCAATATAATAGGGCTGCCAGTCATTTCTTTTGTTTGTCGAATCTTCTGGAAACGGATCTGAGGCAATATTGCTTCTTTGTATAATTTTGGCAAGAAGCCCAGGACCCTATGGTGGGAAAGTAAAACTTTCCAGGCATTACTGAAAAAGTTTGGCAGTTTTGGTTGGCCCCATGATGCTTGTCGCAGAACTGATTATTCAGGGCCATCATAACAGTGATAAGCTGCGAAGCTAATTAAAGTGCATACTCCACTAGCCAAAGCTAGCATAAGGTAACAGAAACTTCCAAGCTAATCATAAGATGCAGGAGGAAGTACATACTTATTCTGGTTACATCATGCAGCAGTAGTCTGCTTCCTCTAAAGGTTACAATGGACCCAGTGTGGCTCTCCCTGCAGCTTGAAGCACTGTAGTGACACAGGCACCATGGTGAGGTCTGCACCTACCACGACCTGGGGGCGGGGTGGTCAAACCCCACCCCCTCACATTTACATAACAGGCTTGGTCACAGAGCCAGTTAAATCCACACACAAACACCACATGGCAGAGGAAGGTGGACCGAACCCTGGAACCACATTAGAGAGAATCTAAGGCAAGATCTGCCGCTGAATGAGAGGTGGAAAAAAACAGGAATTAAGAAGAATTCAGAGTCACACCTCCGGGGAGGGAGGAGAGAGCCAAACACTGACAGTTCCTTCAAGCACTTCTTCCTGGGACTATCAGCAGCTGGGGCACTGACAGAGCAGCTTTAAAGCCAGCCTGGCATGAGCAAGGTCCATTTATACATTTACTCTGGTGCAGGGAAGCCAGAGGCAGTGAAACAGGCCTATAGTCCCCGCAATGGTGATGTCATTTAAATGAAGGAGGCGGTGAGGACGGCAGAAGCTGGAGCTCCTGCCACACGGAGGGTAATCCCCGCGCCGGGATGATCGCTGCCAAGTGTCAAAGGGCTGGATCTGTACTGTCACTCTGTCAGCTCACAAGCCACTCAGGATTTTGGGAAATTTAATACCAAGGGATGATTTCAAACAGCTGCCACCCCCACCTCCCCCCAAAAAAACAGCCAACCCCTAAGACGAGCAAGGCTAAGCAGCTGTTGTGGACTAGGCGCTCACTGCAGGATGTGACATCAAACATCTCTAGAACATCTCCCATTCCATCACCCAGGTTTTCATCACTCATGTCGGTCAGTTTCTTGGGTCATGCCAGATTAGCACGTGCGCGCACACACACACACACAAAAAGGTCACATGATCTCTGGTTGATTACAAACTTCTCTAAATGTTTATTGAAGCTGTGTCCACGAGGAACAGATCGCGGTGTGCAACAGGGCCCCCGACATTAACACCCTACCCCGTCTGCAGCAGCACTGGCTCCCTCCGTGCACCCCCCACCCTCAGAGACAGACTACCCCGCAGGAGGATAGGAGTGCAAAAGCAACCTTCCGAAACTAAAAAGGGCCGCTCATGACATCACACCGTTATAGAGATTCAGCTGTATTTAAAAGCAGGAAACTGGTGACTTGAGTATTGATGAAAGCAGGATTGTCTAAGGAGTTTGTCTTAAATACCTATAAATATTCACTTCACGAGAAAGAAGAGTGGCACTAAAAACAGATTTCCGAATCGGCGTTTCGATTTAATCCTATCAGGAGAAGAATGAAGGAAAAGAGCAGAGACAACCACCCCCCCCCAACCCCCCCAAATCACGAGCCACCGAGATTACAGGATGTCACTCTACACCCTCGTCTCTAGGAAAGAGCAGCAGTGTTAGGGGAACAAGCTTGTTTCTGACTATGTACAGCCCTCTGAGTGGGCGGAGCCTCAGGCTGGCATGTAGGGTGGCGGCGGCTCTTTTTCGGGCATCTTCACCGCCATCTCGTAGGTAGGCAGGACGTACTGTGGAGAGAGACGGGGACGGGGGGAGGAGGGGGTGTGATTGCATGCTGGATGGAAGCTCCAGCGGAGCATGTCGGGAGGTCACAGTACCTGGGGCGGGGCTTCAAAGGCAGGGTACACTGCGATCTCCGGAAGGTTCCGGTTGTTGATGTATTTGTAGCAGTTCCACACACAGCTGATCAGGTACGCCTGCAGCCAGACAGCAGATACCCCGCCCCCCACACACAGCTGATCAGGTACGCCTCCAGCCAGGCAGCAGATACCCCCCCCCCCACACACACACACACACACAGCTGATCAGGTACGCCTGCAGCCAGACAGCAGATACCCCCCCCCACACACAGCTGATCAGGTACGCCTGCAGCCAGACAGCAAATACCCCCCCAAACACACAGATAAATGCCCTACATCTCAGTCACACTACATCCTGTGACTCGCGGTGGAGGCAAATGAGAGGGGAAACTCAGTGGTTCGGCCATGACGGAGGATCCAGTTTAATCTCGTTTTAACACCTGGGACTCTACAGGGATTAACCAGCGAGCAGCCAGCCACTGCCACTGGCAGCCGGGCAGATCCTCGAGTCACAGTGAGTGTCACATCAGCTCTGAGGCCGTTTAGATACTGTGTGTGTGTGTGTGTGTGTGTGTGCGCGCGCGTGCTGGTGGGTGCGTGGGTCACCTTCAGGAAGATGAGGAAAGCAAAGAAGATGAGGACAATGAGCAGAAGGCAGCTGGACTCCAGGGACATCAGACTGTCTTTGTACGGGAAGTCGGGCTGCAGGAGAAAGTGGACGGGTCAGCGACAGCAACCCCAGCGAAGGGAGTGAGCGAAGGCGAGCGCGCGCGGGCCTACAGCTCCGAGGACCGTCAGACAGGGGGAGCGACACACGCACCAGCTGGTCCAGGTAGTCCTTGATCCGCGGCAGGTAGGTGAGAGAGCTGATGGCCACCAGGCAGCTCAGTGCAAAGTCAAACAGCTGGTAGCAGAAGAAGGGGATCAGCCATCCATCACGGTGCTGCGGAGCAAGAGAAGGGCAGCACATCAGGCTCCACAGCGGCCCCCGGGCTTCCTAGCCAAGGGCTTGGGCCCCCACCTAACACATGCCAGCCAAAGCCTTAAAATGCTATGCTGGGCCTGTTGATGGTTTGGTTATGAATGCTAATTACACACGGCACAAACACACACACACACTTCATATATTCCTATAATTGTGGGGATTCTCCATTCATTTCTATGGGTATAACTCTAATCCTAAGTATGACAACCTTTACCCCTACAAAAGACTGTGGTTTGTATTGTGGGGATCTGAAAAATATCTACACAGGCAAAAAAGTAACAGGTTTTACCACATTGGTGGGGGTATTTGGTCCCCAAAATGTGGTAAACATAAACCCACACACACTGACCTGTGCATCTTTGGAGTAAAACATCCGGCAAATAAATGGAAGTCGATGCAAAGAAAGAAAAGGGGATCATGTGGGCAGGTCATGCCACAGGATCACACATGGCTGCCTGCATTATGGACATTTCTGGTCTGATAATCATACAGGAAGCAGAGTCAGGAATGGCACTGGAAAGGACGTTCTGGTGGATAGTGACCTGGCGGGCCGCGGGGTGCGTTGGCCTTTATTAGAGGTCACAGACACACTGACGCAAGCAGAGCAGACAGTCACCAAACTGAGAGTGACGGACATCCAGGGCAGGATCATCTAAACAGCAACAGCGTCGCACTGGGAAGGCAGTAAAAAAAACAGCCTATAAAAGCAGCTGCTGTGGAGAGGCCCGTATGGCCGGTGCCGACTTGGCCCACACAGTCACGGCATAAGGCAGGCAGAGTGGGCCCCTCACCGCCCCGGCACGCTGGCCGAAACAAACGACAGACTGCCCATTCTGTTCCGGCAGCTCCAACCCTGACCAACTCTAAAATGTGCGCCCTGGTCACGCGACCTGCTGTCCGCTGAAGGGGGCGGCGGGCGGCAGACAGGCGGGCTGTCGGAGGCAGGGTCACGTACCGTGATGGCCCCGTACACCATCATGGCACTGATGGAGAACATCAGCAGGGAGATGGTGAAGCCCACGCAGGCGTTTTCTGAAAGGGGGAGAGGAGAGAGGATGAACAGACAGACACACACACACAGTATGCCCCTAACTGTTGGATACATACACGTGAACTGCTCCATCAGGATAGAGTTCAAATTTTCCTGTACATATTGGCATCTCAAAAACTGGGGTTGTCTCATTTCCGCGGGCTAGAATTTAAATGTTATTTTACAGCAGCAGATGTTGTGAATTATCCACCTCCTGGCTAATGGTTGCCACAGACGTCAAATGTGACGACACAGTTTCAGCAATACGATGCTGCATGAGCAGGGACCCCACCCACATAGCCTGTGTTTGTGCATTTATGTTAATTATAAATATCATAACTGCATTTGCTGGGGAATGTGTGCATTTCATGTAACCATCAGTGTCATGTAAACTGTCGGTTTCTGTGCCGCTGCTACTATTAAGCTGATAGTAACTATTAGAACATTTCATTTTAAAATTCTTTATTAGAATGACTCGACCATTGGCCACAGTACATTTTTTTGCCCTCTTTTTGTCGATCTGCTGCACCAAAGGGTTGTGGAGTTTGTAATATTGATTATCTATCGACACTTACTGTGCTCCAATCGCATGGGGTGCTTTTTAAAAGTGATGTGCTTGACAATGTATCCGTTCATGTCAAATAAAATTGTTCTTTATAAAGATTTTGCATTCCAAAAATTAGCAAGTAACATACCGAACCGTGGGACAAAGTTCTAACACAAAACCTGTACATTAAAAAAGAACACTGAAGACTGACGTCTCCAGGAACAGCCACAGTACATGCAACAAGCGTTTCAGGCGTCAAGAACCATCCCCATCTGTTCCCATTCATAGGTCATTAGGCGGCCACAGCCAGCTGGGAACCATTCAGGAAGCCTATCAATCGACCAGAGTCCATCAAGCACCTCTCAGGAGCCGCTTTAGTCCGCAGCTGGGTGGCTTCCAAGCCGCTCGCAGCTCTGTCTGCATTCTCAGGCCTGAACTCTCCGGGGAGGGGGGGAGGGGGGCGTGTTGGCACTGGCAGGGCAAAATTAAGTGGCTGCGGGCCGCATCGATTTGCCGTCCCACGGGCTCCCAGGGGTCTCCTCCACTTATCGGTGATGCTAATGACCTGCTCCGGGCCCCGCCAACACGCGCCCCACATCAAGTACCACCCGCTCTCCCTACCTGGGCCCCGTCAGCGATAGGGCTGGGGGCCCCACAAAGAGGATTTTTGGGAAGAGCCAATACATTGTACGACCTCAGGCAGATACCACTATATGCAGCCTAGAAATCTGCGGAAAACTGAGAAGAGTATATCAGTACACACAGCTCGAGTTTATGCCCAATTCTCAGGCCTAGAATAAGACTACCTCAGCATAACACTACTTATGCTGGTCAGGGTGAGAGGGCTGTAGCCTACCGCAGACAGCACAGGGCACGAGGCTGTAGTACAACCAGGACAGGATGTCAGGCCACCACAGGGCACATACACAATCATGCAGTACAAGCAATTCAGAGATGCCAATTAGCCTAACAGAGTGTCTTTGGACTGCAGGAGAAAGTGGGGAAACATGCAGACTCCAGACACAGAAGAGAGGCAGTGGGGGACACACAGCCACAGATTCCTCTGAGATTTTCCTGGGACACAGAAGGACCTGCTGAAAATACGGAACCGGATTTCCGGATCTTGCTTAATGATATTCACGCCAAATTTATTTAGAATACGCCTTTACCCTAAGCGGTGTACATGTTTTCCATGCTGTGCATTCAGGATACCCAGGGGCCACACACATCGCACTTGAGGTAGCCCAAAGTGTCAGAGCAACTGTTACCATACCAACACGGCCGGCGGAGGAGGTTGGTCCTACCTGCCATTCTGTCAGAGGCAAAGTAGTGCTCGATGACCTCATACTGCAGGTCCACGGTGGGAACATTGTCAGGGTGGGTGACTGCCACAGTCAGCAGGATGCCCATTAAGAGGTTCACCACCTACAGGGGGCACAGGACAGAGAACAGGGTTAACACACGCGACCGAAACAGGCTGCCTGACGACAGCTTGATTCCGCTCTGCAAGTGAAAAGCCCCTATCAGGTATACAAGATGAGCACTTGGGAGCCAAAGCTAAGGGCCTTGGCCTCGGTTCAGCGGCGCCTGACACGCTCCCGGCTACATGATCGCCCTTCAGTCACCGCACAGAGAACACGACCCCACACATAACCCGTGTCTTCCTGCCACAGCTGTTTCGGCTTCAAATGTCCCACGGTGACAGCGACCCGGCCCATCATTTCGGCAATGACCAGCACAGTAACCTGCAGAGCCATGAATCACGTCTCCATGACGACCGAACATCCCAGGACGAAACTGCCATGTGCGTGCGGCTGCGTGGCGTCATTCCCGCCGTGGGCTTGACCTAATCTGGGTGGTCCCTCCCTTGGGGTCGGCAAGGCTGGTAGCGATTGAGCGGAGAGTCGCCTGAAATGTCGCTCTAGAACATTTTGAAAGCTGCGGCGAAAAACGGTACGCACCGAGTACATAAGCCCTCATTATGCTCACAGGGCAGAACAAAAACCGTCACATTCCTCGTTTCGGCTTTCTCATAACAGCGGCCCTAAAACGCACAGCCGGGGGTGTTAGCTCTCGGCAGGCAGACTGCACAACCACCTCCGAGTGACAATGTGACATGGAGACAGCAGGAGGACGTGTGCGCCGAGCGTAAGTGACCCCGGCCTTGAGAAAAGGGGCCTCTTTTCACAAATGGTGACAGGGTGACACCCACCACCGATAATCGGGCACACAGTGCCGCTGTCCTGGGGGTGGGCAGTGGAAATAACTCATGCCCAAGCGACATTCTATAATACCTCTGTTCACACTCCAAACAAGCAGCAGCTGACCTGCATCCTAACTGCGACTAAACGGGTCTCCCTGGCGTCTCTGACAGCCGGCAGTAGGAACGGTGTTCAGGCTCAGCGAGCTCAACACGAGGAATTCCTCTGCCCCCTTCCTCTTAGCTGCATGCTTAATATTTTGCCAACACATTACAGACCTCTTAGAGCTGGCAGCATCATGCAGAGGCCCAAATTTATCTCGGAGTCCTCAGCTGCACCGTCTGTGTCTGCATCACAGAGCCGCGGACCGCGTGACGAGAGGCATCTCTGGGGAGGGGGTGGGCGGGGGTGGGTTTACACACCGCTGGCATGGTACACGAGCTCTGTCATAGCTGGGGCCATGTGCTCAGAGCCCAGAGGACAATTCTGCAGCATGGTGAGAGCGAGCACCTGATTGTGTGAGTAGACATCACGGACAGCTCCTCTGGCTGGCCCCTTCTCTGGGAGCCATTAATGCAGCACAACACCCTGTCCAGGAGTCAGAGCACTAACTGACTGGCGCCCTGCCCTTTTGATAGGGAATCAGTTTTAGAAAGACTGGGTTCTCTAGGTCTTTGAGGTCATCTACCAAGACAACAGCTATTATATTAATAATCACAATAATAATTAATAATCACGTTAGCAACACACAATATCCAATGTGACATCAAAGTCCCCGATTTCAGTGCTTAAACAGCAGGAGGACAGACTCAGTGGGAGAAGGAAGGAGGGAAGGAGGCAGGAGACAGCGCGATGCGGAGAGGAGGACGGACCCGCCGCGCTGCATTACGCATTTGGGGAGGAGACGGTCCGTTTAA
>JAODKL010000027.1:19486447-19505146 GCA_026780765.1 Petrocephalus schoutedeni | reverse complement strand
GGAGACAGCGCGATGCGGAGAGGAGGACGGACCCGCCGCGCTGCATTACGCATTTGGGGAGGAGACGGTCCGTTTAAACGTTACGTAACAAAAGCAGACGAAACGCAGGATAACGTGGAAGCGGACAGTGACCGGCGCTAAGTGCGGGCTAAATTAACCTGACAACAGCAATGACACACACACGCACACACACAGACATACACACGCACACACATACACACACACGCACACGCACACACAGACATACACACGCACACGCACACACAGACATACACACGCACACGCACACACAGACATACACACGCACACACAGACATACACACGCACACACAGACATACACACACACGCGCACACACACACACACACAGACATACACACACACACGCGCGCGCGACTGCGCGCGCTGACAGGGGCTCTCGGAAACCCCAGACATCCGGCCGTTAGCAAAAGCGACGTCTGCGTGTCTTTATACGCGCATGGAATGTCGCACTACCCTCTACAATAATTAAAGTATTTATCTACCCCGCAGTGTCGCCTCCATCAAGGGCAGCTTAGCATTGCCCCGGTTACCTTAGCCTTATGCTACGGTCGGCTTCCAGCACATTCGCCCAAGCCGCCAGCGGTCTCGCAGCCGTGCGACAGTTAGCGAAACCCGGCCGCCCGCCCCTCGGCTTCGCACGTACCATGTACCAGGTGCCGAGGATGATGGTCCCGGTCCGGACGTGGCAGCAGCCGCAGCATCGTGTCGAATAGAAGCGGCTGCGACTCGGCTTGTAGTGCGCACCACCGTCTAGCTGCGGGAGGAACATTGCGCCCCACTTCGCCAAGCGCCGACCACCGACGGCTGGCCAAGCCTGCTGCGCCCCTGCCGGTGGCAGCGAAATAAAGGAGCCATACGCCCCCTCGGCTGACGTCATTGACGTGCGGCAAGGATAGCCAATGGTAGGATAGTTAGGGTGAGGGTGGGCGGACACCTAATATTGATTGACAAATATATTCGCAAATGAAAGCTTTCGCATGTATAAATACAAAAACCTCGGAAATGGTTTTTGCTCGACAAACAGCAGCTTTGGCCAATAGACGCCGAAGAATAAAGGGTGGGACCTAGATTAGTGCTGATTGACAAGAGAGACGCAAATGAATACTTTCGAATAACAAAGAAAAATTCTTACGCCGTTTATCATTGGTGGGCAATTGATAATTACGTGGAAAGGGTGGAAGAAATGCACTAGGTATTGTTGCGGCAATCTAGTGTTTTAACATTAGGCATAAAGCCGCTTGTCAAACTTGGAAAACGAAATATGCAGAATATTTTACAATTTTTGTTGTTAATATATAGGGCTTATATTTCTGCTACTCTGCTAAATTACTTTATGTGCCGTTATCTTACATGCTGTTGTGGGTAATTTATTTGCGTCCTAGTGACACGTTGACTGTAATATTTTTTATACCACAGCCGTAAAAAACAGAAAGCTGCTAGAAAGTGTAAATGTATTTTCGATCGTCAGAGATAGTCTTCTACAGAATGCAGAGGTGGGATGACGCCTTGGTACGGCTGTCTGACAGATTTTAATGCGCACACTGGCCTCTTTGACTTTCTTTAAAATGGGCACAGCGTTTGACCTACATACTGCAACAAAGCTGAAAATGAGCATGCACTCTGTGCTTAACGGTGAGAATAACCCAATTTCAGAGCTTAGTTTCCCACGCTTAAATAATTAAATTTCCGCCAGTTCACGGACAGTTTACGAATATACCACATTACAAGAGATATCGTAACGCGTCAGTATAGATTCATGTATGCATATATGTTCACCCATGCTGTGATATTTCTCTGTTAAACATATCATGCATCCTTCTATCAACTTATCCAGATTCAGGCAGCATATTGCACAGGACGCACACAAATGCAATGTAGAGACACCAATCAGCGTAGCAGCACGTCGTGTGAGGGAAACCGAAATTTCCAGTGGAAACTGTACAATACGGGGTGAACATGCAAACTCCACAAGAGTGCTACCCACTCAGCTGATGTGACGAAAAGATGCTTTATTTAAATAAACGTAGCACCAATAACATTTTAAACGTTTTAAAACTTGGTACAAGTATAGTAACTTAGTATAATAATAGGCTATACAAAATTCTCTTTTATAATACTGAATGCCTAAAATAACAGAACTATTTCTTTATTTAGGAGAAAGGTCACACATAAAATAAACTGTGAATTCCCCTCAAAGGTAAATGTTACATGTGATAAATATGGTCTGAATGAAAACCCATGATAATGTTCAGCCAGCCTATTGTAATGTAAAATGAAATCCAATGCCCAGTTTTCCCAGTTACAAAACATTGCTAGTTCATTGGCAGTCAGCATAAAACTTGATAAATCAACTTCCTGCCATGTGTTCTGCATCAGCATGACAGTAAACAGCCATGCACTGACCCTGATATCAGGAAGGACTTAAAGGGACTGAATTTTAGTCCCTGCCAGTTTGCATTGAACTTCACTGAAGGAAGAATCCGGTGATGTATTTCACTGTGTGTCTTTCATCTGAAGAGCTATTTTTGGTTCTCCTTATCTTCTGCATTTAACGGCAAAGTTGTCATTTACTGACAGCGTTGTGTGCGTCATGACATCAAATTGTCCTTGTACTCCATTTGTAAGAATAATTTTAACTGCCAGAGCAAAAAAAAAAAAGTTAAAGATTCATCCCCATTATTAAGACACACGGGGCTAAATGGAGTGGATTTTAAGGCCAGGATTTTTTTTGTACAAAAACTGTTCAAATGGAGGCCAGGATTAAAAAAAATGTGGGATTGTACAATTTTTCCCAGAAAGGTGACATTTCCTCTTTTTGACATGTGACAGAGTGATGGCCCCACCCACAGCAGCAGTAAGAGGCCCACCTCTTTCCTGTATGAATACCTCCAACTTACCACTTTAATTAAACATTGACCTCAGACCAACACAATCACATGTCCTTAGATGGAAATTCATGCAGTTTATGTAGATGACTAGCATGTTAATGATGGTGAATTTAAAGCCAAGACGCAAAATCTGAGCTGGAGAATATGAAAGACCCCCTCCCCCTCACCCCCTGGATTAAATGACAATTCAGGGGAACCTGGGAAACAAGCATGTTAATGATGGTGAATTTAAAGATTAAGGTTAGATGCCTGACCTCCAAAAACTGAGGGCAACTTGGGAAAAGCCCCGACTGCAGTCTGGCACGTCAGGAGATGCTCTTAAAAACATCTGCACAGATATTTCGTACCGCAGGCAGAAATCGCACCGCAAACCGTTTCTTCTTCAATTTCGTGTCCCCACTGCCTTCGCCAGGATGAGTCATTCTCACAGCCTGCCGAGTGCACAGACCCAGATAACCCTGGGCGGCACACCAGAGCCTGCGGACCCCATGGCCCCCCCTCCCTGTTCCGGGCTCAGGCGTGTTTGGGAAGCGGTGTCTCGCGGCATGATTCTGAACATCCGTAAATCGAGTCCTGTGTCCCAATCCAAGGAAACTGTGGGCAGGTTTGGAAAGGATGGGAGATGCAGCTGGTCTCCAACACCCCCTGGCAGTTTGCTGATGTCCCTGAGAGGCTGAGCTGTGGACCAAAGCGTTGTGGGAAAAACCCAGCACTGACGTGGCTAACACTCACCACTGGCCAAAAAAAGTCATTAAACTACTTAAGTATAAGTTTAAATTGTTATTCAAGAGGGAAACTTGACACAATAAAACTGTCATAATGAGTAACAAGTCTACCTTTTTTTCTAACAAAAATATTAATTTCATATAAAAAATAAAAATGTATATGAATGTTTGTGTGAGGCAAAGGTGAATCATTACCCTACCCTCACCCAGGTCAGGTCCCAGCACATGCTGCTTGGGAGACGATCCAGTTTGTGGTCTCAGAGAACATGTCCCACAATGCACTGCTTCTCTCTCCATGGGTCTCGAGCATGGAAGTCATCTACATGCCAGTGCCGAGCTCAGTATGCTGGCAAAGGATGCTCCACTCTCTCCATCTGCTTCACCTCTTCTCTATCCATCTCTCTCTCTCTCTCTCTCTCTCACATTGTGACAGTCAATGACAGTGTTGTGCGCTCGCCCCAGGACAGCGCTGTCATTTTTGGCTCACGCTCCTCTCTGTGTGGCACTGCAATGACATCAGGTCGTCTTCCTCACCCCCCTCTTCTTCTTCCTGTGCTTTTTATTGTTGCTGTCTGGAGAGTTAGACAGAGGTGACATCACACCCCAACAAAACAAGGTGACACCCAGGCACCACACACACACGTTTGTATTCCTATCTTAGTGAGGACCGCCCATTCATTTCTACGGGAAAAATCCTAATCCCAATCCAGAGGTGGGTAATTCAGGTCCAGAGAGTAAAAGTCCAGGCCAAGATTTTGTTTCAACCAAATAGTCGAGCATAAAGAGTCGCAGTGACAGAGGACTCAACTGATTGGTTGAAACAAGAACCTGGTCTGGACTTTAGCTCTCTGGACCAGAATTACCCACCACTGTCCCAATCATGACACCTTTAACCCCTACCCAGCCCTAACCTTAACTATAACCACTTAACCACTCTCTCCTCCCTCACCCCCTGTCCCGCTGGCCCACCCTCTCTTTCTTTCCTCACCCCTTTGCCAGGTGCTCTTCGGGACCGGTGCCCCCAGTCCCCCCAACCAGACATTACGTAGCTAACAGCGTTACGTGCAGCCCGGCTGAGCCGCCGAGCGAGGCCTCAGCACATAGGGAGCACAGCGCTGGACTCACGGCATGGTACATTTACTGGCACCGGCCGTCGGCGCATTTCTGTCATGCACACAAAGAACAGGCGGCGTGCAGCCATCCCTCATGGCTGCCCATGCAGCACATCAGCCTCTCTAATGAAGTAAGCAGCCCGCGCTTGTTCCCTGCAGCAAAACCGCCACACAACAGACGAGGCTCGCAAAACTAGAGGGAAAGAGGCTAATTGCTGCCAGGAATGGCAGCGCTGGGGTCACCAGGGTTCCCCATGCCGGGCGGATCTCGCCCCGCTGTGGTGAATCAATTCCGTTACTGGGTTCATTTGCAGACCCCTTAATCCAGAACTTTTTTCCTCATGCATAAAGAAAAGTCAGCCTGTCAATACACTGTCTGATGTCTGCGTGACATGGTGCACCCACCGTCGGCAAGCCATCGGTCCAGTAAGACCCGGCTCTCTGGCGACTCCCGGGCCTCCGACCGGTCCTTCCGTCTCCTCCTGACTCCCGGACTCTGCAAAGGCACGAGCAGCGTCTCTCTAAGGGGTCACGGTCTAGCACGCGGGTTTAAAATTCAGCTAGAAGCCCATGGTGGACACCGGAGAGCCAAGAGATTAAGGAGTTCCTTTAGAAGTCCAGGGGAAAGGCTTAAGGGTGAGGGAGGTTCCTCTGTCAAACACGAAGGCTGTCAGCACACGGCGGCCAGCAGCCACCAAAACACATTCGCAACTTTACAGAAAACAACGGAAGGCATAAATATACTTTGCCATTAATTAGATGCTTTTTTCCTCACTTTATTCTTTTATATAAAGTTCAGTGAAAAGGAATGATTTAACTTAAACCTAGTCTATGTGTAATAGGTGCCCCAATATCCTGTGATGGACTGGCATGCCATGCAGGGTGTACCCAGCCCTCTGCCCTGTGATGGACTGGCATGCCATGCAGGGTGTACCCAGCCCTCTGCCCTGTGATGGACTGGCATGCCATGCAGGGTGTACCCGGCCCTCTGCCCTGCGATGGACTGGCATGCCATGCAGGGTGTACCCGGCCTTGTCCCTGTGCTCTAGGCCCCCATTACATCCTATCCCGGAATTTAGACTGAAGGATAAGGGCTTGTATTATGTAGCTGGAGACAATGATGGGGGACGTTTGAGGAGAGCAGGACCAGCCCATGCAACGGCGATCTACACCCACCTGGACCCCGTTGTGAGGCAGCGTCACGCTGTCCCCCTCCCAGTTACCCCACTCCTCCCTGGGGGGTTTCCAGTCCGAGGCCTGATCCGTGTCCAGGGGGTCTTCTGTCAACAAACACATATCATCTACACTCCTCTCACAATGAGATTAGTGTCTTTAGGAACATGGATTCCTCCAAGTGGGCTTCAAATAACAGACAAGCAATCAAAACTTTTTTTTTATGATGTTCTATGTCAATTTATTAGTTTGTTTTTTACAGCGTTGTAGCACTTTGAGATTTTTCAGGAAATATAAAGTGCGCTATAAATAAAATGTATCATTATTATTAAAACTAGTGTAAGAGAGTCAGCCCCAGCTAACACCTCCTTAGAATTACATCTAAAACAAAGGCCGTTCACACTATGGGCCCAAAGCAGCATTAGGTTACACAGCGCTGCACAGATTTCTACTGGATTTCTCTGCGGTTCTAGCAAGCAGCTGAACAGCATAACAAACCAGCAGGTTATCAGGGTGTAATCTGAGAAGATCTGAGACAGAAAAATATAGCTTAAGCAGACCGCACTCATAAAGCTACACCTTGCACAGGGCACACTGCGTCAGCACACTGTGCCACTAATCGCTAACGGCTGCTTTCACCTGCCAGGCAGTAACCCTGAAACCTTCACAAATTCCACTGCGGAGTTCCGATCGAGTCACTGAGTGGCGGGAGCAGATCGCTGGTGTGTGCTTTACCAGCCTGACTGCCAAGCCGAGGATAATGCTGGACTTTTCTCAGATCCCACACTGATATGTCAGTTAAAGTGCCAAACTGTTTTGTATCTGACTGCACAGCAACGTTGACCCCTGCTGGGAAATGAGGGTACTCCATGCTGAAGACACTGGGTGGTAGGGTTAGAACAAATCCCGAATAAAGAGTTTTAAAAGAAGCAACAACAGAGTAAATGACGAGCACTGGGGAAAGTGTCACTTCATAAGCCAAATACCTAGTCCCAGCCAGGCCTGCTCCATGTTCAGTGATGCCATCTGCATCCGCATGCACCACTTCCTGCTGGATGGACTGGGCTGTGGGGAGCTGTTGTCTAGGTAACCAGAGCAGAAACATCACTACTGCTGAGCAGGAGGGTACAAAGTGTAAATATGTCCTTAGCTACGTTTTACGTCCACACAATAGTTCAAAAACAAACCCCCCCCCTCTCACAGCTGATGTCGGGGACGGTCCCAAAGGTGACCCGATCTGTCATTACATCCTTCAAGTTCCATGTGCCTGATGGAAACACCAAACAGGGAGTCAGGGTGGCGGAACCAGCTCACCGGGCCACAGGTGCCACTTGGTGTGTTTTTGTTGGCTCCATTGCACCACCACACTGACCTACATGGGAGAAGATGTCATCCTCCAGTGCAGCAGGGGGTGCCCATTCCACTGCCTGCCGGCCCGTCTTCCCAAACTCCTGGGGCCTGGTGTCCCTGCGGGGCCTGGTGCTCGGGGGGCTCATGCTGTCCACCAGGAGGCAGGCTTTCCTACTCTGTAACCCAGGGCCCTCTGACACAATGGGGCACGGCCTGCTGCTTCCTTCATGAGGATGGGAACAGACAGAGGCTCAGATATCAACCATGGCAGAGGCTCCAGTGACAGTGACCCCCTGATAACAAGCCACGCCCTTCTCAAGGGGCACGCCCCCTTCTCAATAGCACACACCCTACTCAAGGGACACTCCCCCTACTTACAGGACACACACCCCTGCTATCAGGACATGCCCCCTTGCGATTAAGACACGCCCCCTGCTATCAGAACACACCCCCTGCTCGCACATCCCCCTCCCTCCAGCACAGGTGGGAACGCGCAGATCTGCACTCCACCCCCTGTCCTCACCCTTCCTCCTCATCCGCTCCTTTCGCAGCTGCCTCTTCTCCTTGCTGCTCATCTTCCTCTCCCACTCGCCTTCAAACAGAAAGGCACAAATCTGACAGGGTCTCGGTGGCCCCCTCACCCCCCCTCCCAGGGCCAGCTGGGAGGAATCCCAGCCACACATACCAGAGTCTTCCTCCTCACTGTGCTCCACCGAGGAGGAGCGATCCTTTGACAGAAACGCGCTTCTCTCCGCATTGTCAGCCTTCACCTTCTGTTTCTTGGGCTATGGGAAAACAGAACACAGACGCAGATTAATACAGATGATGTAAACGTGGCGGGAATTAGCCCGGGGTGGCAGTGCGTACCCGAAAGGCCTTGCTGTCCAGGGTCCTGCTGCTTTCCGCGTTGGTGACTTCAGGCGAGGGGGTGCAGGCCGCACCATTCCACTGCTCCGGCTACAGAATGGAGACATGGGGACACGCCAGACACAGCCATCATTCGAAAGACACTGACTTGTTAGGAGCTTGCCCACACTCAGTAGAGCGCCCCCAGTCACAACTAACCGGGATAAGAAGAAGTCGAACGGCAGCATATTTATTTAGGGAACAGTTTTATTCCAACCAACTTATTCTTTGTTTTTGTAGAAGTCTGGGTCAGAGTCAGGGCAATTGGGTGGGTTAGGGCCTTGCTGAGGGGCCCAACAGTGAAATCACTGTGCAGATTTTGAGATTTGAACCAGCAACCTTCCGATCACGGGTACCGTCCTACCCTACTGAACCTCATACTTCCCCGCAACAATAAAATTACTACTATTACTACTACTACTACGTCTACTACTATTACTACTACTACTACTACTAATAATAATAATGATGATGATGATGATGATGACGCATTCACGTAGCCGCCAAAGCAGCGAGGGCCTGTTCCCTGCCTTCAGAAAGAGGACAAAGAGCGTCGGCTTTGACGGGACCCTTCCTCCCTCTGCCGGCCAGCAGCGGTCGGCGGCGCCCGGAGCAGCGGCACGGAGCGACCGGGAGACGGCCCCCCGCCGATCAGCGTGTCACGCACGGTGTCCCGCCTCGACGTGGCCCAGGTAAAAGCAGAAAGTCATAAACTACTAACAAAGGGGAACCCGCCTCTCGCGTAAGACTTAAGCCCATAAATATTCAGGGCATCACCGATCATTTTACGCCCGATTTCCGCATGATGCTCGGCATGCAGGGTGCCCGGCGTGCGGATAAGCGAGGCGACGTACTGCGTCCTTCTCCTTCCTCTTCCTCCTGGTCGGCTCCTGTCCGTCTCTTCTCCCCGACCCCGGGAAAGCGGACAGCCGCCAGGCCGGGACTTTGTTGTCCGGGGGGCCTCCGCGCAGCCTTCTGGTGGCGAACCAGAGCGCGCCGAGGAGCAGCGCGCCGCCGAGCAGCGCCGACAGCAGCCGCGGCAGCTCCAGCCAGGCAGCGGCCGCCGAGCGCATCGTCAGCTCCGGCATGCTTTATATGCTTTATCCGGGCACAGGCGCGTCTAAATCTCCTCCTCTTGCACTTAAATAACCTTAAAACGAAATACTCTGTATGATGAGATATTTCTCCTATTTCTCCCCAGTATGACTTCCCGTCCAGATCAGCTCAATCTCCCCTATAATAACTGGCGTGTGACGCGCGCAGATGCAGCCGCGAGGATGACGGTGGCCATCAAAGTCAGCGCTGGTGTCTCCTCTCCTCCACCGCTTTTATCTCCAGCGATTACTGCCCCGGGCTCACAGTTATCACCGGGTCACCAAGGTGGGGGGAAAAAACGCACTGGGTTTGCGAATCAAATACTTAATTTTGGAGGATAAACCGCGCATCCTGAAAATTCCCCAGAGAGTGCAAACGCGGAGGCGAACGCCGTCTTGCTTCCGTGAGATGCTGCGGGGAGCTTGCTCTCTCAGCGCCGCCGCATTTGGTCCGGATTCAAGCAGCGCATCCTTTCTTTGTCCGGGTGATTACACCTCATCCCGGGTGCGAGTACCGCCACCGGCCGCTAGGCGGCGGGAGAGACGCGAGAACGCCGGCTCGTCCCCCAGGCGCGCGTACTTGTAAATATCATCGTCGGGTCACTGTGGACGGATTGACGCAATTATTCCGCTCACTTTAATTAATGATCATGTAAGAGTACTGCACCTAGGGTATAGCTGAGAAAAAAGTATTTTTTATGAATTTACTCTTTTCAAACAATAATTATGAAGATGTGCTTTGAATAATATGTATTCCCAAAAGACGCATAATATACATGGCTATTATTAACAATGGTTAGTGGGATTGTGAATGGTGATGTTGACTACACAGTAAACACATGTTACAGATGAAAGATATAGTATATTCTGGATAACAGTGACAAGGGCATCAAAAACTGTTTATTGCTGTTTTAAAAAAGTAGTTCTCCATTTGGGCTTTAATGCCTGCTTGATAGCAGATCCGCAGGCAGCTCTCTAGACAGCTGCATAAGGCCCCATTGAGACTGAGGGGTCCTTCAGCCTGGTTCCCACGGTCCACTAGGGCGGCGAGAGTACAGGCCATGAAAAGGTTAGCTGTGCCGCGGACGGACCGAGCAGAGCCGGCCTCAGAGGGAAGCCTGGACCCTTGTTCACACTCGGCGGGTGTGTCTGTTTGCCTGGAGAACCGATGGCATCCCAGAAAGAGTATTCCAACCGGTTCTGATCCTGCTTGGGAAGCCCTGTTCCTGATGGACAAAAGCAGCAGACCAGCACAGACCTGAAGGCATGACTGAGGCCAGGAGAATTCAGCCCTGAGGCTTAGCCCAGAGTCACAGCAAATCAAAGTTCAGATTTCTCTTCCTGGCAGAATTACGCAATACTGCTTTTGTGTGCCATGCAAAACCAACAGCCCTGCAGGTTCTTAGCAGCCTACTAAACACTGCACACACACCTGCCTTTTGTGGAGAGAATACTTTTCAACTTAAGCCCTCACACACACTAAGGCTGCAAACACGTTCAGAATGAATGCCCTGACGTCAGGTGGGCAGCAGGGTTAGGTGTTTGTTTCAGAAGTTTGGGTGGTGTCCCTGCTGAGATTGCAGGAGAAACATCTCTCCTGTGCTTTTGGGGTTAGGTGTTTGTTTCAGAGGTTAGGGTGGTGTCCCTGCTGAGATTGCAGGAGAAACATCTCTCCAGTGCTTTTGGTCTCCAGCAGCCTGGCCACATATCGAGCTACTCAATGGCTGTGTCACCTGCTCTCCACATGGCACCCCCCCCCGCCCCCATTAACTAACCTTCCTAATGTCCTGCAGCAGGCCAGTAAAGTGATACAGTTAACCGCAGTCACATCTTGGCGAGTTTTGACCTTTGGGCCTATTTTCACAGCCACAGAAAAGAAACAGTGTATCCTTCATGCCTGCTTCTTAAAATGCAACAGCAACTTAATCGCCAATTACGGCTTATTAATGACAGACCTCGTGAGAGTCCAGTGCTGTTTTTCTGCGGAATAATGAGGAAGTTCTGCTTTGTGAGGTTTGTTCACTCAGCTCTTTTCTTCCTTTTCATTTACTTTGAGGCAGATTTCATCATGTTTGCCTGGAAAAATAATTAGACATTCACATTGAAACTCTCCCCATATGTTTAGAATTACTCTGACGAATTGTGCTTACTGTTGATGTCTACCGCCCCCATAACATGCTATTTATAAACATTTATAACTTTTACACAGGTTTCTCCTCAGAAACAGCGGAGAACGTTGATTTATCCATGGAGGTTAAGCAGAATAATGTTCATTTAACACACAGACATTCCTCAGTCTGTGTTTGTTTTACGTTTCCAGAGGATTCTGGGTGAATGCTGGAGCGAAAAAAGGGGTTTGCTCCAGACTAGTGGGAGTTTGTTCTTGTTTGTTCTTCTTCGCCCGCGGTATGATGTAATTTCCTGTTCTGCGTGCCCCCGGCCCCTCTGTGACAGATATGCGAGTCATGGCAGACACCCCCTCCTCTAATCAGCCTGAGACTGGTGCCCCCACACTGAAGGGCCTGATCCAAAGAAAGGTCAGAAACTCATTGCCAAGATGGAAGCTCTTTGTGAAAAGGCTGACAAGAAGAGCAGAGGGAAGCAGGCCTTCCTGGCATGGAGCCTGGGCCCAGCCCGCTCTCCAAGCTGCGTGGTGCTGGGTGGTACCTTTCTGCTTCTTATCAGGATGTGTCCCGGTGATGACAGGCTGCAAGGCAGTGGCCCAGGCCTCCCTCCATGCCGCTGACACACTGGACATCCCCTCTATTGGCACACAACAACAGCGCCAGAGCGGGAAGAAGATCAGTGCACCCTCAAGTGGCCCAGTGGCCCGACGACCGTGCCGAAAGCCCCCCGCGTTGCGGAGCCTGTGTCACCGGGAGAAGCGGCGGTCCCGTGTCTGACCAGGCAGGACGAGGCAGGGTCTGCCGCAGCGAGACTGCCATGCCGTGCTGTTCTAATTGCAGGGCATCCAACTGTAAGCGTGCCCAAACTACATGTCTCCTCATGCCTGTCTCCTCTACAGAGCTGCTTGCTATGTTTCCATCTGTGCTCGCTGGACCTTATAAGCTCATTCCAGCCAAGTGCTGTTTGCGCCCTACATCTGCCTGCTTCACCTGAACTTATACATCTATATCTTTGTTTATTATTTGCCTTTTTCTTTCTTTTTTTTTTATTCCCTCCACCACCCCCCCTCTATTCCTGCCTCTATTTTACTTTTATTCTATGCATTGCTTTTGTACCTTTTTTGTCTTGATTGTTTGTTTGACTTGTGCTTTTAGGCACTTGGTGAATAAGGGATTCTGATTCTGAAAATGCTACTGTTCCGTGTACACGACGGGGGCGTGTGGCCATCAGTCTGTCACCGTGTGATCCGCATGACGCTAACCTGGCTCTCTGTGACATCCCCATTCCCCATGAAATAAGAAGAGTGTGTAGAGAAACAGGAAAAGGGGGTGGGGCTGATGAAAGAGGCGGGGGAGTGTCTTCTTGATTCCTCATCATTCCCTGGAAGAGGCTCGCTGTTTATGTTTGGCAAGCATGCGTTAAACACACCTCTCTCATTGTCTTCCGTTGTTTGAGTAAATTAAGGAGGGAATGTCAGGCAAGGCAGCCGTGAGTCGTGTTGTCTCCACCAGCCTTCAGAGAGAGGAAATCAATGTAATGAATATTTTATCTCTGATCAGGGACCAAAGTGCTCTCTTGATAGCAATTGCTTCTAAATTCTGTATTGATCAGGACTGAGGATAGCCCAGGGGCACAGAAATAAAATTTGAGTCACTCCTGAGTCAGTCACCCCCTAATGGTTCGAATCCTACATCTACTCTGCGTGTGCGGCGTTTGTGTGTAATAAAATCAGCATCACACTTACTGAATGAAAATAATACTTTAGGAGAATGCCGAATGGTCCTGAAACATACCCCCCTCCGCCTCACACCATGATCCAGGAGGGGTTGGATTCTATCAGAGCCTCACAGAGGGCTGGAACAAGGCACCAAGTCCATTAGCAACAACAATGAAATTCTGGCATTCTGCTGGAAAATAAACCCATAATGCAGTTTGGCTCTTACTACAGGCCATTTAAAATGTTGTTCCTCAGTGTTTTGCTTGTTTTTAGTGATTTTTTGTTTGTAATTATGAGGTGTTACTTGGTGACTGATACCCCTGGCTTTTGGAACGAGGGCATGTATTGCTTTTCTATAACGTTGAACTTGACGTTAACATTAAACTCTGTCTCGCTTCACTTCACTTTCCCATCTTCTAGCTCCAGATCCTGTGGGTGGGCAAAGAATGGGGCTTTTGTGCTGGGGGGGGGGTATGAAGTCCAGAAGAAAAAACAGACGGTCCGGCTGTGCCACAGTCAAAGGAGAGCAGATTGAAAAATGGAATTCCAGAATGCACTGCACATGTGCCCCTCCCAGTGGAAAGTCCAGGTGTGTGTTTCACCAGGTTGTGTGTATGAGGGGCCACCGACGACAGACACCCGAACAGTAATTTGTAAAGCACCCCTTCCTCAAAGAATAGAGAATCCACACTTGCATTCTGTGCATTCCTGAGATAATGGAATTTGTTAGCCTTGAAGGAAGCCTTCTCCTGCCAAGGTAAGTGCCAGGGTCCCACCAGAGCAGCCTAATTCCCTCTCCCCACTCAGACGGCATATCTACACGTTCCTCTGACTCAGATGAGAAGTATGAAGACTTCAGAGCCGTACATCGTAAGGAGATGTGGGCAGAAGGCGCCTCTGTCCGGCCGCAGCCTTGATCACGCTTCTTCTGTGCTGTTGGAACGCAGTGACCTCAGGTTTGGATAGAACCTGCAAACCCAGCTGTCCTGGGACTGATACACCCCCCTGTGACTGGGTCGGGCTTGGCCATGCCGCCTGGGGCTGACTGAAGGCTGTTGGGTGTGGGATGGAGAGCGGCACTTCCTGGCTGTCTAGGAAGGTATGTTTCTAGGGGGAATGTATCACAGACTCCCAATGGGATGAGGCACTCCACGTTGTCAGCCACGAAAGCCGTTATTACCCAAATAAATGCGTCTTAAAGCCCTCCCTATTTCCTCCTCCTCGTTTACTAACGTCTCTGTTCTTTCTGAACAATGGCTTTTCCGCGACCTCATAACTACTCACCACCTGCTGAGAGACATCGGATACACCCAACATCATCCATTCCCTCCAAGGGACCGAGAGGCCACCCCCAGCCTTCCGGGTCCACTTTCCGAGCCTGGGATACACTCCTCGTCCCAGTCAGCGTGGGCGCGGCCCTGCTCCGGGCATGTCTGGACGGGAAGGCCTCCATGCCGAGATGTGTACGCGTGCGAGGAGCCAGCAGAGTGCTGGGGGCCGTGCAGATCAGATCTACGCCAGGTGGAGATCACGCAAGAACACAGGCACATCAGCTTCCTGCTGGCAGCCATTGGAAGATTTATCCTGGTTTGCACTCTGGCTAATGAGATGATGCCTTTATTTGCCGACGGCACAAGTACAGAACTTTTTAGTTTTTGCATATGCCATCTTGCTGTCCTGTATGACATACGCAGTTGAGCGTGAAGCTTGGGGTCTGAGGTAAGTGTCAGCCATTTATCCAGCACCCCTGGGACATTTAGGGGGGGGGGGGCTGAGGGCCCTGCTCAAGGGTCCAACAGAGACATGACTATTCCCAGGGATGGGATTCAAACATCACAGGCACAAAGGCCTAACCAGCTGAGCCGCTCAGTACCACAGCATGCACTTCATGTGTCAGTCTAAGTTTAGGTCTGTTTACTATTACATATGGGGAGAATTAGGAATAATATCATCATCATCATCATTGTGATGCCAGCACACATATTCCTGATGGTCAGTACCAACCACGGGTGGAATTCTCTAAAGCAGGAGGCCGGGAGTGAGCGGCATCCTCTTGTTCCAGATGTTTCCGGCTGTGAGGATCCCGGCTTCTGATGTCCCACAGCAAGATACTGAAGAACTTTGACTGCAAACATCAAGCAAAGGCCCAGACTGGCAACCCATGCCCCCCCCAATCACTGTGTTTCATCTTCTGTCACCAGTAAACTGCTGAGCTCCAACCCACTTAAATCACACTGATCTCACACACATGCCCCCATCTTGTGTTCTGGGCAGTAAATTCCAGGCGGGGTTCAGGGTTAGTTCTTAAGGAACTTGTTACCCAAAAGCCACCCCCTGCCCCACCCTGTTAGGTTTTCTCTCAAGTTGAAATGAGAGAGAAATCAGAAACAGTCGCTGGCCGGCCAGAGGAGCCTGTCGTGATATGAAACGCGGCAAAACGCGGGAAAACTCTCACCATAATCACCGCGTCTGCTTCGAATCTGCTGGGGAAGCAGGTTGGGAATGCTGGGCCCATTAGCTGGGGTGTGTGTGTGTGTGTGTCCCCACAAGGATAACTTCAAATTTATAAAAATCTGTGGCTGCAATCAAATAAGTATCAAAGTATAAATCAAAAAACCCAGAAGTCTGGTACTTTCTTTAGTTATGGTTAAGGTTGTCATAGTTGGGATTATGGTTATGCCTATAGAAATGAATGGACGGTCCCCACAAAGATATGAATACAAACCTATGAGTGTGTGTGTGAGCATATGAGGATAGGGTCGGGTCGCTGTTCACCCCCTGTGTGTCATCCATGTGTGCATAAATGGACTTAACCAAGGTTTGAGGTTAAGCTCTCTGGTGCCAGGAAAACTATGAAGCAGTATTTTTATGGTCCTTTGTGAAACACCCCCCCCCCCCAGATGAGAACTTTGGAAGGCTGTTTCATGTCCCCTTCATTATCAGTGGACGTCGTCTGCTCTGGGCACATGAGAGACCCCACCCTCCATAAGAGCCCCTTAAAAACCACAGCAGTGCATCTGGAAACAGCAGAAGACAATAAAATAAATAAACGGGATGGACGACAAAGGCAGAGGAGAAAGAGGAAAGTGCTGGGAACAGAGCTGCCAGTCCCTCAGAAGACGTGAGGTCTGCGTGCCGAGCTCTCGCGGGTGGTCTGCGGGGGGGGGGGGGGGGGACAATCCCGCCATCTCCTCCGCATAGAATCCCAGGATGGGCTGAGGGTTGGGGAGGCGGGGGGGATGACAGGGAATGACAGTCTTACTTACTTACAGGAGGTTGCTGCGTAATGTGGCTGCCATCCGGCTGCAGCTGTGGCTGCGATCCGCTGGCTGTCAGCCCTTATCTCTCTGGGTCCCCAATACAGCTGAGCCCCAGCGGCCAGGCATCAGCGGGCATTAGCTTGGTCGTGGCCAGCAGGGGGCAACGCGATGGGCCGTGGCTCAGCGTGGACACAAGTATGCCGGCTCTTGTCATTCTTTGGTGACCACAGAAGGAAATGCCATAGTCATGAAGAGGAAGCATAAGATGGGCAGAGCGCGTTCATGTTAGGGCCTCAGCGAGAATGAGAATGGGACGCAGAGCATGGACCCCAGCAGCACAAGCTGAATGTTGTGTGTTTGGGGGGTGTGACCACTCCCAGGGTGAGGCACACAGTGGCAAGGCGTGGAGATGACAGATGATTCAGGTGAGTTGCCCAACCACTGTCAGAGCTGCAGGGGTTTGCAGTGCTGAGTCAGTGGGGGCTGCTATTGTAGATGAGAGTGCTCGTTTAGGCCTGCCTTGCTTTGCTGGCCCAGAGGAGAGGGGCCACGACAGCCCCCCGCCCCCGTGGGGGACATGCCTGGCCTTGTGCATCCCGAATTGACACGGTGAGCCGGGCGGTGATGACGAGGGACCCAGCCTTCAGGGCCTAAAACCCACACAGTAGTGTGTGAACTGTGAAGCCACATGTGGGCACTGATTATAAAAGAGGACACTCCCAAGTTTGTGGGAGGTGGATTTAGGCAGAACTGTCCCTATATCCCATAATATTCAGAAAGAGCCATGGATTTAGTTTCCAGTCTGTGCGTGGGTTTTAGGCCCTGAAGGTTGGGTCTCTGCCTGATGTGTCAGGTGCCATAGCAGTGAAGTGGGAATGGAGAGGCATCTCACCACCCCACATCTCTATTCTGAACCCAGCACCTGGTCAGGATGCAGGCAGCAGGCTGGTACTCTTAGCCTTGACTGGGGAGCTGCGACTCACTCCTCTCTGCATTGCTTTCCTTCCGGCACCTTCTGCATGCTGGACCTCCCTGGCATGAAAGAGAGTCCTCAGGCACAGACAGTAGATGAAAATCTGGCCAGTAGGTGCGTACCCACGGCAACATGCGCGCACTTGGGAATAGCGATCGCTCAAGGGGACATGAGGTGGAACCGTCTGATTGCTCAAGAGGGCGTTTGCGGATGCCACAGATAAAAAACAAACATGTGGAGTGAATAAAGCCCCCACTTAACCCTCAGAAATTCCAGCAGGAGATGAAACAAAGCCCATTACACCCCCCACCCCCTTGCCTTGATGGTCCCACCCCACCCCCAGGACCATCTGGAGAGCAGCGGGCCTTTAAAGGCCCACGCGCTCCCCTGTTAAAAGGGACGCAGTGCTGCGTTCATTATGGACCCGGAATTGAGGAAGGCGTGTGTTTACAGTGGGCTGTAAATCAGCGGCAGAGATACAAGACGAGGGGGCAGAGCGGACCGCTGCCGCGGGGGGGGAGGGGGGCAGGGGTTACTGAAAACCCCAGCGTGATGCTGACAGCATGGATGCACGCCCCCTCTTCTGAGCAGCCAGACGCCATGTCTACCGCCCCGATTTATTTCAGAGCACGAAGGGCGAGCCACAGTGTGGTGCTTCTCGTAAAAATGGGGCGAAAGTGATTATATCTTAGCTGCTGCTTTTTTGTGGAAGCCGACACCCTGTAAAACACGAGCCAGCAGTAACTCCCCCCTGAAGCCCACCCCGCCTTACTTTTGGGGTGACCCTTTAGGGTGCCCCTGGGAGGTTTTGTGGAACACAGCTCTCAGCTTGTTAAGCCCCCTGCACCACGAGGGGTCCCGTTAATGGGGGTGCTGTCCTGATCCTGCTGGAAGGCCTACAGAAAAAAAGAGAACAGAACCCACCCCCATGTCAATCACCTCAGATATTAAATCTAACAAGTTGGTTTCTTTGTGTCGCAGGTGCTGAAACAAGGGCAGTTTAGATCCCAACATGATACCTGTGATTCCTCTGAAGACCCATTGCCAGAGGCCAGGTGGGGGGGAATGATGGGAGCTGGGAGGGAATGCTGGGAGCAGGGGGGAATGCTGGGAAGGGAGGAGGAATGCGGAGAACAGGGGGAATGCTGGGAAGAGAGGGGAAATGCTTGGAGAAGAGGAGGAATGCTGGGAGCAGGGGGGAATGCTGGGAAGAGAGGGGGAATGCTGAGAGCAGGGAGGAATGCTGGGAAGAGAGGAGGAATGCTGAGAGCAGGGAGGAATGCTGGGAAGAGAGGAGGAATGCTGAGAGCAGGGGGGAATGCTGGGAAGAGAG
>JAODKL010000027.1:19458482-19481265 GCA_026780765.1 Petrocephalus schoutedeni | reverse complement strand
AGGGTTGGTGGGGGCGGGGAGGGGGGGCTGGTGTTGAGCTGCGATCTTTGCCCTCCGAGAGAGACTCTGCCCACATCAGGCTGCGGGGCGGGACCGACGAGTAGCTTCATGTCTGAAGGCGAATAGAATCCTTCCATTGTGCTGTGGAGCCGACCCCGCAGGGTAGGGTGCATCCGGCTCCGGCTGGGTGAGAAAGGAGGAAGCAGGACACACACGCACGCACGCACACACACACACACACACTGAAAAAGGTAATATAATGGCAGAGTGAAAATGACACATGCACACCCTCAAAACGGACAGATCATGTCATAGTGGGGGGGCCTGTCTGCACTGCCAAAGCTTGCTGAAAATAAACAGCCAATTACAGGCTGTCCTGGCTGCTCCTCCTTCCCGCACTTCCTGTGCTCAGACCGCTGCCACGCTGAGGGCGCCAGGGAGCCGGGTTCTGCCCAGACCTCCACTGGACCTCCAAAGACAAAGAGCAGGAGAAGCTGCATGATACTGGCTCTCCAGTCCTAAATTCCCAGTGACAGGAACCTCAAGAACCGTCCTGCTGGTTCTGAATCTTCAGCCTTCTAAACTGAACCAAAAGGCAAAAGACTCCAGCGGACGAATCCAGGCTTTAGTAGGATACTCATCACTTTTTATGCAACAATCTTAATGTCCCTAATCACACGATAGTTTTAGATTACGGACCGGCTAAATGGTCATGTGACCAACATTCAATGCTCTCCCAGACTCTCAGGCACTGAATGAACAAGCATGGATGTCAGTAAACGTCAGCTCAGAAAATGTACACATGCTTCATGCACCCACCCCCATAACAAGTCCAGGGGCTCTCCAGACTGGGTCTTAGGTTACAAGCCTTATTGTTCCGATTCTTTGGCTTAGATCGGATTTGCCTCTCTTGACAGTTGACATTCATAACTAAAGGTGACCTGTAAGTAACTGTAATGTGAACACGCTGGTCCCCCAAAACGGCACGCATGTGCACATTGATACGTCATCCGACAACAAAAAAAATAAAATTATTTGTAAGACTCATGGTATTAAAACTGACAATGCTATGCAATTTTGGTAGGTTCCTTCCACCTACACAGCTGATTAGTTACTCCAGACATCTAGCAAATTTTCCATTCATTGATGGCTGTAGTTCGCCAGCATCGCCCTTCAGTATGGCAAGGGCTGATCGATGACGCCGGTGCTCCGCCCACAGGTACCAAAACTGACTGCGCTCACAAGGCCATGAATCGAATACGTATTCAGTCTAGCACCACATATTGAAGTGGTTCAAATCCAGTTTGAAGAGATCAGATTTGTCTACACAGCCCTGAAAACAGAGCTGTCACATTAAAGTGGGAAAATAAAAAAACCTAAGCCTGGCTAATGTGAATGAATCCAGAATCACCACTGACCCGCAACAGCCGGAAGAAGTCGACATTTACCAAGCCACACGAATTCCCACCCAGAACCCTTTGTTCTTTAGTAGAAATTCCAGGCGAATGAATTTCAGCATTCCTTCGAAGAGCATTCTAGGCTGGAAGCCTGAAGTTTCGGCTCCTTGAGCAGTCCACGGCTGAAAATAAACCCTCTGTTTTTGCAGCTCTTGGGATGAGCGGCTTGAAGAATCAGCAGCAGAGATGAAGGGCGCACTGGATGGAGAGGCTCTGCCCATCCACACTGGCCCCTGTAATTTCACGCTAACTGCGTATATCGAGGCAATGCTAACCGCTGGTGTTTGGAGTGAGACCAGCTGTGGACAAACAAAACCTTTTCCTGGAATCCAAGTCCCCAAGACACATGCTCCTGTGCTACAGTGCATTCATAAATCTGCCGACTGAGTACAGGTGTGATTTACAGGATTCAAAATGAGCAGTTAATGAAAGACTTGCTTTTGAAAGAAACACAGAGCTGCTTTTTCTTGGTGATAAAGTTCATATTTATTGCATGTTGACCAAGAAACTCAGGGGTAATAATAAATAGAAAAAAAAATAAAAATTGTACAAAATTCCCCAGGAGGGGGGAAAAATGTATACAAACATGATTTCCTCAGTTGTACAGCAGAAACTGAATTTTTGGGAGTCTGGGAGACTGTTGTAGAGACACGGACTTCCTGTTCTGTGCCTCATTTCGGAAATCGGTAAAGTGGAGATCTTATGGCCAGGCCATGCCACAGCCCGCAAGGGCCCCCAGGTACTCAGGAACAATCTCCAGTGGGTGTGGCTGTCGGTGATTTCCCAGTGCTCAAGAAATGGGCCACAAATATCAAATAACTTGACTCAAATATCACCGAAAAACATTATACACAGTTGCATATATATAAAAAAAAAAAAAAAAAAAAAAAGAGAACCCAACTAACAAAATTCTTGCTGACTTAGAGGGGCCTGTAGGCCTAAAGTGAACAAGGAGCAGGTCACACCACCTTTCAGCATGGCCGCACAACACGTTTACACCCCTCAATAACACTCCACATTCCCACAGAGAGACTGACATACCTGTGCTAGCGCGTTTCACGATTCACGATGTCATCACTATGTGCTCACAGCCCAAGCATGCCACAGCTGACATCACAGATGTCGCAGACTGTGATTGGTGGATTGTGACATGGTCAGTTCACTTTACCAAGTACAGGGGACCTTAGGTCACTGACATAAAAAAAAAATAATAATTTTTAGTCAGACTTAGTGTCAGACTTGCTAACTGATTCTTATTGGGACCGACTGTCTCTGCCAGTTAATGACAGACTGGCACCTTGGTGTCGTGAAAACGGCACACACCACAACATCTGTCCAGCAATCTGCAGTTTCCGTGACGTTCTAGCCCGGAGCGGTTCCGCCGTTTGGTCCGCCACCATTCATTACCAAACGCAATATGAACAAGAGCAGCAAGTGTTCCACGCCCCCAGAAGAGGCTGGGGGGCAGCGTAGCTGCGTTGTTATTCATACAAAGTGCGCTTTGTGACATCCCAGAGACACAGAGCTGTCTCCAGGTCACACAGGCTGCAAAGCAGAAGCCAGCAGCAGAGAGAATCTCTGATGGAAGAAGAGCTGAACAGACAATTCCAAAAAGAATAAAGAAACAGCTGAAGAGAGGCTGCATCAGCAGGCAAAAACACACAGGTTAATGTCCCACAGAGCACACAGACACCCCCACACCCCCCACCCAGCAAAGCAGTGTGGCCCTCAAGTCAGCCTCACCAAGGGCATCGCGGGATGAGCTTAGACACAATGCCTACCCCAGACATTCCCATCTGGGTGTGCAAGATAAGGATAGATGTGTCTGTGCAAAAAGCCAGAGCAAGTCTAGCGAGAGAAAACGAATGTGGCGGTAACAGACAACCATCTCCTACCGCATCTTCTCTGCAATTACCCCGCCCCCCCCGAAAAAGAAATAAACAAAAACAAAAATCAGCAGGTGGAATCACAAACAGAACTGCCCTATCAGTGTCTGATCTTGCCCAGCACTTGGAGGGGGGGGGGGGGTGCACACACACTTCAGCAGGTCTCCTGTCCTGCGTGACATCTTGCAGGAAGCAGGAGGCCCGGCCATTTGGAGAAGCCGGTATCGAAATGCAGTCTGATGGTCAGTGATTGTAGAGCAAGGTTCAGAGATGTTCCGCACAGCCCCCCCCCCCCCCCCCACACCTGTCATAAAGGTAAAACAACCAGCAGCCCTTAAGTGACAAACCCAACCAACGTCTCATAAGTGAGGAACCCCGCCACAAGCAAAGGCAAAAGTGTGACATTATGGGGTACATGTAGGATCAGGGGGGCATGGGTGGGGGTGGGGCAGGCTAGGGGCGGGGCCTACGCCAAAAACTCCTCCTGGGCCTGCGGCCGCTGATAGCCGACGTTGGGGTGCTTGTGTTCGTCCAGCGAGTAGCTGCCCTCGTCCTTCTTCTTCATGCGGTACACCATGAGGGATACCAAGAGGACGGCAAAGGCCAAGCCCACCACGCCTCCGGAGATCACACCTGGCGGGCAGAAAGCGAGCCGGTGTTAGCCATGTAATAGCAAGGAACTCCCAGCTGGCATTTCTGGCAACCCTAAGGGAGCTCAGAGACACAGGAGCCATCAATGCAGTACAGAGTCTACGTGTTCTGGAGGGAATTCGAAAGCTGGTCCAGAGGTGGAATTTTATCATCAGCTCAAGGGAATAAAGTGAATGCTCCAGCCAAGCATATAGCAAAGCCAATGACAATGCCCCAAACTGAGCAGAGCCCAAGCCTGAGCAGCCAAAGCCCTGCTTCTGGCCTGATGGACTGCACCCATCTCAGCCAGGACGGACTTACCGGCCAGGACCTCCTTCCTGTCCATCAGCGACTGGTGCTGGCCGCTCTGCTGCGGCGTCGCCTGTTCTTCCTCGTCGAGGATGATGTCATTATCTCTCTGGAAGACAGAGTTGAGGTGTCTCGCGTGAGCTCCTGAACATCAGCATCATAACCTGAGCTTTGAACTGACCGCCACAAAATCACGAGTGCATTTAACCTGCAAATATTTGCCCTGTACAATAATTGGAAGGCAACAAAGCTTGCTAACCGGAACAAAAGGCATTGAAGCCGTTACCCCAGACCACTGCTTGGGCTCAACAACACTGCTGATGTCAGGAATGTGCTTTTCTGTGAAGGTTTGATGGAGTTAGGTAGACCTTTCTCACCTCGATCTCACTGCCCACACCATGGGCCCTGCCCTGTTTTATTATCGGGTCTTCGGGCACCATTGGCAGGGGAGTCGGAGTGGAAGCTGAGACGTCAGACATTGAGACATGCTCAGTGATGCTGGGGACTTTATCCTGAGGAGGGGCCACTGCAGTTGGGGTGGGGTGGGTCTTCTCAGTGGGAGTATGCACAGATTCAGGCACGAATGGGACATCCAGCTTCACCACTGTGGTGTTCAAAGCCACCTTAGCGGTCGTGGTTGGGATGATAATTGAGTGGGATGGGGTAGTGCCCATTTTATTTGGGATGCCCTCATCAGCTAGAGGGTGGATCTTTGTTGGGCGGGATGTGGAATGTCCTTCATGGGCATCGGGACTGGCTGAGGTACTCTGCCCACGCAGGTGGTCCTCGGTCACCACACCCCGCCCAGCTGGAACTCCTGCAGTCTGGTGGGTGGTTACCATGCCACCTCTTGCAGTGGTGGGCGGAGCCTGGGAGGTCACTGCACTTTCTGGATCAATCATGATAACTTTATTCGAATCCGTTGTCGGAGAAGCACGTGTGGATGTTGATGAGGGAGTGGCATCTAATACTTGGAGATATAAAAAGAAGACTAGGTTTTAGTCAAAAACACACAAGAAAACGGCAGCCTAACAAGCTTCTCCCCCCCTAAAAAAAATAAATAAAAATTAATCAACAAGCTCTAGGGGGCGGGAAATTAGAAGGGGGGGGTCAGCCCCATACCCAGCACTGAATAAGTGCAGGATGCACCCCCCTTTACAAGGAAGGATCAGGAGACTTTCTATTACTATGACAACGTGACAATTCGCCACATTAAAAAGGAGCGTTTATCAACACTTAATGGATCCGGAGCCGTCAGTAATCTCCGCCGATAAAACGCTGCTCCTGAATTGCTTATTCCTGCCAGGCAGAAGATCAAAACTCAAACGTACCATAATCGTCGCCTGAGCCAGAGCCCGAGCTCTCAGAGTCATCTCCCGACGAATCCTGATCGTCCGGAGGACCGCCCTGCTGGAAGAGAGAGACCATCAGTCTGGTGGCCTGAGGGCACTTTGGTCGGGTCCAGTGTAGGGACACATGAAGGCACTCCAGGAACAACGAGAGGGATCGGAGTGCTAGAAGAAAAACTGGGAGTCCATGAAAAGCGATACTACTGAATCAGGGAGCCTCAGCGACATGCAGAAATCGGTATCTGTTTCTCTTTGAGAGGGAAAGAACGTGGGATTCTGGCCGACAGAAGCCGTCCTGTTAGATAACAGAGATCGACTCCTAAATCACATCAGCGTGAAAGTCTGGGCCAGTGCTCCCTTTCCGCGTAAGCGGAGGCAGCTCACACGCCTGACATTCCCATGGTGGGAGGCGACACAGCGATGGCGTGCACTTTATCACATCCCTGACGACTGACTCACGGGATAAATGGGCCCGGACCATTCCAGACGGCCCGCCTACTCTCATGTGGGGAGCCACACTACGGACACTCCGCGCTCACGTGACAGGAGAGAGCCACTGTGACTCAGGGAACAGAATGCACCCCCACCAGTCAGGCGGGATGCCCAACACAGCCACAGCTTCATTTATTTACCTTTTGTCCAAATTGAGAGGGTTGAAGAGGCAGAGCAGTACAGCCCCTGGAGCGACAGGGAGTTAAGGGTCTTACTGAGGTGCTGGATGTGATCCGGTGACCTCCCGACCTCAGACACAGCATCCTAACCTGCCGAGCCGCACAATGCCCACATCTTACAATACTGAGCTCCAGCAAGGCCTGGACCCTACACGGAGACCTTTGCTTGATAAATATTGTGTTGCCGTCTACAAACCTGGGGAAGGGGAAAAGGGAGCCCCAACAAAGGAACAAAACAGCAGGAGAAAGACGAAGTCGGGACGGCTAGACAAGTTCCCGGCTCTCCAAACAAAGGTCCTTTGTGGGCTCATGTGCTGCAGTTAAAGCCACCAGTGTGTAAAGCCTATGCCAGCAGACATCTCTGGTTATGTGGAAGGTTACCTAACCAATTAGTACTGGGGTATTTAAAAAAGAAAAAAATCTGCCAGTCATTCAACTCCAGCACAAAATCAATCGATTCCCCCACCACAGTCTCTCTCTCTCTCTCTCTCTCTCACATACACACACACACACACACACACACGTTTGTATTCCTAACTTAATGAGGACCGTCCATTCATTTCTATAGGAAAAACCCTAATCCTAACAGTGACAAGCCTAACCTTACCCAGCCCTAACCTTAACCATAAGCAACCAAACGAAATACAAGACTTTTGGCACTCTAACTTTTGATTGCATTCACTGATCTTAATAAAATGAAAACTGAAGCAGTGAGGACTGAAAAAAATGAGGGAAGCAAGCATAGAAAAAACCTACACACACACGCACACACCTCTGGAGGACATCTGCCAGAGCTTCTCAGATGATACCTGCAGCAACCTCAGTCACCCAAATGAATGGCAAAGGGAGAAAAGCTTTAATGAGAATCCCCAAGCTGCTTATAGTTGGGATTTTTCCCAGCAGGCAAAGTGCTCCTAGATGCAGCCACTGGCGAGGGCGGGGGTGGGGGGGCACATTCCTAGCCATCTAAGGTAAGGCTTGGGTGGTGAGCTGGGAGAAAACCTCCTCCCGTTTGTTTAAACTCGGACCGGACTCTTCGCAGGCCGGCAGGAGCCCGGCGTTCCAGTAAACAGCCCCACAGCGCCAGGCCCAGCTGCTCTTTCCCAGTGACAAAAACAACCGGCAGGAACCAAGAGCCCCAACGCAGGGACTGGACCACAGCAAGGTCCAGCCAGAAGGAACGCCAGCCCGGGGCCAACACCATCCCAGCTGAGGAGGACAGTTGGACCCTCAGGTACGGAGGCGTTGCTTCTGAAACACTCATTTAAGAGATGAAGGCTTTTAAAAAGAAAAAAAAAAAAACCCAACCAAGACGGAGGGGCTGACAGCCCCAAGGACACCCCAAGGCCTCACCCCCCCCCCCCTCTGCTACAAAGCAAGGAAGCATGCCATTGCTCCCCTGTTAATGAGGAAAACAGCCGTCTGCAGGCTTGAAAACAATAACGCTGCCCCTACCACCACGGGGGCCGGGGCAGGGTATGTCAGGGTATGTCAGGGTAGGTAGCAAGCAGAAATTCATCAGTCTTACGTCAACCCTTCATATCACAGACATCTGAGCGGACTTCCTGATCGCCATTTCCTGCTTCCTCTGCACAATCCTAAAATATTCACACTGCGAGCGAAAATAGTCTTCCCAAGGAGGCAGAGGGGAGGCTGGTAAATATTATTCATTCTTTTGCTGATACTGTCACTGTAAACAGCAGGCAGCTGTAAAGAACAGAAGACGCTACTGGTGTCAGACAGTGTAGGATTCACTTATTGGGGACTGTTCTCAAGCGTTACCCGAAAATGTGTCGCACCGTATCCCAGCTCCCCCTGAAAAGATGGCAGCTATGCACCCACAGGATGAGACCCTGGGGACAGCAGGGTCATGCTACCACGCCCTGTAGAAGCAGATTACTCCCAATGAAACATTAACCTAGCCGGTTCACTGGCCATATTCTGGATCAGCAAACAGTTTGGGTGTTAGTTGTCCTAAGTCGACGACCAAAGCAACACTACGCAGAGCATGACTCGGACTCCCTCTGCCCCTTGGGTTGAGTGGAAATGGAGACCTAAGCCAATCTCTGAATGGGACTTCACCCTGCAAACTACTACAGGTGCGCTTTCCCTCCAAAACGTGCTTTTGGGAACACGGGGTAGTTTAGATGACAGCAGTCAGGCATCCTGGTATCAGACTCCCGTGACAGATAAGAGGCTGTGCCTTTGTTCTGGGGGCCCTGAGCCCCATCAATGTGCTCCACAACTCGCTAACTCCCTGGTTTCTCCCGGGTCCTCCACAGCAGCTACCTGAGCCCCCACATTTCTGTCCAGCCAAGCCACTCAGATAAAAGGCCCTTATTAACGACTGGAAGCCCTGGAATGCGGGCAAGGGGTTTGGATTACCCTGGAAGTACCGACAGACCAAACTCATCACCTTGGGGGGGGGGGGAAGACATGTGGGGGAATTCCCAGCCACTACAGCATGTGAAGGACTATCTTTGAAGGCCAACCATCCAGCAACCGAAGCCATCAGCGCAGGGAGGAGAGCCCGCACTGCGGGCTGGTGAGGGGCCCGGAGAGGATGGCGCACTGGAGAGAGCAGAGCGGCCTGGGCTCCGACAGACACCCTCCATCTGGGGGAGAGCGCACCGGACGGGCCCAGCCCACACATGGGAACGGCGAACGGCTTCATCACTCAAGAATCCTGGGCTCTCCAGCTCATAAAACAGCACTTTCCACAGCCTGATAAACAGCCAAACATTTTGGACAGGTTGTCAAATTAAAAAGGGGACCACCCGACGAGAAACAGATCCGAAATGCCTCCGCGCCATGCTGAGGCCAGGGGCGCGGGCGGGGGCTTAATAGCCATAAAGCAGCTAGATTGACAGAAGCAGCATTCCTCTAAAATCCAATCACGCTCCCTTTTATGCAGCTCTGCCAAAAAGTGAAATAACTGATCTAGGTGATCTGACATTTAAATTAGTGAGAGATCTTAGCTCGCATTCCCAAGAACACGCACAAGCTCTGGCATGTCAGCCATACACACGTGTAATTCTTTGGAATGACCCCCTCCCCTCTTTTGCTCAATTTAGACAAGGGGGATAAACAGCTAGCAGTCACCTGGGGTGGGCGGGGAGACGCTTGCCAGCAGTCATGACTCAGAGCCCATAGGCATGGGGGGACCACACCCTGCTGGACTCTGATTGGTCAAGAAAAAAATGCAAGCATGTTACACTTAAGTCCAACTCAAGCCACTGGCCTTATTGTGATCAACAGCTGTATGAACCAATCAGGCTTAATGTCCAAGCATGAACGTCAAACAGACACACATACACCTTCCCTGCAACTTCCTTTACAGTAGGGGGGGTACCGTAAATTAAACACAAAAGCACCTTCTCATAAGAAATGTGACAATATGACTGAAAGTGAGGAAATCAAGACCCCTCCTGTGTCCAATCTCCTTTAACAGCTGTGAATTTACCAATTAATTAAATAGTGTTAATTAGGAATCCGCATGGAGCACTGATCACCGAGCAACTGAGCCAGGATGGCAGATGGCCTACCAAAGCGAGACCGGCAAAGCCAGCAGCAGGCTCCGAGATCCATCCAGCCACAACGTGCGCAGAGTCTGGCTGGGTTAGGGTATAAGTGAGAAATATTAATGAACCTGTTCATGCTAATAATAAAAATTATATAGAAACAATATGGTCACATGATCAGATTGTGGCTTCTACAGTTTCTGCATTTCTTTGGAATCAGCTCTAAACAAAGACTATATGATGCCAACAAACTGCTCTGCTACCAGAGGCTGTCGGCTGGATGATGAAACACACAAGGCTGCAGAATGGATAGCAAGTCCAATCAAAGAAATCAGAGCAGGTCAGGTTGATGGTGGAAGCAGAGCCACGGTGCTCCTTGCACAGAACCTCCTCCATCATAATCAGCTGTCCATCAAGGCCAGTTCATTCCCAGTGGTGCCAGCGGCAGACCAGCCCAAGGAGGGGCACACTGCCATTCCACTGTGCTGCCGGATATTTCAGATGGGAACAGCAACAGAGCCACAGAAACAGGAAGCTCTGGGGTCCCACACGAGCAGGCAGAACCAGCAGACAGGAGCAGAAATGTTGACAAGTGGTACTCGTCAGATGTCAATTGGCACATGACACTCACATACGGCAACTTTAAACCAAACAAGCAGGTAAGAGAAACACAAGCAACAAACCAGCTTCCCAAAATCCTCTGAACCCCAACCCCCAAATCTTGACCTAAACCCCATAAGAGGTGCTTGTTAAATAAAAATTCGAAAGCCTAATTCCTTAAAATCTGCCACTGAGCAGCAAACACTAACCTCCCCGGCTGGATGGGTAAGTCACATGACCAGAGGACTGACACTGAAAGCAGAAGTTCTTTTAGTACACCCCCCCTATCTCTCCATCTCGGCTCTGTGCCAAACTCAGGTGAGCTGGGTGCAGCCCTGCCGTTCCCACCCCTCTCCCACAGCCCACAGCCTGATTTCTCAAGCAAACAGCCTAACAGGATGTTTCTGTGCCTGCCTGCCTGCCCGCACGCTTCACAGCAGCAGTGCTCTTTGCTTTCATACAGCGGTCACCCTTCCTTAGAGCCCCACCGCCAGTCCAGGGAGCTGGTCTACCGCCCCAGGGCGGGCGAGCGGCCGGCCGTGGCACGTCCAGGGAGAGGGACCTCATTTTTCCCCCAGCACTGAAGGTGGATCGGGTCTACACGTTCGGACGTTTACAAATGGCAGGAAGGCAGCTTTCCACTTCAGCGGCTTGTGTCTAGACTGAAAACAAACATTCACGGCAGCTGGAGACAGAACTGCCCAGAGAGCTTTAGTACTTCTATAAAAGGGCTGGGCGATTCTAACCATTATTTATGAAGCAGCCTGGTTATTGCACCGAGCGACCTTTTCTGTTTTTTTTTTTTTTTTTTAATAAACTTCCCGACACAGTTAGAAAGAGCGCCTGGCGTCCGAAGGGGGCACGCGCTCGGGCACTGGCAAGCCTGTGCGGTGACAATGCGGCTTCGGGAAAGGACCGGCATCCAGGGGCTGGCCCTCAAACTCACAGGGAAGAGAGCGCTAATTACAGCGAGTTCATTATGACGAGCTCATTATGACCAGTCCATTATGACGAACTCTTTATGGTTACAGGCAAAAAGAAAAAAAAAGAACGAAAGCGCACTTAGGGCCGGCAGGTTCAGACGTCAAAAACCAAAGCGCTCGCTTTTTACATTTTTTGGGGGGGGGGGAAAGCTGAAAACTAAATCAATACAGGCACTTGATTTAACGTTAAGCTACGGATAATTATATCCAGGAATCGTGGGGAGGACCGTTTCAGACTCATTGCTTTTAAAGGGTTATAAAAGCGCACTGGCCGCTGGCAGGATCCCGCACTTAAAACTTTAATTAAGGGGTGGCTTTCCAAAGGCAATAAGTACTCAATAAAAGACAGACCTTTTCCTGAAGGGACAAAGAACTGGCAAAAGAAGTAACATACATATACTTAGTCAGGAAAAACTGCCTTCGCCCCATTCACAGCGCGAAGTATATGGCGGAAATAGGGAAACCATAGGATAGTGTATTTCGGTGCGCTTCATGTTTACCGTATGATCTGGGCGCTTATTATATCAAAACGCTTGCCTATAATTATAAATAAAGCAGTTTAAACCACAGAGGGCACGTATTAAAATCCACATCCGATCAGTTTGGAGATCTCAGCTCCAGATTATGTGCCAGAGCCGCTCCGGGATCGACTCCCGGGGCCCGGTGTCCGCGCACGGCGCCCGGCGCACTGGAGCGCATTTCCCGTTTTCGCACCAAGTATAGCCGCAAATTTCCCCTTCGCATCATCGGACGGCAGCGGGACTCATCGGCCACAGAAAAAAATGCACAAAAATTAAAGTCCAGACTCACCAGAAGTGCGCCGGGGATCCAGACAGCAGCGAGCAGCAGCGCCAGTAGAAATCGCATCCTTTTACCGTTTTTACTCTGTTAGTACAAAAAAAAGGTGTTTATCCGCAAAGTGTCGGCCACGTCTCCTCGCCGCGTAATAGAAGCCGCGCACCGGCGGCGTCCGCAATAAAGATGAGATCCTCAGCCCCAGTGGCCCCTCCTTCTAGCCGATCTCCGTGAAATTACCCTAGGTGAGACCGCCCAGATTTGGAGGCGTCCGCCCTGAAAGCGCCGGCTTACGGAGCCCTCGGGCTGTAGGGCTGTCCTGGCCGCGTTTCGCAGCGGGCCGCAGTTTGAGCTGAGCTGCGCCGATCTCAGGATACAAAATGCGAACGGCATTATTATTATTATTATTTTGCTGAAAATGAGGGGGAGGGGTGTTTTACAGGGGCAATTACTGTCCTTGCAAAACGGGTGCATCGGTATGAAGTTATGGGAGTTATTTTTACCCAGAAAAAGTACGTAGAGCAATTGATGGCCTTGTTCGAGAGCCCATGTAAAATGACCCTATTAACACTGGGATTTGAAGCAACCTAAGCCACTTACTGTCCCTCTTATTTTCCGTCAATGAAGGGCTGGCTCACAGCTCAAGTTTGGTGTGTATGGAGCAGTGTGTGTATGGGCTCAAGTGTCCTCTCTCCATAGCTTGTCATGAAAACTTGTTAAGCAAGGTGTCACTGAACGCTGGTGGTGCCTGAACATGAGGGGTTATACTTCCTCTGTTTCCTCAGATGCTCAGAGATTCAGCTTTACCTCGTCAGCCGTTTTCCATAAATATGGCATAAAATGCTCTGCCCTTGCTGAGAAAGGAACAGGATGTATTAAAGTACCTGGTAAACGAAATTGGATATACAAGATGCTTTTACGCAACCAAGCATTTATGTGTATTCTAGACGTCCATATATTAACACTGGCAGAAAGTGCAACAGGAGACAGACAGAGGAACAACCCAAACCTCTCCGGTGTACACACAGGCTGGACAAAGGCTGTACACATCTCATATATACCTCAGAGACACTGCACACAACCCATGCACAATCCACAGACACCACACACATCCCACACATGCTCCACATACACCGCACACATGCTCCACTGACACCGCGCACATCCCACACATGCCCCACAGACACCACACACATCCCACACATGCTCCACATACACCCACACACATCCCACACATGCTCCACATACACCCACACACATCCCACACATGCTCCACATACACCCGCACACATCCCACACATGCTCCACATACACCCGCACACATCCCACACATGCTTCACAGACACCACACACATCCCACACATGCTCCCCTGACACCGCGCACATCCCAAACATGCTCCACAGACACCGCACACATCCCACACAAACACCATACACATCCCACGCATGCCTCATGGACACACACATCCGTTCAATCCCACATGCTCCATAGACACCAAGCACATGCCACACAAGCTCCACAGACACTATACACATCCCAAGCAATGCCTCATGGACATGCACACATCCCACACACACCCCACACACACCCCAAACAGTGCTCTATCTAAAGAGCAAAAACACCTCACATCTGGATGTGTGAAGTGTGCACGGACCCCCCTTGCCAGGAACACTCTTTTGAACCAATAGAAACGTATGACAGCTGTCTGGCGGATTGAGTTTCCGAGGGGTGTCAGGCCCGTTAATGTGCCAAACTTGAATCCATCCAGCTGCAGAGGCGGAGCTCTGGATCAAAGCCATGTTAGGCACCACCAGCTCGTGATGGTCTGTCATCGGGAGATGACAACAGCTCCGGGTACAGGGACCAGCATCTCTGCCTGGCTGGCAACACCACTATGCGGGCACCAACCTCACCCGCCTAGTGCCATGGTGACCGAGGAAACAGCTGGATGCTGCTGCTTCAGATGAATCAATTGCAATATTAGAGAAGTGATTGACTAACAAGCCCTGGAGCAGTTATGACCCCTCTTGGGATTGGCGTTTGGAAGATGATGGGATTATTAGCAATATAGCCTGCTGTCACCTGCCAGGGCAAGAAGGAACATTGTCACCACAATCATGCCACTGGCCACAAAGCAGCTGGACGATTAATCCAAACGTGAATCATATTCAGGAAGAGGGAGGTGATACAAACAGGTCTTACTATCATCATTAGATGTGGTCGCATTGATGTGCCACCAAAATGTCCTCAGGCCCCTTCCTGAGGCCGCCTCAGCTCACGCAGCCTCTAAGTAGGACAGTCAGCGAGGCGGGACACGCCCGCAGATCAGGTGTCACAGACAATTAATATCTGCGGCCATTTTCACCATATGCCATCTGATCCCCAGCTGCATCAGGAGCACGGAATGTCACTCAGGACGAAGGGACACCGCTTGGTGGATGTTCAGGTCACAAAGCCAGCAGCACTTATCAGTGCATCTCAATGGTCCAGCTTCAGAAGAGAGGAGCAAAGCAAAAAGAGTCAGATCCCCAAATGCTGTGTCTCAGTGTGAGAGAATCATCTCAGATGAGGAATGGCCTCCAAATCACTAACTAGTCTGAGGTTCTGAGGCACAGAAGAGCCACCAGTAAGGTGGTTACTGATGAAGGTGACGTTGCGTGTTGGTGCCGGGAACCAGCCAATCACAGCCTCAGATTCAGTGTTGATTTACAGGAAGGCAAGGGGCCACACAGGAGTCCAGTGGTTAGCACCATTGCCGCACAGTGGGAGCATGGTTCGGGTCCCTGCCATGGCTCCATGAGTGTGGTGTTTGCATGTTCCCCCCACAGTCCCAAAACATGCTGAGGTTAATTTAGGTTACCAAACTGCTCATAAGCATGCCTGCATGGCTGAATGGTGTGTGAGTGCCCCCTGCGATGGGCTGGTGCCCCATCCTGGGCTATTCCCTGTCTTGTGCTTGTAGACTCAGGGATAGGTTCCAAACCCCCATGACCCTGAATAGCTGAAGCAGGTACAGAAAATTGATTGATGGATTTATGGGAAGGTTGATTGGTGTTCATAAAATCCAAGAGGATGAAAGTGGTTGATTTAAGATAAATGGAGGTTCCCAGCGATGTGGCACGAAGATACAACCATGCAGTCAGCATGACGTGGCAGAGGGCGTGGAGAGGAGGGATGCTGCGGCTTCTCAGGGCATGTTATGCTCTCCCTTTGGGGGAATGGACCCTGGTCTTCTCTCGTCCGACTCTGCCAATTAGCTCACAGCCAGCAAATCCGTAGATGGGCCACAGCTCACTGCTCAGAGCGAGTCGGTGGTCTGTGTGACTGCCACTGCCTGATGGCTTAAACCACAGCAGTTTCCAGCCTATCAGGAATTAGTAGAAACACACGCACCTAAACGCACAGAGCCGCCCTGGCTTACGCACGCATCACTTCCTTTCTAGGAGTGTTGGGGCGCTCAGGCTGACAGCGACCTGAATCCTGCACTGAAACGTCGTCACTGACAACCCGGAGAGCAGTGTTTAATGAACGCCCCCCCCCCCGGCCCCCCAGCTCTGTAAACACGCAGGTCATACGTCAGGCCGCAGTGACGGGAATCCAGTGGGAGGCTTCTCCTCATGCAGGGCTCCTGTCCCCACCTGAGGATGAATAACTGCCCCGTAACCCGTGACAATCATTCTTCCCGGCATCATTTCTCCTCCCGGGCAGGGAGATCATCGCCCTCGCCTCACCCTCTCTCGCATCTCTTACTTCTCCATTCTCAGGGCCCTGCAGGTTTAATAGCGGCTGAATGGGAGGCGGTGTTGGGACGCCCTGTTCAAAACGCAGGGTGGGCAGCGCGATGTCACTGCTGGGCCCATAACCCGCTCCTGCATCCAGGACAGGCTGGCCCCACTTTTGCAGGCAGGGCGCTCCTTTGGATAAAAGCATCAGTTCAAACCATTAAGTGGAATTACTGGAATACGGGCCTGTGGCGTAATATCCTTGAGGTCGCATGCAACATTTCAACATCGCGGGTAAAACTTCTCAGATGGAAGCTAACAGCCTTTGGGTCAAAGCCCGATTTGGTCCTCAAACCAAACTGCTCCAGTATGATATTCCACCTTGTTAACAGGTGTTTGGGGGAAAAAACCAGAGCGAGAAGCAGCCTTTTGGTTCAGGTGGCCGTACATGAGAATGCGGTTTAATGAGGCGTGGAGCCACAGACGCTCCCAGCTGCTTCGCATGGGCAGGTCCTTCAAGGCCTCCCAAGACAAACAAGCCACTGATACTGCCAGTCTAAATAACAGGCAAGCAGAGGAGGGGCTCGGGAACCCTCAACCCGAGACCCTGGGCCATTTATCCATCAGGCCGAGGGGGCTGGGGGGCACTCCCCTGGAGCCACACCCTACCTGCCTTCACATTTTGGATTGCAAGGACCATAGGGTCCTGGTGGGATGCAGACAGCCAGGGAGGTGGGGGTGATACAGCTCATTTGTTTAGGGTCTGTGCCACTTCCTCTGAGTCACCCACAGCCACATGAGGAAGACCACAGGCTCCATGGACAGCCCCCACCTCACAGAGAGGCCAGGAGGGACTCCTCGCAGTCTCAGACCCTGTACCCTGCCCCCCACCACCACCATAAAGGAAGCGACAGCTAGGGGCTTCAGCGGCAAGTGGCATCGGCCAGGTCCCAAACTGCCACAGCTTCAGCTGGGCTCTGACTCAGCGGCGCCTCTCATGGCTCCCCCAGGAATGGCGGGCGGGTCCAATTCCTTTCGAAACGCTGAGCAATGACAGTTAAGCAGAATTTAACACACCGCAGCTCGAGGATGGCCAAGAGGGACCGTGCCATCGTTCCCGTCATGCCAACGGGGGGACACCAGCCCCAGGTTTAACACCACTATTACAGGCCACGCCTCAGCAGAGGTGACTGAGCTTAATGTCTCATGAGTTTTACGTCTGCGGTTGCTAGGAGACAGAACCACACCAAGGAGTAGATGCTCAGGGTATGACACCATCAGGAGTTGTAGCACAACACAGCCAAATGAAACCCCACCCTGCTCAAAGCAGACATGTGGGTCACTGCTCAAATAGGTTGCAGATCTGGGTGCAGCGTCATCTGCTGGACAAGTGAGGTATTGAACGGTGCATGCTGCCAGTCTTACGTACAAGCAAGCGGGGCTGTGACAGCTTTGGGCTTTACAAAAAGAGAGCCTCTACTTTGAGAGATGCAAGGCCAGCTTTGTACGTACTCTACCCCCCATACTGCCAGACGCACCACACTGCCAGTACGCCGTGTGCTTAGGGTGGTCTACGAAAGAGCAGTGCTTGCAAACATGCCGAGTCGATTACAGGCGAGCCACAGCAGGAGGGAGGCTGAGGTGTGGCTGCCTGACCGGCTTCCAACACAGCAAAGGGCACAGTGATACACAGGGGGCCGGAAGGCGAAAGCCCAAGACACCTCGGTGTCCAGTACGCAGTGGCACACCTTTGAAATGCGAGCCCGTCAAGCAGAGTGAACGTACCCCGCGGCAGGGGCTCAAACTCAAGGGCAGGGATGCGTGAGCAGGCTGGGGGTGGGGCAGGGGTGACACTCCGGAAAGCCGTCGGGAGGCACAAAAGGCTGAGAGAAGCAAACAAAGGCTCCAGAAGCAGGAGATAGGAGGAAGACGTGAAAACGCAGTCAGAGTCCAACATTACAAAGGATTGTTTAATTGTACAGTCACAATTCTGCCTGGAGGAGGGGGGGGACTGAATTTACCTCTGTAAATGTACATAAGGCAGCTGAAAATGTACATCGCTTTCGATAGTGTTACAACCTCATATTTTCAGATGTATAATTGACAATATTTTACATTTTTGACTTACAAGTTAGTAGGTGTCCCAAAATACAGCACTCTTCAGTACAAAAAAGCCTGTCAAATCAGACATCGCCAAGGTAACCAGGGGACAAGTCTTTTCTACTCAGTACACAAAGTTTACTGTAAAATGCTTCCAAAATGTCAATATGAATAGAGTATTTGACAGCTGTTTAGTACAAAGACTTTCCAACAGATAAGAAAGCCATTTCAGATTGTGAAGCCATATAAAGGTTTAAAAATCACTTGTGTTCCAAAGAAATGTACAGTTTACACTATATGCAAAGGGGAGAGGAGGGGGAGAATGAATATACACTAAAATTCAAATTTCAGCTTTTCTTCAAAAGGGTAAAAGACATGACATTTACAGCATTGAGGTTTACAAATGTACAACTGTACAGACAATGTAAGCTTCACTACCAAGTCAGCAAGGCTTATGAACATCGAGACAAGATTCTAATTCAAAACTGTAAACTTACAACTATGTGTTAACTACACGCTGACTACACTTTTATATAAACAAAAAAAGCTATTGTATCATGCATACCATACAAAAGAGGCTATCAGCACCTACCTACGGATAGCCACTGCTCAGGATTACATTATAGTATATTATAATATTCCATTATAAATATTAATACAGCATTATAATATAATATAATGTTTCAAAGATAGAAGCCACAGCCCTCCTGGAAGAGGTGGGACTTGGGGGGGGGGGGGCCACAGTCAAATGTTGGCATGACAAAACTGGACCACCCCCACCCCAAATAAGTATGCTAAAGAGGACAGCTGTTTGCCGTCAGCCCACCCTGACCCCCACCTCCCCAAACTCGGACGGCCCCCCGGTCCTGCCCACCACCGGACCCCCCAGTGAACTATTTACTTATGTACAAAGCTGCTATACAGGTGCTAAATTATATCTGAAAACAAACGTGTATTTATATATTTATATTTATATATAATTTATATAGAGGGCAGTGTTCATCTCACAATTACTACACAAACTAGATGAAACCATGTTTAAAAAAAAGTTGCAGTTTAACATATATCATTTACATAAGGGAAGCTTTCGTCCGGTGAAAACATCAAAACCACCAAAAGACAACTTAACCACGGGTATGTACAGACAGCCGCCCACCTCAGCGCCAGGCACTCGCCTTAGACGCCTCACAGCCCACCTGTGCAACGCCAACTCAAAGCATCAACCAGCAATACAGACCTAAAGACAATGTCAGGGTCTCAAATAAAATAAAACATCCTATCGCAGTTGCATTACGCTCTGTCGGCCATGTTACCATGGCTATAAAACATACCTAAAACCGGAAACTGTTGCACATAAGCATCACTGCACTTGGTGGGGCTGCACATCAATGCAAATAATGGCTGGGCTCCCCATTAAAAGCGGAGGACAGAGCCCAGGGGGACAGGATTTCTTTAAACGAACTGAATGTGTCGTGCCGACCGCCACAATCCTCAACAAGTCACTTGCTGGTATAAGAATGCTGAACTTCAGTTTAAAAACTACCCATATTTTATACAGCGAATTTACAAGGTAAAAATTTACAAAATATGACAACCAGTTTTGATACAATTACATCATATACAAGCATTCTGTGCTTTCCCCAGCTCAGTGACCTGATGGCCCTCCAGGCCACAAGGGGACGCTACCGGGCAGGTGGAAGGGGCCTACGTTGTGGGTTTCAGGGTGGGAGGCAGGCATCACAGCATCGTCAGGTTAAGTTGATTTTTGGTAGTTCCCTTCAGGGGGGGTGGTAGGGGGCAGCAGGGCTATGCTGGGAAAACTCTTGGGCCCCCTGTGCCAGGAAAGAGTCAGCGGGCCGGGCTGCCTACATCAGCCCATTGGTCGGGACCCCGATGGGACCCAGGTCCGCGTTGTTCTTCATGTAGTACTTCTCTAGCTTGGCCAGGATGTGCTTCCCGTACGTGTATTTGCGTAAGGTCGCGATGTGAGGCCGGATCTGGGAAGACAGAAACGTGAGGTGCTAAAAATCGAAGCTCAAAACCCGAAGGAGCAGCGAAATGCAACAGAACATTACTGAATGGCCCAAGCATCTCAGGAGCAGCTCAACATGGACGGCGAGCTGATGAAGCTGAAGAGCCATGCCCTCTCAGTAACCTACCCTGAGCTTCAGAAATCCCCCCCGATATGAGAGCCACGCTGACGACGCGGCCAGCAGACAGCTTCACACATGCAGGCGAGGCGTCCGCACACCCCGGGAATCGGGCTCGTTCAGAGACAAACGCGTGCAGCTGCTGCAGGCACCGACCCGCATGGTACCTTGTGCATGATTATCTTGCGCTGAGCTGGCTCGGCCATGTCAATCATCTTCTGCACCACATAGTTGGCGTACTGGTCCTTCATCATGCTGTAGAGGGCGCTGTGCGGCCCGTCGTTCTGGCAGCAAACCTCGTCGATGAGCAGGGCTCGCTCCGCGCGGGACGAGTGCGTCACACATTTCTCCACCACGTTGCTTGGGGAGGGAGGAAGAAGAGAAGGATGGATGGATGGTGAGGAGACAGCCAGAGGGAGGGCAAGCCGTAGGTTAAGTGAGTATGATTGGAGGTCACATGGCCGGCCGGCAGCTCTGTCCACAACACGGCTTCCATGATTACTCTGCCGTCATGCCCCTCACCTAGCAAATTTGTGCTGGCTCAGAGCCAGGACCTTCCCCCGGATCTCGGCCACGATCTTGCTCTTGTCCTCGGCCCGGCCGTGCTCCAAGACGTGCTGGATGACATAGTTGCCATACTGGTCCTGCGGGTCAAGGCAGCACAGGTGAGGGCCGGCTCAGACTCGCACCCGCCCCCGTGCGACAAAGATGCAGCAGATCCCGGCGGGTTCTCTCTGCCCCATAAAACACATGCATGCAGATGGTTGATAAAGGAACAGCAGTACTTCTCACCACAAACATTTGGACCAAAAGGCAGAAGCCCTACAGAGAACAAGCAGGTGCATGTCACAGGCCTATAACACTCAAACCCTGTGAACAGCCCACATTTGACACATCCGTCAGCCAGGGGAGCCCTCAGGCTGAGCAGCTATAGTGGGCCGTCCCAGACAGCACATCACCAAAAGCACAGAGGAACTGGGCCAGTTTGGTTTCTGTATGACATATCCAATAACATTCACTTGAAATCACGAGCCTACAGCTACTATGCAAATACTGACAGCCCAGTGCATGATGTTTAAATTTATCCAGAAATAATAAAAACAGCCATTAAAAAAATTACACACTACTGAATGACTGAATATTTTATGTATAAAAATGTGCTATTTAAGTAAACTGCACCTCTTCCGAACTGCTAGCTGACGCCAGCCTGAAAACATGAATGTAAGACTAGAAGGCCAGGGCAGATCAAAGCAGAGAGCGCACACACACAGGGAGCCTCTGGAGGGCGCCACCTTTCATATCCAAATGTCTGTGGTTTGAAACGTAGAACCAAAAAAAGTCTCTGGACAAGGAAACACTGAAGTCTCGCTTCTGTTTGATCTTTTAATGCTACCATCTAAGGCTTTAGAGCATTTATGTTTGTCACGACAACATGGAATAATTCATGAGGAAAGGCAGCATTCATGCTGGGTATGCAATGGAGCAGGCACCAATTTAGCAGGCAGCACTCAGAGGCGGAATGTCTGTCCCAGGAACACATGAAAAATAAAAGCGACTAAAAAGGGACATTACTGAGGGAGATCTCCGTAAGGTCTGCGGCAGCCATGGGCAGGAGAGCGCGGATGATCGTATATGGACTCACGGTTCCGCGAGGCGGGCCGAACGAGCCAAATGCTGCACCACCATGTTGCAGTTTCAAACGTGACAAATGCTCTGGCCTCTGCTTCTATGCATCAAGTGCGGAGAACAGACTGATCAGAGGAAAGGGGAGGAAGCGGGAGCGCCCCCTGGCTCGGGGGAGGGGGATAGCTGACCTTGAAGAGCGCATCGCTCGGCACTGTATAATAAGTTTTGGGGGTCATCTCCAAAGATACGCCTTGATAGTTCTAGATGGAATAAGGGGATGGGGATGTTTTCATGAGAAATCAGCAGACGGGCTACAGACAGGCGGTGGCATGAATATCACATCTCATCGCCGTGCTGACGGCCTGTCAGACAGGCGCAAGGCGATGGCGACACAGCTTCAAGCATGCAGGTACACCGAAACGCACTCAGGTCACGCCGACATATGAAACATGGCATCAACTCAGGCATGCACGGTAAAAAAAGACTGCTCCTTAAGATGACAGGGGAGGGGGGTTAGGGTTCGTGGTACCAGAGGAGCAGCTGGCGAACACCACATATACCACATAACCACCCCAACCTCCACAAGGGGTTAGCCTTAGGCTGCTGAACAGCACCACTCAAAGAACCACTTATTCCTTTAAAGGTAAACATTTAAAAGGCCACGCCCCCAAGGCGACGGGCCAAACCTAAGTCACCCTAAGAGGCCGACCGGGCATATTCTCATAGGAGATGCCAAAACAGGCCCAGGTACAGTTAGGCCCACTCAGACCAGGGCCTCGCCTGCCAGCACTCACCTGCACGAGCTGCTCTGTGTGCTGGTGCAGCTCCTCCAGGATGGGCAGCGTCTGGTCCTGGGTGCAGTGCTCCAGGATGCGCTGTATCACCCGGCAGCCGTACGGGTGGGTCGACAGCACGAACACCTGGGGGGGCCGCCACAAGTCAGTGTGTGCTCTCAGTCGGCAAGGCCTGGGCAGGGGATGGCG
>JAODKL010000027.1:19438109-19451066 GCA_026780765.1 Petrocephalus schoutedeni | reverse complement strand
TTTGTATTATACAATACACTAGGAACTAGTGTACTTTTCTTGGCTTTTAAGTAAAATAAAGGAGTATTGCAATAAATTATTTTTATTTTTTTCTTCTTAACCTCTTACTGTTCCAATTGCCTAAGCATAGAATAACAAAAAACATGTGTCAAGCCATCAAAACCGAACCGAACCGAAAACCGTGTTAAAAAACCGAGGTATGCATTGAACCGTAGGCTAACTGTATTGTTGCATCCCTAGTTAATAACCTCCTCTACAGCAAGTGCCGGAGATGTAAAAATTTTGCTTACACCTTACACCTTGCTAACATCAGTTATGTTACACCAGTTCCATCTTGTAGAAGTCAAAACAGAAAAAGTGCAGGATAAAGGTAGCAAGCAATGCAAAATGAGTACACACCTGACCAGCATAAAAATATGCAAATCTAGCAAAATTCAAATACGCCATTCCGGAGGCAGGCACAGCAGCAGAAGCCATCCCCTGAAGGAAAGTGCAATATCCGAGATGCAGGACGCCATGTCTGTGGGCCATATAGCCAGAGAAGGAAAGCTAAAAAAAAATGTACATCTAAAAGTGCTGAGAACACGAAGCACAGAACTTCCATAGGCGTGCTACTACAGTAGAGAAGCCACCTCTCTTCTACTGCTCTCCATGCATCAATTAACTTTCCGTCTGCAAGCACGTCTACAACGGTGGGTGAGAGATGGCTTACCTGTAAGGGCTGGATACCTGCCAAGACCCACAGCTAACAGTAACACATGGCAAATACCAGACCACACAGCTCCCAGACGAAACCCACCTTGTGCGGGTCTGAGCGCAGCGTTAAGGTGCTCACAGCACAACATTCAAAAGCCACCCATACACACACACACACACACACACACACACACATCACCTCACTGCAACAAGAGATCAGCCAAAAGATTCACGGTTTTCCCTTTGTGGTGAGCTGAGGCCTAAAAGGGTTAAGGTGTTCTGTGCTGGGGATCCAAGACAAAGGAGAACAGCTCTCCTGAACACCACCTACCCAGCACCTTTTCAAATCCAACACAGAGCCGAAAACTCGACTGACCCGTCAGGCAGCCTCGCAACCTGAAAGCTAAACCTAAGGTGGTCCGTGGTAATGCGTCACATGAGAACAGCAGCCCTAACTCACAGTGAACACAGCACAGCCTGAGTGAGGGCTAAGGCAACCTGGACAAAGGCTCCTGTGTGGTTGTTCTGTCTTAAACTGGCAGCTTTTGGATTATTTTGACCAAGCCAGCTTCTCTGATTGCGGTACACCACAGAGCCATACTGATTTCTCACATTTTCCTCTAAAAAAGGACGTAAATAAGAAGGTAGTACTGAACGCTCAGGTGATCTGACTTCTCGAAATAGCACTTGAGAACCGGGGCACGTGACACAATGGCCACCTCCCACTGATCCCATTAAAGCTGGGCAGAGGAGCAAGCGCCGAATGCAACGCAAAGTTTTTACAGGAACCTCTGCTATTTACTCAAACAGCAGCAACAACCTTGTCCTACAGGCCCAGTCCACAAACTTTGGAAAACATCTGTTTACAGTCAGCCAATTGAACAGAACCCCCCCACCCCCCCGTGATTGTTCGGACCACTGCAACTCTCGAATACCCAAAACCACACACATTTATAGTCAGCCCAGCATTTTACAATACATTTGATTTAATATGATAGTGCACAAGGTTGGAATATCTGGAGAAGGCAAATTCCAGAAATGCTAGTCTGGCTGCTTCAGCAGTAAGATATTACCCCAGAGCCATCTTTCATAGGAACACCTATCTCATTACATTTGTTTGGATTCCTTCACCGTTTTCTTGGAAAGCAAGCAAATAATGCTTGATACCCTCTAACTATACACAAAAGAGATGTGCCCTTGAAACATGGCGTCCCATAAAAGCTTTACACATAGGCCTAAACTGTCAGCAGGCTCTTTTAGCTGTTACTGTGTTCAGGCATGTTCTCTGAAACTGTTCAGACTTACCAATTACAACCAAGAAGGGCTACAATTCTCCCTGCATATGGGCAGTGACAAAGTACTCTCAATTCAAAAAAGCCCACGTGAAGTTGGCCATGAGTGCCGGACCAAAGCAATCCTTCAGGACTGGGAACCAGAAGCTCCACATCCAGCACAGACCCACAAGCTAGATGCTGGCCACACATTTCATCAACTAAGCACAGCGATGCACTTTTCCGGCACACTCTTGAAGTCCTCTGGGTGCCCAGAACCCTCCATCCATCCATCACCACTCCCCTCTCCCGGGCCACCGAGCCGCTACCTGGTCCATGTGGATGCCGTCTCCCGTGGGCCAGCGGTGCTTGCTGGTGTAGCCGGCCAGCTGCTCCCCAGGCTGCCTCTGGAAGAAGTAGCCCACGGTGGCGTCGTCCTGCGAGCGCCCACTAAGAGGAGGCTGAGTCCCCAGGACACCCACTGCTGCCGTCGACACTGCTGGGGCCAGGGTGTGAGGGTTCGAGGCCCCATCCAGGGCCTGCTGTGCCTGTGCCCCGCCGGGACCCGGCCCGCCCCCACCCCCAGCCAAAGCTGCCGAGCCCGGTACCCGGACTCCCGCGGCCTCCTGGGCGCCGTTCGCGTGCAGCATCCCTCCTCGCGCCTCCTGCCAGCCCACTTCATTCATGCCTAGGAGGACGCATGGAATGCTCATTCCACGGGAAAACCTGAGGGACACAAGCAAACGTTACTTTGTAACATCACAAGGTCAGACCGGGACACCAGCTGGACTCAAGACTGTTACACATATGCTTCAACACTTTGCTTTTAATTCAATAACACAATTCAACTGTATTCCAAGATTTCTATACGAGCTTAGGAAGTCGCATGGGCATTATATGAAAGGTGGCTAACAGGCAAAACCAGATTTTACAGCCGAAACATAAAAAGGCAACAAAGGACCAGAGCGATGTGAGCCTGACAGCACAACTGAGGACAGACATAATGACTGTCATTTATTCCATAGCTCCCAAAGAGTTTGCCTTGGGCTTCTTTGGACCTCAGTGGACTCCACACACCATGGCACAAATGAGGGATAACCACAGCATTCCTCTGAATAAGTCTGTCTAAAATGAAAACCTCCATTACTAGAGAGCTCACCTAGATACGTATGGTACCTACTTTATCATAAAAGCTTGTCACACATTGTCAACAGACATATGAAGTGCTGTACATATGCTTGCAGCTAAAAAAAATGAAATCATGTTTATGCAATCTACTTGAGAAGAAAAACGGCTAATTTAGGAGATCGCCTAAAAAACACCAAGGTAGATGACTAGGACAACGCACAGTTTTTATTTATAAAATCTAGCAGAAAACAGACCCAAATTACTTCACAGAAGACCAAAGACTCGTTTCAACAAGACCACAGTTCAGAAATAAGGCTGAGCTAGTGCAATGAAAACGTGCTTTTATTTTCCTGATCAGGGTGCATATCCATCCGTCCGCCACCCCCCAATACGTCCGCTTAACCAAGAGACAGGAGAAAGGCTAGAGAACGAGTCTAACCACATTTTTTATCAGAAGAAACGGCAGCAAAAGCTTTATTACGACATGGGGAAATCCTTGTGTCCTCCCATCCGGAAAGATGTAGACCACCATTTTTCTACGAACAATACATGGGTATACAGAATACATGCAGTGTGGACGGCACCGAGAACCGGCTAAGCAGTTGGTTAGAGATGTGGCCGCTATACCTTAACCAGCTGGTTAACAGCAGCTAGCGCGCAGAGAGAAAGCGAAACCTCGGAAGGCCACGCCGCTCCGGGGCCTTTGCGTGCGAAAGAACCGGGGCAGCGGCGGCCCGTTACCGAAAGGAGGCGGGCATGCGGCCGGCCTGCGACTACAACTCACAGCAGAGTCGGTACCTAAAGAACACGCTAAAGTGAGACGCTGCCTGCCCGATGTACGGCCGGCAATAGCTAATCCGGCAAGAGAGCGACACAAAAGGCCAGCTGTCCGCCCCGTGTTTACGACGTGCCGCGGTGCGAGGTTCCGGCATCCCCGTCACCGACAGCTCCCCTGCTGCAAAGCAGACCGTTGGTAAAAATTAAACGGCCGAAGCAGCGCCGCGGCTTCCTTCAAAACAACAACAACAAGAAGCCAGACTTCATATATGAGGAAGCGGCAACCGCCGGCGGCGCAGACAGGCCTCCCACCGGATTCACGGCGATAAAAAAGGGGCTCGAATCCCGTCGAGCCCCGAGTGCTTTGGTATCGCCGAGAGCGGCCTCCGCTGCACTCCTTTGTCCCGAAACGTGGAAGGCCGGTCGGCCGCCAGAACTACAGCCGTCCGCGGAGCGCTAGCGGCTAGCCGGCTAACAAGCTAACAAAACACAGGCACAAAAACGCAGACGGTACGGCGGGCCTCGGCCGCCCCAAAAACGACAGATAATGCGGCGGCGACCAAGAGGAAAACCCACGGGGTGTCTTGTTTTTGCGCCCCGCGTCCGTGACAATAACCCCGGATCTGAACCCGTCACGGCGCGCATGTCGTCGGCTTTGGGGGATGGACGGGATACTCACGGGCAGCGCCGACGGATGGCGATTGCTCTTTATATTATACGGCCGTGGTGCTTTTTTCAGCTATGTGGACTCTCCGTGTTATTTTTTTGGTAATTTTTAATGGGTTTTTAATTGATATGTCGAGCGGGACCGTCGCCCTGCGCCCCCCTCCCCTCGCGAACTACACCAGCGGCTGTGGAGTTTCCAGCAATATGGCGCCGGCAGCGGGAGGAGGAGCTTTTCCTCAGCGGCGAAGCCGTAGCTGCCCGAGCGACCCGGACGCATGCGCGAACAGCTGTCCGTGCTCGACCTGTCACTGCGCATGCGTGAACAGCTGGCCGCTCTCGACTTCTTAGTACACATGCGCGGCTAACTGCACACTAAAGCTTGTGCAAAACGGAATGTGGTTGGAAAACAAATAAAAAAAACTCGTCAAAATGATGTTAAATTTAATAGGTTTGTGTTTACATCATTTATCAGTGGCATAGCTATAGAGACAATATATGGGGCAGTGGTGGTGTAATGATTAGGGACATGACTGTGTAATTGAAAGGTTGGTGGTTTGAGTCCCTGACCTGCAAGTACCACTGAGGTTCCCTGAGTAAGATACTGGGTGCTGAATTAGCTGCCCACTGCTGTATCACATGGGTTAAATGCAAAGGACACATTTTATTGCTGTGGTGTGTCAACAATGACAATTAATCCATTTCACAGTAAACCAACATAGATACCTGGACACCATCCTGGATAACAAAATGACTTTTTATACCAATAAAGACTCCACTTGCAAAAAGGCCAACCAGAGACATTTTCTTTAGATAATTGAAGGGTTTTAATATTGATTGCTCTTGAAAATGGTTTACTCGTCTTTTATTGAGTCAGTTTTAACTTTTGCAATTATGCTAGGCACAAGTGTTAAAGTTTGATAGAAGTTGGCACTAACTTGAAAATCTTGGGCATGTTTATCAAGTTAGAGCCACTTGGAGGGTAAAGATTACTCTGGTGGATATTCAACACCCTCTTCACTCAGAGTTTTGATTCCTGCCATAAGGGAGGAGGTACACGTTTTCTGGGAGGCCCAAATCGAACAGATTCCTGGGGTTATTTGTTCCATGTATACTTTTATACATTTTATCATATTTGCGTTGGTTGTGTTGACTGCTACCTGCTAAAGAAATTGCCCCTTAGGACAATAAAGCCAATTTGATCTGATCTGATTTAAACATGAACAAACAAAATGAAATTGAGGTGTTTGCGGGAAAAACATATCTCAGAGATGAAAAATTATGGCTTTTACGTGCATGTTGTTTTTCCTGTGGTGTTGCTGGCATAAGCTATCATTGATTGTATGCAGTTTTAAAGTACATGGTGTACTATATATTGTTTATCAAATTGAAAGTGTATCCTGTCTTTCATCAAAGTATTCTTTTAATTTCAATTAACAGACCCAGCAACATAATATTACACATTCTCATAGTATTTTTCCATCTCTGATGTCATTCTCTCTAACAGAATGTTGTTTGACTAAATAGTGCCCAAATTGTACTGGAAACAATCTCCTCAGAGTAAGGCTGTAATAATGTGAAGACATTTTCTAATGTTACTTATTCCTCTTGAAACACAAATATTTTACTTACCCAACAAACTAGAAAAGTAAGAAATGGTGTTTAAGCCAACATTTTTAGTCCATTCACCAGTGGTTCAAGAGCTGAGATGAGCCAGTGTGTGAGGAGAATATCTCTTTCTCTGAACACATTATCTTATCACCGATTACTCATTCACCCAAAATAACTCTTGTCAGCCTCTGGAAAACACTAAATAACAGTCAGCATTGTGAAGCTTTTATCCTCACTTCAAGCTCAGTCGATCACAGGAGAGGACCTTACGGACCCGTCATCTGGCCGCGTCGTGTTAGGCTTTCACAGTGTCACAACACAGCTTTTTGGGAGTGAACGCCGTCACCCGCACAAATGGAGGGTTTGGCCACTTCGCACCCGAGTGGCAGCGAAGGAAAGCTCCAGCTGAAGCGGGAAGTAGGGCTGACGGGAGCGGTGTCCCTCATCGCCGGCACTATGATCGGATCCGGGATCTTCATGTCCCCACAGTTGGTGCTGTCCACCATTGGAAGCCCCGGGGGCAGCCTGCTCGTCTGGGCGGCATGCGGCCTGCTGGCTGTGCTCGGCTCGCTGTGCTACGCCGAGCTCGGCACCGTCATCATGGAGTCTGGGGGGGAATACGTCTACATCCTCCGCACGTCGGGCCCCCCCCTGGCCTTCGTGCTGGTCTTCACCTCTGTTCTGGTGGTGAGACCAGCCAGCCTGGCAGGCGTGGCCCTGAGCTTCGCAGAGTATGCCATGGCTCCCTTTTACCAGGACTGTCTGCCTCCCCCACTGGTCGTCAAGCTTACTGCAGCAGCTGGAATTGTGCTCCTGGCCATAGTGAACTGCCTGAACGTCCGTGGCTCCATGGCTCTCCAGGTGTTCTTCATGGTGGCCAAGACACTGGCACTGGGCACCATAGTCATCGGAGGCATGGTCCTGCTTGCGGCTGGACAGATGGAGAGCTTGAAGAATGCTTTTGACGGGACCAGAGCGGGTGTCGGTGCAATTGGGGTGGCGTTTTATCAAGGCCTTTGGTCTTACGATGGCTGGAACAATCTAAATTATGTCACAGAGGAGCTAAAGAGTCCCGAGGTAAACCCACAGCGTGCTCCTGCCTGCACCTGGCTTCTCAAGGAGATTGTTAGAAACATTTTGTTAGCTGCTGTTTTATATATGGGTTTTTTATATATGGGTTTTTAATTGATATGTCGAGCGGGACCGTCGCCCTGCGCCCCTCTCTCCTTGGAATGTGACAATAACTTGGAATGTGACAATGAATCAGTTTGAAGACATATTTATAAGACCTTAGCCACAGTCTGATATAAATCATATAAACTACCTGAATGTCACATCAGCAGCTGTGCTAGGATTGACTCCATGTCATTGGCTGGTTTTGTCATTGGCTTTTCTTGAGAATTAAAGCAAAAAGTGAGCTCCGAGAGGTAAGCTGGGCTTGAGCAGTGCAGGGTCCCTCTCGGACAACATTGTTAAAAGACTGGTTCTGTGTCCTGCTAGTTTACTGCAGAAGAGTTAGGTTGGTGAGCAAACAGCACCTGGCTTTACAAGAACTCTGCCGGTCAATACTAATGATGTGAGGGATTTGGATCCGACACAGAATCACTTCAGCATCCCAGGCTTCCTCGAAAGCTTCCTTGCCGTCTTTGGGGCTGTGATACGACATCCAGCGTGGCGTGTGCGAACCCTGCGTTCATGTCGCAACAGCAGTTACTAATGCAGGTCACTTCAGTCACAAGACCGCAGCTGTGAGATGGCCAATAGGAGCCCAACAACCGGGGCTGATTAGATCGGCTTTGACATCCCAGCCTGCATTTACTGGCTTTTGGCAAAACACCCTAACGACGGGGTTGTGTTCCTTTGCATGACGTGTACCTGCACACTGCTCCAGATCTGCAGTAGGGTGAGGGAGGGGTGGTACAATGCACTGGCACCTCCGAGTCGAGTATGGCAACAAAAATGTATAGTTAATATTAACTGGGACCTTTGGACAGCGTATACCTTCTTTGCTTATTTATTTGTGCTGAAATTTGATCTTTATGTAATGGGCCTGTCGGGGCGTGAAAACACCATTAAGTGACAGCTGGTCGCCGTCTGCATATCGGACGAGACGAGGCCATGGAGAGGAAGACGGGGGAGAAGCTGGCACTGAAGCGCGAGCTGGGCCTGCCGCGCGCGGTGGCGCTGATCGCGGGCTCCATGATCGGCTCGGGCATCTTCATCTCACCACAGTTCGTGCTGCGTGACGTGGGCAGTGCTGGGACCAGCCTGGTGATCTGGGCACTCTGCGGCCTGGTGGCCATGATGGGCGCCCTGTGCTACGCCGAGTTGGGGACCCTCTTCCGGGAGTCCGGGGGTGAATTCATCTACGTGCTGCGCATCTACGGCAAGCCCCCCGCCTTCCTCGTGGCGTTCACCTTCGCGCTGGTTGTGAAGCCCTCGGGAATGGCGGCGACAGCCCTGAGCTTCGCCCAGTACATCCTAGCCCCCTTCTACTCGGAGTGCCCCCCCCCCGAGGTGGCGGTGAAGTGCATGGCCGTGGTGTGTCTCCTGCTGGTGGCCACCGGCAACGTGCTCAGCGTCCGCCTCAGCATGTCCGTCCAGGTCGTCTTCCTGGCGGCCAAGCTGGTGGCCCTCTTCATCATCCTCGTTGGGGGGATGGTACTTCTGGCCCAGGGCCACACCGGAAGCTTCCGGAATGCTTTTGGGGGAACCCGGCTGGAGGTGAACCTCATAGGAATCGCTCTCTACCAAGGCCTTTGGTGCTACGCCGGCTGGTACAACCTGAATTACGTGATCGAGGAGCTGAAGCAACCTGAGGTAACGCCATTGGCATGTGGTTGTCCGTTTGCCAGACAGAGCTCATGCCAGCGAGAAGCAGGTCAGAAAGCCAGCTTTTATTGAACACTTCCTGCTTTACTCCTTTGCGTATGAAGCAAAACGGTGTCCAGCAGACCTTAGACTGACAGTCACAGTACAGAAAGATAAGTGTAATGAGGCTGCCTCAGTGAGGCTTGATGGAGACCGCTCAGCTGAACCTTACAGTGCTCTCCATGGTTATTTTACGCGCTTCCATGGCAACGTGCATGCCTTCCTGCGAGCATGGAAGTGCATGCGAGCAGGCCAGAGCTTTGCCTTCTTTGGCCCCCTTCTTGCATGATGAACACCCCACGTGTTCACCCCACATGTAGGGACTTTTGTGGGCGTGCACCTTTCTTTGCAAACCTGTACAGAAAGCACCATCAGAATGGGAATGGGCGAGATACACCCCAGATCTGGGATTGTCGTTAAAATCAGAAGAGAAATGCAATGACTTAAGCCTCTGAAAGGTAAATACGTGTGTGACATGAGTGCATCATAATAACTGACTGAACGCTGATTAATGCAGCAAGCTCCTTTTCTCTGTGTGACGCCCTGTCCTCCAAAGCTGAGGAGCAGCACGGGCCCTCAGACAGGAGCTTTGGGCTCTCATCCTGGGGCCCCGGGGAGCAGCAGCTCCTGGTGTGAAGTTTGCTCGCTGCAGCGCTGACTCACTCAGCCACACGAGTGCACAGACGCACACACGCTTAGTCACTGTTTCTGACATGCTCAGCCGGCGTGATTCATGCCTGACTCTCTACTTGCACACCTGGCTAGACGTGGGTGATAATGATGCACTGTAGCACTGTGGTGGTTATCCCAAATTACCTGTGTTTTTAATGCCCCTCCCCCCATTCTCTCCCCCAGGTGAACCTCCCAAGAGCTGTCATGATCGCCATACCCATGGTCACCGTGCTCTACCTGCTGGTGAACGTCAGCTACCTGGCGGCCATGACACCGCGCGAGCTTGTGTCCTCCAGCGCTGTGGCCGTCACCTGGGGGTAAGGCGCTTCTGAGTCCCCAAAGCCCCGCCCTGCTCCTCATCTTACACCACAACCTCCAATCAGCACCCTTTAGTCCTGCTCTCAATATCACATCGTCTGTATCCCAACTTAATCTTCCTTGCTATCAATCTACTACCTAACACTGCCACTCTGCTGGTCCAAACCACTGCATTGAACTTTCCAACCTGCCAGCTACTGGTCAACCCTCCTAGGTTATTTGTTAACATTTCCACTTTATTTGTCCACCAAGCTATGTTACTCATCAACATTGCCACCTCTTTTTCCACACTGGTTTCTTACTGGTCAACTATGCTATGTTGTTAATCAACTTTGCCACTTTATTGGTCGCACTGACTACTTTCTGGTCAACCATACCATGTTACTTGTTAACATTGCTACATTTCAGCGCCATACTGGTTTTTCATTGGTCACCTGTGCTTTGTTATGCCGTGTCTCTTACACTGGAACAACAGAAACAAGGTCTTGGGCAGCTGGGGCTGGGTGATGTCCGTGGCGGCAGCTCTGTCCGCCTTCGGGTCCCTGAATGGCACCTTCTTCAGTGGAGGGCGTGTGTGCTTCGTGGCCGCTCGGGAAGGGCACATGGTGAGCGTGAGGCCAGACGAATTTTGGGGATGAATTCCGGCTCCTTGTGCATGATCCCGTCTGAAGGGATTCACTCATCTGCACAAACACAGCTGGGCCAGGTCCACAAGGCCCTTCTCACGCTCTTCTGCTCTGTGTCTAGCCTGATATTCTGGCTATGGCACACGTCCGTCGGCTCACCCCTTCACCAGCCCTCATCTTCACCACCGCCATTGCGCTGCTGGTGCTGATTCCCGGCGACTTCCAGAGCATCATCAACTTCTTCAGGTAAATGCGCTTAGCTCTCCTGGTCAAACTGGGAAACACACCATAGAAGGACCTGGATTAATTCCAAGAGGCAGAATGTCAGAGAAAATGAACATGAAAAATTATTAAGATTCAACTATAAACTAATTCACCGAAAAGCACTCTGACTCATTACAGTTTTACCAGATTTTTCAGTTTTTGATAATTATATAACACCTGGCTAAGATCTTGACAAAGTGTTATTTGCCCTTTATAAATCACTATGGTAAATGATGGTTACAGATCAGGCCACGGGCATGATCATGTGACCTGTTATTGTTTTATAACTGTCCTCACACCTGCTGGAGGTTTATACACTTGGCTGGGTCAGTAACACTTACTGCTACTTCATGGGTGGAAGTGGTGAGAGAGAATGATCAATAGCCTGAATCGACCATGGTGAACCTTGCAACATGACCTGTCGCATGGTTGGGGAGATCTCTAGCCTGCTTATTCGGTGCAGTGTTACAGGGAGCCTGGAGGGGGAGCCATCACAAGGCGCACACACACACACGCACACACACACACACACACACACACACACAGCCCATGTATTCATATCCTTATGGGGTCTCTCCGTTCATTTCTATGGGCATAACTCTAATCCCAACGACAACAACCTTAACCCATACCCAGTCCTAAACTTAACCAAGTAACCAAAAGAAGGCTTTTGGAATTTTTACTTCTTTGATTCCAATTTTAGGTTATCCCTGAGAGGGCTGAAAAAGTGTCCCCACAAGATATAAAGTTACAGGGTTTTTATCACATTCCAGGGAAATTTGGTTCCCACGTTGTAATAACTATAAACACACACACACAGAGGGGGCAATAACCTAATCTCCAACCCTGTGTCATCACCATGTTACCCTCTGACCATTTCTTGAAGGAAATGCAAAGCTACATGCTAAAGCTACATGCTAAAATACTAACTGAATTAGCAGATGCACAAAATAATTAACTGAGTAGGGGAACTGGCCTTTCCTGTCTTACAGCACTGACTGCTGAGTTTTTGCAGCACCAGGATAATCAGGACAATCAGCTGCTATGCTGCCCCCCATTGGCGGGCTCTGAAGCTTACAGCCCTGCTCTTACTGGCTCCTTTGAGGAGCACTCATGTGCTTTTGCTCATGCCCTGTCCGACTGCCGTTGCAGCTTCACAGCCTGGTTCTTCTACGGGATCACAGTGTCTGGCCTGCTCTACCTCAAAATCAAGAAACCAGAGCTGCCCAGGCCATACAAGGTCAGACCGCCTCAAAACTCTATGGTGACCTCCACTGGTGGGAGGGCGCCTTTGCGGCTATGACAGGAGCCATTAGGGATGAATGGACCAGAGCCGCTTAGACACTTTCACAGAACATTCAGTCATTCACTATGCAATTCCGATTGTGAAATACTGTTCATTCCTGAGCCATTACTACAGAATTACATGCAATACTCTCCCTGACATTCTTTGCACTGTTATTATCTATTAATGTGTAAATGCCTTTTTTTCTGTCAGCCGTTTACCTACCTAGCTAACTAGATGGCTACCTACCTACCTGCTAACCCCATTATCAACCAACCATCCATGTGTGCATGGTGTTACTGTAGACCTGTGATTTCCTTCAGTGTTAATACAGTATCTCTTGCAGCTAGCAGGCAGTGCATGTAGCATGTTTCCCAGTCTCTGCTATACCCCGCTGAACCCCCCACGTGTTCCCAGGTACCCATCGTCATTCCCATCCTGGTCCTCATCGCCGCCATCTTCCTGGTGCTGGCGCCCGTTATTGACGACCCGCAGATCGAGTACCTGTACGTCACCCTCTTCATCCTCAGTGGCATCCTCATCTATGTGCCCTTCATCCACTACAAGCTGTGCCCAGGACTGCTGGACCGGCTCACGGTGCTCCTTCAGCTCTTCCTCGAGGTTGCACCAGCAGACAAAAACCTGTAATGACCCGGCTGACAAAAACCTGTAACGAGCCAGCAAACAAAAACCTGTAATTACCGTATTTTCCGGCGTATAAGACGACTTTTCACACCATAAATTTCTGCTCCTAAGTGGGGGGTCGTCTTATACG
>JAODKL010000027.1:19378323-19414884 GCA_026780765.1 Petrocephalus schoutedeni | reverse complement strand
GTATTGGCCGCATTTCTGCCTCAAACCAGTTCTACTTGGGGGGGGGGGGGTTTGCCTGCCGGGACTAATCGTGTTGGGGGTGGGGCTTCTGGTGCCTGCGGAACTGCCCTTGTATAGGGATATAAGCGTGGGAGGAAGAAGCCTCCCCCCAGAGAGTATGACGACCTGAGAGGTTAATAGAAAGGTGCTGACAATGGGCAAGGCATGGTGGACAGCGGGCGGGGCATGGTGGACAGCAAGCGGGGAAGAGCGGGCAGTAGGCAGGGCATGGTGGGCTAGCAGGCAGGGCAGGGCGGGCAGTAGGCGGGGCATGGTGGACAGCAGGTGGGGCATGGTGGACAGCAGGCGGGGAAGGGCGGGCAGTAGGCAGGGCATGGTGGACAGCAGGCGGGGCAGGGCAGGCAGTAGGCAGGGCATGGTGGGCAGCAGGCGGGGCAGGGCGGGCAGTAGGCAGGGCATGGTGGGCAGCAGGCAGGGCAGGGCGGGCAGTAGGTGGTATAGATGGGTGTGTGTCTGTAGCGGTTAATGGCGGGCCTAGTGTTTACTGTGCCCGTGTGAATTCTGCTGTGCTGGTTTGTGTCTGTGCCGTGTGTGGGTGTGTGTATTCCTGTGTTTGTGTCCATTTTGGCAGCGCTGTGGGTTCTGTGCATATAGTGTGCACACACTTTGGCTTGGATAGCTGGGTGCGTATCTTCATGTCTAGTGTAAATGTGTGCATGTGTGTGTGATTCCTACCCGACCCTGGAGGGGGCGCTGTGTGTGTGTGTGTGTGTATACCATGCTGGAATGCTCCGTTCATGGCATGGGGTTGGAATTCTCACTTTACTTGGACTCACAGGCTGAGCAGTAATCCATACACAGCTTGCGACACTCCCCAGTACTCCTGACCTCTCAGGGCCTTCCAGACATGGCAGCCAAACATGAGACAGTGAGTTAAACACTGCTGGGGCTGTTAGCACAAGGCTGTACCAGGGGTCATGCAGCCTCCTCACACTTATATGCCTCAGCGCGTCGCATTTGCTTGCTGATTGCATCAGTGACACCCTTTGTTGAAGAGTCACATGGCATGGCTTCAATCTGCGGCCTTCCTGCCAGAGCGAGCGGCAGACTTACGCACGCTGACACTAACAGCGATACCACAACACCAGTTGAAAAATCCATCATGGCTAGGCAGAGGTATCCAATTTCAGGCGATGACCAAATCGTCTGAAAGCCAATATTCCCCCAAATCCTGCCCTGTTGCGGTACGTCTGAGACAGGACTATTATCCACTATGAGACGGAACATGTTAAAGAACTGACCTAGCCTTGCCCAGATCTCACAGAAAAGGCCTGTACAGACTCAACTTCCAGTCGTGGGCCTGTTACTCAGCAGCATAAGTATGTAGCATTTTGTAGTGTGGCATTATGGGATATGGATCCTCACTGGCCTGTATTAGCCACTCTGACAAAGCTAACAGTTGTGTCATAATTCACAATCACATTAATGTACCACATCACCTGTTTTAGAAATTGTCTTGCACCTCACATCTGCTCAGTGTCTCACCTGGCTGCCTAAACAGCTGAAAGCCTTAACCTTTAACGGCATGGCTGATCACACCAGTCAGGTGGGAGGCTGTCAACCGTCGACATGCACGTCACCCACGCACAATCAGTTACAGGATAGAGTTTCGCATTAGTGCGTTTCCCGTAATGGCTGACCATGGAGATCCCATTAAGTAAATGAAGCGGAGATTAATTTCGACATTGGAATTCACCCCCCCTGTGTCCTCCAGGGATCTTATAAATGTTATGTTGGCTGTGCTTCCTTCCCGTTGCTGGGATTAGAAATCGATCGAGCACCAAAGCTGCTTGATTCAGCTCACATCTTTGAGGGTCGCTCCTACAGGGCAGTCCAGCAGTGCTGCAATCTCACGGTGGACAACATCAATGACGGGGACATTTATTTTGCTGGTGGCGGGTGGAGGTGGGGGGGGAGGGCACCATTCAGGCCCTTCAGGCCCCCTCCAAAGTCTCAGCACTTTGATTTTACTGTTTTTTTTTTCCTTTTAAGTCGAGCAGCATGGTTGGCCATTAAGACGCCCGTGCGAGGTCCTCAAGTGTGAAGTGTGTCCAGACCAAGATGGTGAGTAACAGCAAGGAAGTGGGACAATAAAACATTAATGGGGGATTAATTTTTAAGCAACAACAGGGACTGATCGAACTCCTCCAAGCCCACAGAGAGCAGGGAGAATGTTCCCAGGCTAGAACGTCGACTAGAAAGTCAAAGAACAGAGCCAGGATCAAGCAGAGGATTGTTGTTTTGGACACTGCAAGACTTTGTGTTGCTTCGAGTAACGAAATTGCTGAATTGCTGAATTGCTGAATAGCTCAAAGTGATCGTCAAGGCCTGCAGCTGACCTGGGAGTGAAAAATGCTTCTCTCCCGAGTGATACAGCCATCAGCGAATGAGGACATTTAGCAAGAATGATGCAGCGTCACGAGCGGGGGACAGAATGAGGGGCTTTTTAAACTCATCACAGCTAACAGGACCTGGCTGTCTAAGAGCTGTATCTGGGAATGTGCGGAATGACTGTGTCCCTGCTGGGTGCAGAAATAAAAATCAAAGCAGAAATAAAAAACTTTCAGGGGGAGTGTGTTTCTGTGAGGTCTGTTAAGATGAGTCCTGTCACTCGCCGATGGTTTCCTGGAGGTATTTAAGGGCCTTGTCTGGTTTATTCCATCATTTGCTATCCCCCTTTCCCAGAATTCCCACCTCAATTCAAGCTGCTTCTGCATCGAGGGAGAAGTTCCTGATAGGCAGGTAGCACATTTTTCACAAGGTAGAAGGAGCATGAAAATGAGGCAGTAGTTCCGAATAGAATGAGGGTCCATCTCCATCACGCTGCTCTCACTCTGAAAGAACCTTCCAGATAAAACCTGGGGTCAAGCTAGTAAAGCTGCAGAGCTCCGTTCAAACAGACATCTCCAAGGGGTTCCACGCTTGGTTACCTCCCAATATACAGAGCAAACGGCCACACTCTTAACCTCCTTGCAGTCTTATGTGAAATCGGGGCACAGTGGGATGAATCCTCCCCAAGGCCAGCTAGACAATCCCCCCCCCCCCCCCCCCCCCTACAATAGCGCTGATGTGCTCAAGCACCATGCTGGCTGTCGGCATATTTGGCAAATCTGAATAAAGCCGGTGGGTGCGGAATAATTTGACTGCAGAAGCAGCATCACTAGAGCTGGCCCTGAGGGTAATGCAGGCTGTACCATAAAATCCATTTTTAACTCAAGGCACAAATCAGGCCCTTATTTTAAATCCAACGAACCAGTGTCACCCTTCAGAACGTCGCTCAGATCCATGTACACGTGTGGATTCTTAATTAGCTCAGATTTCCTTTCAGAATTAGAACCACCCCCCACCACCCTCCAGTTCTTCTGATGACATCAGCGACCAGGGGAAGTCTTGTCAATTGTACCATTGAGGTTTGGGATTCTAATCAAGGCAGATAGGAGATCTTTTGTTCAGAAGCATATAGAGCCGGGGGGGTGGGGGGTGCAGGGGGCTGGATTTCAAAGCGGCCTTCCGCGGACCGGCTCAGTGGAACATTTGTCCTGATAACAGCTGCAAGCTGTAGAGTGGTCTGGGCTGCTTCGCTCCCTGCTTTGTCGCTGACAAGCTATAATGTGGCCCTTTAGCTCAGATCTGCGTGAAATAAGGGAGGGCGTTTGTGCGGTGCAGCTGTTATGGTGTGTCATAAATGTCCGCGAGGGCCCTGAGATTGAGATTCACCAAGGATACCCACAGAATGGGTAACGCAATAGCACCATTAGTTAGGGAGGCTATTCTCTCATCTAGGAGAATAATGAATCAGACCCCACCTTTCAGAGCCACCCCCCCATCCCGCATGCTGCACACAGCTTTGCCAGGAGATTCGGGTTTCCGCAAGTATGGCTATCGGAAATGAAGCTGGTCTTTTCCTCTGTGAGAAGGCCATCGAAAAAAAAGTGTGAAAGTATGGCTTAGCTTCTCCTAGGACACAAATCAGGACCGGAAGTTCCTACAGAACAGAGTCTGGATTCAGAATCGCCGACAGACCCAGATAGACGGTGCTGCCTCCCAGGGGAGCAAGATGACAGGAGAGACAGCGCAGTTTTTAGCTCCGAACGGGGCGGGTTTGGCTCTGCTTTTCAAACTCGAGACTAAATCAATGTGATTCCATTTAGTTCCATAAGTAATTCATGGGCCAGAAACTTTCTTTTTTTTTTTCTTTTCCTGAGGAGGGCCGGGTCCTGCTGACCGGGTCACAGGTCAATCTATTATTTATGCGGGGAATCGATCTCTCACATGTCAGGCGGGGGGGGTGGGTGGAGTGGAGACCTCACACCAAGTTCAGCGGCACAGTGGCGGCCAGCCCAGACAAGGTGGCGTCACGCGTGGGGAGGGACTGTCCCCAGGGCGGTGCGCGCAGACGGAGCCGTCACACAGCTGTTTCCCCGCCGCCGCCTCCCTTGCCCTTTGACCTCTCGCCATGTCGTGCCAGTGGGCATTCCTCCACAGCCACCGATGGCAGCTGTGGCCATGCCAATTGGTCGTTATCACCTCCGTCGTGAAGTGGGAGGCGCATGTCCTCAGGCAGGACACGCGGCTGGCACATGCGTGCGCATGCGTGCACGTACCTGCCCCCCCCCCCCACCCTCGCCCGATACACCAGCGATCCGGCCCTCTGCCCCCGTGACTCCCGCCAGGGCGTTGCCCTCTGCGCTGATCCCTGCTCCCGGGGGTGATGAGTCACTCCAAGGCTGGCCGGCCTTCACACGCCACGCTCGCATAACAGCCTTTTTGTTGTGTCACGGTGGGGGGGGCGTGGCCTCTCTGCTTCCCCTAATCGTATACGCCCAGCCTGGGGCTCAACCCCACACTAAACCCCAATGCTCTGTCAGCGGATACCAGCACGGGCCCGCACAGGCAGCAGACTGGGGCCGTAACCTGAGCCCCCCCCCCCCCCCCCCCCCCCCCAAGTGCCACGCCGGGACAGGCTGCCATCAGACCCCTGCTTTTGAACCTTGGCACATGACCAGTAGTTGTTAAAGAACCTGGAAAGAAGCACAATGCTAAAAGACGGGATGAATTGGAATGAAAATCCTGAGTTCCTCGCACAGGCCCTGAGCCCACCCCCTGGTGCACCGCGTGTGTAAACCCAAGCAGCTTGCTAACCCTTTCCCTGCTTGCCCACCAGCCTGAGTCCAGCCTATAGGCCCAGAGACCCCCATGAGGTACTAAGTAATGTAATCAGTCATGACCCTCCACCAGCATTTATCACAAAAGATGAAAAGAAAAAACATTCATTTGCTCCATTTCTTTCTCTTGTTTGGTCCCCGCCAGCTGACTGTCAAATGGCTGCTTTCGGGAGACAAGGTCAAATTCCAGGCTCATGCCTCTGACTGGCATGGAGCTAAAAAAAGGCTCGTTAGACGTGCTGTGGGACAGGGAACGCGCTTCAGGCGGCTGGGTCACGTGGCCGCCATTCCAGGCAACCAACCGGATGTCGGCATGGCAACTCAACGTCACTCCACCCAGAATGCCACAGGTGTTCCTGTGGAGGATGGCCAGCAGCCATCGCTCACCTGGCGGTGGTTGCTATGGCGACAGCAGGAGGGTGGCATTTGGCATGGAGTGGCAGGTCAGCTGGTGCCACATCTCACCTTCTCTGTGAGGTCAAGCAAAGTCACCTTGCAGTCATCAGGCAAAAAAAGAACTCCTCACGTTTTTCTGTTCTGTAATGAAAATTTGGAACATTCAGGGCTGATCTCCATCCTGCAACAACAAACGGCTTAACACAAATTACTGTTAGGCTGAAGAATCAATGGTGTGTTTGCTGTAAGCGACTTGTGTGACAGAATAACTTCAAGGGCATGGTCAAAAGTTAAAAGGAATTTTATTCTTCTTACTTATTCACCATGACATAAATGCTGAAATCTGATCAGGGTGTGAAGACAAGCATGAGTGTATTTGCATATAGTGCCAAGCGCCGGCTGGGAAACAGGGCCTCTCCTAAAACCTGAAGAGGGAGGCAGTCTTTAGTAAGCCATAAAGGGGACCAAGGGCCTCAATGCATGCTGGGAAGTGAAGTCCAACATTCAGACATCCTGCCTCTTTCCTTCTCTATCCTCATCCGTGGAGCCTACGGAGTATAAGGCGGCGCATAGATCCTCAGTTTTGTTGTTTCATTTAATTTTTCAGCAACCTGATGTTATCTGAATTACTCCAGCTTGCCCGAGGTCTTCTATGTCTCGACAGCGCAGGTGACGTTTGGACCATTTGATTTGCGTTTGAATTATGTGTTTAAAGTTCTGGGTCCCAGTGAGATCAGACTCCGTCAGGCATGCAAATTGCTCCAGTGTGATCTGGATGGGTTTCATTTCAGCAGAACGAATACCATGGCCTCTTTTTTCCAGTCTGGTCAGGGAGGTGGTGCCAGTCAGGGGTCTGGGCAGAAGACCATGCAGAATTCCAGAGGGCAGACAGTCTGACTTTTTGCCGGGGAGGAATTTTCCCATGAAAACTTACCTTTTCTTGCTGCTAGCATCAATGCCGCATTAGCTGCCAGTTTGGCTAGCTGTCTCCCAGACAACCCAAGAGGCGCACGCTATGGCGGGCAGCGATATTTTATCACGCTTGCCATGCAAACATACCATTTTCTTCTGCACACGGACAGGAAAACTATTACATTCCAGTTCATGCCCACCTGCAGGTATCGACAACTGCTGTTTTCTCTGCCTGTTTCCTCCCATACAATCGGATCCATAAGAGAATGTCCGTGTGAGGTGCAGGAGAAATTCCCTATGAGCGCTAAGAATGCGTGGAATGTGGAGGCTTATCAAGGGGGGGGGGCATTTCTGGGGAAGTGTCCAGGGGTGAGAAGGCAGCCTCCATGCTCTCTGTTTGCATTGTGGTCCAGTAATGAGAAACATCCGCGGGCAAAGCGACCGCAGGAATCATAAGACGGCGACCAGGTTGGAAGTTGAGCAGTGGGCCCAGAAGTGCAGAGATGCCCCTCCATCCGCAGCCGGACGTGCCACCCTGCAGCCCCTGGCAGCTCATGGACAGGAACCCGCACTGAACCACCGCCATCACCCAAACAGCATCAGCGGAAATGTCTTGACATCACGAAGCTCCGGTCAAGCGCAGCTGTTTTCGTTTCGTTTTTTCCCCCAGTCCGCTTTGTGTATTTTCTGCACATAAACTTTTGATTTTCAAATTAGGCAAAGATAATAGAAACCCTAACAGGGTTTGATTACTCATCACTCACATGGATGGTGTATGACTACAGCGTTCGACACCGCCTGCCCCTCGATACTGGTGGGTGTTAATTCCCTCGATATGAAGGAACAGATGGAGCAGGGAGGAGAGATGATGCATTGCACAGTTAGAATGAAAAATAAGAGCATAAAAGCGAGGCAGGCAGGCAGGCGTCCCAGCATCACGCTGCAAAGTGGCCGCTCTCCTGCAGGAAGCCGTCGCAGGCGACCCCCCGCCGTTCCAGAGCCTGCTATTTTTCTTCTTGTGGTACGAAAACAACAGAAGTGACGCTTCATCCCAAAACGGCAGGACGTCTCATGAATCACCGAAAGGTCTGGACGTTCCTTTCTGGACGCCTATTTTTTCCTGCGCTGTTTAGAGCCCCGGCGAGATTCTGAGCGATTATTCCCCTGGTGGACCAAAACAACAAAGGCTAGCATCACACATTCCCAAACAGGGCAAAGCGGCACGGTGATAAGTACAGTCACCGTTTTGGCAGTGAGCAGGCCGTGCTTCGGCACTTTCACGTCGAGCACGTCGGTCACATTTGTGCAGCTGACTTCATGAAAGATGAAAGTCCAGCTGGAGGCACGATCTCCGTCACCGCTGTCATTTATTAGCCACTGACACCTGCAGATCCTCCCGGTCCGACTGGTATGTTATTGTTCTTACTATTCTGTTATTAAATATGTATCATTGAATCTTTATGAAGGTTATTATTTTTTTTTTTTTTATGAATCCCTTCATGCAACATTTCTAAAAGACAACAAGTGACATGTGAGAACTTTGAGGATCATACCAGCTTGGCGTCACATGGCCACGTCCATGTTGACTAAAGGTGTTCTCACACCAGGTGATCTGTACATTTGACTGGGGTATGACGTGCCCGGGCCAGGATCACTAAGTGAAATGTAAGCACAGACCCGCAGGAGAATGGGGTGGGGTGGGGGGGGAGGGGGGGGGCGTCAATCGTGCTAGGGCACAGTGCGAGGCAACCGGACCAAGTGTGAGTAAGGAGACCTGAGATCTGCACACCTAAGGGGTGAAGTTAGGGGGGAGCAAGGCATTCAGCATGAGGAACATCCTTCTCCACTCCACTCCACTCCAATCCAATCAGCATCCCCAGGAAGCACTTCCGACTCCATCCTGATAGACCAGAAACCCCCTCTATCCCCCCAGGGCCTGTTAGACTCTTCCCATATGTCCAGTATCTCTGTAAACAGGATATGGGGTCTGGAGCACGTCTCAAACCCGCCAGTGAGATGTCCTGAGATTCCCCAATGAGGCAGCTTCCTACACATGAGGAACGGGAGCATGTGACCATATTAAGGATCAGGCCGTTCCTTTCCTCAGCATAAACACCCAACTAGGGGCCAAGACAAGTTCCTCCTTCACCACAACAGGATGGAGAGTGGCCCCAGGTCTGCAGCTTCCTGCCATTCGCTGCTGATGGAACCGTTTCCAAGGGATGTGCTTCCCGCTTTATTAAGCAGATATTTTAGGGTTGTTCCAGTAGCCGTTAATGTTAGCATGGCTAATAGGACTAATGATATTAAACCTATGAGCAACAGTTAATGGTTTTCAATGCTTAGTTACTGTATTGTTATTGTATTTAGTTACATTAGTCACCAACAACCTGATTTTCCCTGACTAGTTTAAGATTTATCCTTCATTATTTATATATACAGCAAGTAAATGTGAGGAACATAGAGTGTTACTGAGAACACTGAAGTTAACAGCTTTGCTCGAAAGGACAGCAGAACATTCAGGGTCACAAACCCAGTTTGTCATGCTTGGGCCAGCTCCCAGCCAAGGCTTTCTAATACAGCAGCTTCTTCAGGACCGCGGTGCCGTCCTCCTCAAAGCCAGCACACCGACGTTCTGCATCTCCAGCCTCATTCTTCTCTGCGCTTAATGAGATCATGGGCTCAGCTCCAAACCAGCATTTTTCGGGGCATTAAAGGCCTCGCCCGAGGGCCCAGTGGAAAAGTGGCCATTGTGCCGAGCGCGAGATTTGAACCTGTGACCTTCCGATCACAGACATCTAACCTGCTGACTAACTCTTCCCAAAGAGAGACGCTTTATGTGCTTATGTAGCACAGCATTCTTGACTCTGTGATGTCCACAAGGCCGAACGCTGCAGTCAAGCATATCAGCTCTCATCCAGCCTAACTGCTCACTTTAGTGAGTCCCATAGAACCAATGTTCAGTGTTGACACACGCAGGAGATGTACAGCAGTCGTGAAGCATTTTACCAAACTCCAGAACTGCAGGTGGGGAATTAAGGAGTGACGTGACGTGATTTCCCCCATCAGGAAGTGAGTCAGACCACCTACACGCTCGCGTCGCCACGTGTTTGCGCAGGGTGGACAACAAAAACAGAAACAAAAATACTCACTCAGGTGTCATGAAATCAGGAAGCGAAGGCAGGAGTTCTACACGTAGGTACCATGTACAGCAACAGGCTGGAAACCCGCCAGGTTGGCCTTCACGTTCTCCGAGCCTTCTCAACCACCTCCTGCAAGCAACACAGCTGGGCAGACTGCTGCCCACACTCCCAAAGACCAGGTGCTAATTGCTCTTTTAATTAATTTAGCGTAACGGCAAGGTAACAAAGGTTCTGTCGTCACTGAGCTGGAAAACAAACTAGACCTATATTTATTGAAATGTAATGACATTTCAGAGTAAGGAGAAGTTTCAGAGTGCTTAGCCCTGCCATAGTGTTGACTTTGAAATAATTTTACAAGAACCTTAGGTCAACAAAACAAAACAACCTGACATTCTAACTCACTTAACTGCGGTTTCCCAGCATCCACTTCTCAGAGGAAGTGACCTCACATCCTGGACTGATCAGAAACAAAGAGTAATGTAGGTCGGGTCATGCTGAGCGGACTTTCGTGGTAAGAAAAGGTCTACACACTGCTGGGTCTGGCTGACAAACAGGGCCTGGCCAGCCCATTAGGCAACATGGACGGCTGCCAAGGGCGCCACCTTCTGGGCAGGTGCCAACTTAGCAAGCCAATTTCTTTCTGTCTCAGACAGGGGGCGCTGGCGGTGAAGCTTGCCTAGGGCGCCACATGGGATTAAAACCGGTAATGGTGGCAATCAGCAGGCAGCTGAACTTCCATAACAAATGGAGGGTAGCCGTGGACAGGACCTACCGCTCAAATTTTCACTGCCAAAGGTTTGCCCCGATTGACAAAAATATTGACTGGAACAGACATATTTGGTTAAGCACTGCTGCCGAGCGCCCTGACATGTGGAGCTCGGCTATTGACGCTGGCCTGGCCTTAGACTCCCTGCCACACACCATCCATCATGCTGCTCTCCCTGCCCACCAAACGCTGGCCGCCTGATGGATGCTCACCATCTGATCCAGTGAGAGGTGTGAAAATTTAACACTTCATTACAGGAGGGGGGTGGGGGGGGGTCTGGGGAGGGTGTCCATTTGTCCCCCTCCAGGCCCCCAGCCTTCAGCCTTCACCTAGACCGCCGGACAGGAGGCCACGGATGGGTTCATGCCTTACCCTGACCCACAGGCCTGGGGTTGCGGGGGTGGGGGGTGGGAGAGTGCTGACCTACCGAGCGACAGAATGGAGGAAAAAATAATGCAGCCACAATGGCTGGACAGTGAGGCTTAAAAAGAGGTTTTTTTTCCGCCATAGATGATTTGGCTGCTGAGCAATCTCGCCCCTCCCCACCTCAAACTGGGTTTAAGACCACCGGGGGCAGCATTTCCCGCCTATGCATGCCACATGTATCCGAAAGGTTGACACTAAAAGGCACTTTCACTGGAATTCCAAGCATGCGACCGGCTCATCCCAAAAGGCACCAAAGTATGAAGAGCCCAAAGCCATTCCTGCCGTATTCAGTTGCACACAGACTCAGCGCTATGCAAGAGCGCCGTGCAGGGGTTAACCTGACCTTGACGAAAGTATTTAAAGGGCCAGGACGCGTTTCGGCTAGTGGCAGCTAACGGCCCGGGACGTTTGGCGGCTCCGTCCGCCGAGGTCCCTCAGAGGCAGGCAGACAGATTAATCTGAGAAGCCAAACCGCGTCGCGGGCCAGTGCACGAGACGCTCTTTTATAGGCGTGCCCCCCTCCAAGCCTTTTTTAAGCTTCACTTGCAGACAAAGCCCAGGGCATGACAACCAGAAAGCTCAGACCTCCCCAGCGTGCCGACCTCACCTGACCTCCTTTTGGAGAGCGAGTCGCCGAAACCACAGCCGTCACGGAACGTTCCGGAGCAGCTGGCAGCGAGAGTGGCCCGCCTCACGCCTGAGTCACGAAGGCCGCCCGCCTCAGGCCTCCGCCGCCACTGGTCTCCTCCCACGGGATGTGCGAGGGGGGAGCCAGGTTAGTGGGGGGTTAACGATCCATTTTCCTCATTCATCATCCCAGCCTCTTCCCCCCCAGTCTGCAAGCCGCCACCGGGGGGGGGGGAGGGGGGGGGGTGTTCAGAAGGACTCGCGGTTTGCTTCAGTTAGCCTGTGGCAGCCTTGCATTATCACTGTGCCCTCCCTGCATCTGGGGCTGTGCACTGTGTATCCCAGTTGCCGGGTACACTGTGTTCAGAGAGAGTGTGTGCTGCAGGGAGGCTGTGTGACTCACGCAGCGGCAGAGAAACGACAGCGTGAAAACTGGGCCATCATCCAAGCGGGGCCCCGCCCGCACTCACCGGGGATGAGAGACACTGCATGGGCGTGAGAGGAGAGCTGTCAGGCCCATGGCGACCTCTGCTACGCACTCCTGCCCAACGCAAAGTCGCCGTCTCAGAGACGTGGAGCGGCCCCCTCACCTTGGCAGTAAATCCCTCTGGGTCCGCCCCCCTCCCAAGCGGCAGGTGGCTACGCAGGTTTACGCCGTCCCCGGGGCCCTGAGCGCTCTGTCCGCGACACTCGTCGAAAAGGGCTGGGAGCCGGAGAATTTCCACAGGACATTCTGTTCTGCTTTTCTTGCACATTTGACCAGTCTCACCACGGCCCGCATAAGCAGCTCTGGCAGGACTTTAAATCTAATAAAATCTAATTAACACATAATTGTGTCTTATATCAATCAATTGTATCAAAACCTCAGATCTATAAGCTGCACAGCTATGGCCAAACTGAAATGGGCATTAGTGCAGAAAGCAGAGTTACATAAACGTGTGCAGCACTCAGACTCGGCCCTTCGGCGTGAAGCCAGGCCAAGCTCGGGCTCCCAGCCAGACTGGCGCCTGTGTAGCTGCTGTGGCTCTGTGCCAGGAAGCAGAAATGTGCCCGCGTGTCTGTCTTCTTTTCTTGCTCCTGCCTTTACTAAAGATTTCTGATCTCTGGTTTACGTGTCCACTAGATGGCAATTATAGTGCCTTTCGGGCCTCTGTCAACACGGCTCCCAGTGATAGCTCCTGGTAGCATGTGTTAGCATGCATTAGCATGCGTTAGCATATGTCAGCACCCACTAGCCTGCATGCACGTCACCTAGCATACATTAGCGCCTTAGCCTGCTGTTGATGCCTCTCTTGAAAAACGCCGTTGAAAAGGGGTTGATACTCGAGAAGTGTCAACGCGCGTCAACTATCAAGCCGTACATGAGATGACGCAGGTCGGAAACTGCGAACAGACCGCACAGAAAACACGCACATTGCTGGGGTGGGCCACAGGGACCCTTCCGCAGCGGCGGTACCCTGCTCTCTGCTCGCACTGCACAGGGCTCTCCTTTCACCCAGAACCCTGCTGCTGTAACAGCCCCGCTTTTCCTGTGGAGGTGAGCGGCACAGAGAGACTGGCACCTCTGCCGTACGGACGAGAGATGACTGAAGCGGGCAGGGAGCCTCAGGCCTCTGTCTGTGGGGGCAGCGACTAATGAGCCAGGTCTGTATCCACAGGTAGGGCTGTGTCCCATCACTAAGAGGGGGCTCAGCCCTGGAGATGATGTCATCCACTGCGGCGAGCAAAACAAGCACCCTGTGTGACTTCCCTGTCCGCCGGCCACCCTGTTGACATTGCGGCTCAGACCCCTGGCACTCAGTAAACAGCTGATTTCCCCATAGTGATATTGGGCGGCCAAGTCTAAAATGTCTAAAATATCAATGTAAATCCAGCTGTGGTCTGACTTTCTGAGGACTAGTGACCCCACCCTCCACATCACAATGCTAAAATCCAGCCCTTTGGCCCGCTTGGTCTGGGTCACAGTGCCGATTACACCCCCCCCACCCACCCAGGGCTCTCAGACTGTGAGCACAGGAAGCTGCTCCCATATTTGGTTGTCCCACGGATCCTGGGAATGCAAGGACTGTTCAGAAAACAACTAGCTCCGGATTTGTGGCCATTCGTCAAGGCCACGGTCCAAGACCTTTTCCCAGATTCCAACAAAGACCATCTCTGGTGGGCTTGAGTTCAAGCAGTGGAACCGCACTACGATTAACATGTAAGGCAAACTACGCAAGCCACAGGGTTTCTCAGTAACTGGGTGATGGTAATGAAAGTGTCCACCGTATGTGTCCAGCCTGGTAATTTCAGAGGTGTATAGATAACTCAGAGCTGCAGGCCGCACAGGGTGCCACACGACGAGTTGTCAAGGTTCATCTCAACAGCGCATCAAAGTGTCAGGACCGTTAAGCACCAGCTTTTCCAGGCTGTTAGCTGAAAAATCAGCTCGTTTGGAGATGGTCTGAACTCCAGTCCATGAATTCCCAGGCACAGAGGTCTGTCAGTCAGTGACGGAATCATGAGAAATGCATAATCAAGAATGCAATGAAATCAACCCCAGACTAGGCCCAAAGTTTGACGTCATGCTAACAGCTAATTTGAGCTTGCCGGTGGGTAACCAAATGAGAGGACCTAAAGCCTGATGTCAAGCTAACAGCCAATTGGAGCTTTCCAGCAGATAACCAATGAGAAGACCCAAAGCTTGATGTCAGGCTGGCAGCCAATTAGTGCTTGCCAACAATGAGAGGGTCAACTTCACTCTGCAAAGATAAGGAGGAACCTTGTCGAATGAGCTCCTCGTCATGCCTCCATCAATCCGTGAGCACGAGGTCAAACAGCCGCCCGAACAACTGGGGGTGGACCAGAGGCTTGGAGCAACATGAACGCACAGAGAGAGAGCAAGCCTGGCCTCCCAGAGGCAGCATGGGCTTAATGTGTACAGAAATGTCACACCTTCTTAGCTGGGACCGATTTCAAACTCAGAACTGGAGGTGCGAGCTGATGATGCCGGCTGATAATCCGGCAGGGGGATCGTCACCATTAAAGTCGTTATTTAATCATCAACATCTTTCACAGCACTGATAGGGAATGTGCATTTGGAAAAATCCATTATTACAAACAGACATTCCTCTTATATTTTCGACATTCAACAAAACTGCTCACTTATTTTTACTCAGCCGACTTGGCCAGTTCACAATCAAGCATTTCATGACAGGTAGCAAAGTGACCATAAGGTAAGTCTTAATAGCCCTTCTCCTCTTCACCAAGACAATTTTTACATTCTTAGTCCTCCATAACGGGGGGGGGGGTTTCGGAATGATACACAGTCGGTTGAGTTATGTCCGAGCATGCTCAGTGGGAGCCCGGAACTTCCATCACGCTCTAAACGGTAAAGCCCGGGCTCCCTGCAGCCTGTGGGCGACTCGCCAGGTCCTCTCAGCCGTGACGCGTTGGACAGCAGGTAGGCACAGTCCTCCAACCTGCATCTTCGGGGAAGACAGCAGACAGCAAAGGAGCTCCCCGCTCAGCCTGAGACAGTCACATGCACGCTGATTAACATCTTAACCCAAGTTAGTTACTCAGAGCCACAGCACCCCATCATGTCAGAGAGGCCTTTCACACTCCAGGCAAAGCATTATGGGAGCCGTGGCAGCTGATAAAAACCACTGAGATACATGTATACATCACGCCAGATGTGTGCTTCTGCCTCTCGCTGTTCCACGCAGTTCATTGCTATTCTCTCTTGAGGTTTTGCCTACCTCCCCTCCATCTTTACTCCTATCTGACTGCAGCTTCAAGGATCCTGGTGCATTTCCAGCTCCCTGGAGCCAACCTGAATAATCCCGCCATGCGAAGATGCTAATCAGGCTCCCATGGGGAGATGGTTCTGCTCAACCGCATTGCACATAGCTGTAGCGGGGCAGCGGGCAGGGACGCGCTGCCGCGTCACAGGAAGAGCGTTTCGTGAGGGCTCTGAAGATGGATCTGAGGCTGCGGAGGAAATAAAGGCAGGATTCACTCCGACATGGGACGCGAGGCTGGGAGAGAAGTCCCATCTGCCGCAGGACCATCAGACACGTCGCGTTGGTGGCCAACCGGGAGCATATCTGCCAAAAATGGGGGGGAGGGGGGGGGGCATATCTGCTGAAAACCGGGGAGTGTATCTGGTTAACAGGAAATGGGATTTCCTGATTTGTTAGGGTACCACATTCTTGCAAAGCAGAAAGTTGATCAGAACAATCTAGAACCACCCTCAGCTGCCACGGCTCCCATAATGCAACAGCGAGCGAGCCCCCATCTCTTACTGTAGCAGTAAGGATTAGGTTTAGGGTTAGCTCAGGCTAACCTGCTGACGGTGCAGCGACAATCACAGCTGACGTGGATGTGAGCCATATCCACAACAGGGGTACAGGCAACTTTGAAAATTACCCCCTGCATACAAATTAAGCCATAAGGACACTCAGTGAAGGGAACTGGGTGTGGGGAGGGGCCGTTTTAGGTAAGCTGCCTGAAAGATGAAGAAAATCAGTCATTTGTGAAGGACATTGCTTTCATAATGAACACTATTTAAAGAGAATCTGAGCATGCCTGGTGCAGATACTGCTAAGACCAGCCTCCTCACTTTTCATCTGCATACAGGAAAAAACGTGGTATTTTTACTCTCAGATTTTTATTCACAATTCCTCAATCCATCAATGGGGTCTCTGTGTCGCTAAAATATACCAAACTGTAAAAAGCAATCACTGCTGAGGTTGCAGGAAAGAGATGTTTACATTCCGGCATTGATTAATATCAGCAGAATCGTACTCAGTATGAGCTGTGAATTACCCAGCATTCCTGCTTAATGTTTCTAATCTGGATGAAACGAAATCACCAAAATATTCGCATTTTGATTGCAGGGTGCGATCCACACCATCAGGTCTTTGTTGCAGTCATGATTAATCCCCCTTTACCTCATTCACACGCCGATGGCTCAGCAAAGACAGCAGGAAAGGAGGGGATTCGCAAGTGAAACTCGAGGGCTTGTTTATGGCAGCGTTTAATGTCAATAACCGCTGTTTTATGACACCTACCGGCTGGGCACTGTTTTAAATGCCCCAGTGTCACGGCGCAGGACCTGAGTGACTCATTCAGATGTAAAAAGGTGGGATGTCCCCCAGCCACGGGTGACTGGAGACAGGTCTGTAGGGAACGCCTTTAGATATGGGACCACCATGGCTGGGGCGTGGGGGAACAGACAAGGGGGGCCTGGGGGGCTCCTTACTCTGGATCTGAATGTGAACCTTCCCCTCCACCGGCCCCCGGTCACAACTTAAAAGACAAATATTAAAGTGCAGTTACAGGGCTTCTTAAAAAGGGGAATAATAACAGACAGACACATCAAAATTAACATGCACAGACAGGCACTGACATGGACACAGACACACTCAGTCCCTGTCTCTCTGATCTGCCCCTAAATCAGACTTGTATAAACCCTCGAAGCGTCACTGTGATAAGTGAAATGCTTCCTCAGCACCTACCCTGCTAGAGGCAGAGCCAATCCACCAGTCCCCACCCTGCCTAACCCTGTTAGAGGCAGAGCCCAGCCCCCACCCTGTCCAACCCTTTCAGAGGCAGGGCCCGTCCCCCAGCCCCCACCCTACCTAACCCTACTAGAGGGAGGACCCAGTCCCCAGCTCCCACCCTGCCTAACCCCATTAGAGGCAGGGCCCGCCTGCCAGCCCCTACCCTACCTAACCCTGCTAGAGGCAGGACTCATCCTCCAGCCCCCACCCTACCAAACCCTGTTAGAGAGAGGGCCCGTCCCCCAGCCCCCACCTTGCCTAACCCCATTAGAGACCGGGCCCGTTCCCCAGCCCCTTCCCTGCCCAACTCTGTTAGAGGCAGGGCCCAGCTCCCACCCCGCCAAACCCCATTAGAGGCAGGGCCCGCCCCCCAGCCCCTACCCTACCTAACCCTGCTAGAGGCAGGGCCAATACCAGGTGTGAATGCACTCTCTGGGTTGAGGGAGCAGGGGCTCGGGCACCGTGGGCTGTGTCCCCGGTGTGTGCCGCGCTGGGGTCTATGCCGAGCAGGAGGCTGAGCTGCAGGGATTGCCAGCTGACCGACTCGACCAGCTGCTCGCTCGCGGTTATTCTGCCAGCATCTGTCAGGAGCACATTCTGTAAGCCATGCTGTGTTTACACTTAGGCCCTACCGTGACGCTCTTTCCCATGGCAACATACACCTCTATCAATTATAAAATGGAAGCTCTGCCGACTTCCAACCCCAAGCTGACGCAGCACTGCCCTGGACTCAGCGGAAACCAGGCAGTTCACCAAGAACACTTTTTTTTAAAGCGTTTGTGCCAGACTTACCCAGGATTTACGTGTGCAGTGTTCCTGCATAGACGTAAGACACCGGACTTCTCTAGAGATGTCTGGAAAACTTTCTCAAAACAGTCTGAATAACTCCAATCTCAAGGGACTTCAAAGGGGGGAAAAAAATCTTTCCAGATCATTTCCAAATGATCAAAGCATTTTTGACTAAGGACCAAAGGTAACTTTTCAGTTTTTTGGTTTGAACCAGACAACCTTCAGATTATCCATTCTGATCACATCTGCCTGAGGAGACCAAACTGTGTGGGTGGAGACTCACCGAGCGTCGCTCTCGACCAGTTCTGCACGAACACCATGAGTCCTTAGGCTAGAATAACACTCCCAAATGGACTTTCATCTATCTGCCAAGCCCGGCCCCTACACAAGGAGACCAGCTGTGTGAAGACGGGACAGAAGGACAGGGGGGAAGCACGAGGACACAGTGATGATGCCAACATCTGCTCCCGACTGAAATAAGATAAGCAGATTGGGGTCTCCCACCCCACCGAACAGGTGACAGCGTGTAAATCTCCGGGAAGCCTTGGGCTAAGCTGGAGTGTTCGTGATGCTCATGACTCAGGAAGTAACTCTGCGAAAACAGAAAGCGATCCCACAACTCAGAGCCCCGTCCTGGTAAAGTGCCTGCGGTCAGAGGTTCCCTGCCGGCCCCGAGTCACGGAGTTCCGTTCCATTCCGTCTGGCATGGTTCATTTCCGTAAGACTCCCGGTCCGACACAGTGGGCAGCGATCAGAAAGGCCTCTGGGTTCCAGAACAACATGGAACTCACCCCCACCTGCCCCCTAATCCTACACATTTGGGCCAGAATACAAGCCCCACTGAGAGCAACAGCTACCAGTGGCAGGGACACCATTAATCACAGCCACACACAGATCTGCACAGCAGAGCCGGTGTTGAGGAAACCCGCAACCTGGGGGGTGTTCGGATGTGGCAGGGAGACGGGGGGAAGATTTAAAGATCACATGAAACTTGCCGTTTACCTCCTGCGTCTCAGAACACAAGGCAAAGCCAAGGTAAACTGAGCAAAGAATTAGAGAACGGAGTCGGGGCCCCGGAGGCCACGGCACACACCCCCACCTGCCCCCATCAGACGTCTCGATGCAGCAGGTCAGGAACAAGGCAGCATCGTCATGGCCCGATTCCCCCATTGCCAGGGCCCCGGGCCTCCTTCACCAGGGCCCGATCCCCCCATTGCCAGGGCCCGGGGCCTCCTTCACCAGGGCCGGATTCCTCCATTGCCAGGGCCTGGGGCCTCCTTCACCAAGGCCCGATTCCCCCATTGCCAGGGCCCGATTCCCAGATTGCCAGGGCCCGGGGCCTCTTTCACCAGGGCCCGATTCCCTCATTGCCAGGGCCCGGGGCCTCCTTCACCAGGGCCCGATTCCCCCATTGCCAGGGCCCTATTCCCCCATTGCCAGGGCCCGGGGCCTCTTTCACCAGGGCCCGATTCCCCCACTGCCAGGGCCCGGGGTCTCCTTCACCAGGGCCCGATTCCCCCATTGCCAGGGCCTGGGGCCTCCATCGTCAGGGTCCGATTCCCCCAATGCAACATTGTGTCACAACACTATCAGTGGGTTTGGTTTTTCATGATTGTCTGCAGTCATGTGCAGTCTAGGGGGGCAACAGAGGAGGGCCTAGCTTCATTTTAGGGGAATAGGGGGTGGGAGCGGGCAGTGGCTCCCTCAGGCCAGCACGTAGCTCCGCCCCTCACGCTGTGTGGGATTCAGTCTCAGGAGGACAGGGTCACTGTCTATTTAATCTGTACATGAATCAAGCGCTCACTTCACTGTACAGTGCCCGTGCAGGATTTGATGTGTAACTCCCTCTGGGGCAGCCGCCCCGGCAGAAGGTGAATGAATCTCACGGTGACATTTATCACAGTGATCATGGGGCACTAGGCCTCCGCGTGCGCGTGACGGCATTGGCTGAGTGGCTGAGAATTTGAAGCCGGCGTGGAGACTGACTAGCTCGGAATCACCGTGTCTTGAAATCAGGTCAGCTTGTCACCTTTCGTCAAGCGGAACTTTAACTTCCGTGTTACCATGGCGATGGAGGCCTGGGTAGCGGCCATCAAGAGATCATTAGCAGGGTGACAGGCTGGTTCACATGCCGATGTTCATCATAATCTTCGCCATGCATTCACACCTGTTTCCCATTTTGAGAATAATTGAACTGAACTGAATTATATATATCAGCAGAATTGTACATGACCATTGTCTTGCCCTAACTGTGTATGCATCTGCTGTATGCATGACAGCCATTGACCACCGGAGACAAACTCCCTGTGCATGTGAACATACTCAGTCTAAAAACCTGATTCTGATTTCCTGGAAACATCAAGACTTGGAAAGTGTAGGGATGTGCGCGCGTGGGACGAGGGACTGAAGCATCTCCAGAATTTTAGGATGTTTCTGAACATTTTTAATCTCCAGAATGAAACAGGAATGTTCTGCTTATGAGGCCAGAATGGCAAAACTCTCCATAACCGGACAGTTCTCCACTGCCGAGTTCAGGCTGGGCGTGATTCTCTGTGTATCTGGTTACTGGAGACTTCTGAGTGTGCGGCCCTGTCCTAGAGGCCGACACCTGGCCTGAAATGATGAGACAGAAGCTAGCTGGCATGAGGGCCACCTCCACGTGCTGCTTCCACTGCTCAACACATCCACATGCAGCCTTAATGATCCACCACGCATAACCCGTTAGGAGCCAATCAGAACGTTTTCTTCAGCCCAATGATCTCGAGTCTTGTGACACATTCACCTGTCAATGGCTTGGCTCCCTGAAGCACCCTCCTGTTAAATGAGAGACGTCTCTGAGATGGATTGGCTTACAGCACCCTCCTCCCACAGATGTCAAGCTGTGCATTATGGGAAATCATTACTAAAAGCCTCACACCCTGTTTAATTGAAGCTATCATGCTTGGCTCCTCTCGGTCTTTCTTACCTAAACTGCTTATGTCACTCAGACAACTACGCTGACAGTGTCACACCACATAGCCACTGGTAGATTGTGCCAGTAACTCCTGCGCAGTCAGACACCGGCAAGCAGAGGGCGCGTCCCCAGGCCCTCAAGCAAAAGAGGAAACCAAGGTGAGTTTGGACAGCAGGGCGGCCGATAAACAGCCAGATTTACAACAAGCAAGGGTGCGGCCTGTGGGAGGCGCAGGCGAAGCGAAAGTGAGACACCAGGCACCCGACCTGCGAGCACGCGGTGCTGTGAGCCTCTTGTGACATCACGGGTATTCCCTGCAAAGGCATCACCCACAACTTCATAAATATTTGCTGGCCTCAAATGTCCTTGACGAATGAATTAAGACAAAGCCGTTTGCCACAGTGTCACGATAAAGCTGCTCACTGCCAAAAGCAGGTGCAAACATCCCCCTTCATGGAACTGTAGGTCGTACAGAGAACACTGCAGACTCACTGGGCCAGGAGCAGGCTGCGGGTTTGAGCCTCATGGCACTTACTGGTGCCACTTCCACTAAGAAAACCACTCGGCCGAGCCAAAGAGGGCAGGTCGACCCCCCCCCCCCCCCCTCCCGAGTCAGCGGCCTGGCCAGGCACAGCTTACCTGCCAGCTCAGATTACCAGTAACAAAGCTCAGACGTTTTCAGTTCCAGAAGTGGTCAAAAAACCCAGAGCCACAACCCAAATCCCACGTGGCACAGCACCCAAAACACACAGACTCAACATGATTATCGAAAATAAATTCTCCCCACTGTCACAGGAGGTACACCTGATCGACGAGGGACATTATCATCGCATTGTGGGAGATGATGACGTTTGGACGGACGCCATTAATTCCGATCCAGCTGGCTGCTTAACATGTAACACTTGTCAGCAGGGGGCGCCAGCTGTTTCAATTAACATAATAACTTACTGTAGAGACATCCTTTGTGCTCTCGTGGGGGTGGGAGGGGTGGTGTGCAAAGAGCTGTCAGCTGCAGCTGGGGGTGTCAGTCTAAGCCACGTGCAGGAGGAGATGACAGGAAGGACTCGGGTCAGGCAGCCACTCGGCACGCAAACCGGACGCAGGTGTGTTCAAAGCCATGCTCACGTGTAGGCAGAGGCGAGACGAGAATATGTCTGAGAAAACAGCAGCAGCCAGGAGCAAACAAATACAACATGCCACAAACACACTGCAGTAAATGGCGACCAGAGGGAGGGGGGAGACTCCATTACCCCACCCACCACCCTCCGTAACCTCACCCATCACACATAGCCCCACCCACCACCCTCTGTAACCCCACCCATCACACTCCATAGCCCCACCCACCACCCTCCGTAACCCCACCCATCACACTCCATAGCTCCTCCCACCACCCTCTGTAACCCCACCCATGACACTCCATAGCCCCTCCCACCACCCTCTGTAACCCCACCCATTACAATCCATAGCCCCTCCCACCACCTTCTGTAACCCCACCCCATGACCTCCATAACAACAGTGTGTCCTGATCACTAGGACAACCACATCCCCCAAAACCCTCCCCCGCAGACCCAGGGGCAAAGTGCTGTCCCCTGCAGTCCTACTACTAGATCGAATCTTTACACATCACTACATTATCCACCAGACTGTGGCTCCTGTTAGGCTCCCAATGGTCCCAGTGCAGGAATGCTAGCTGGTGGTGAATGTGGCGGGTAGAGGGGGCCTCTGCAGGAGTGGGCAGGGCCTGAGAAGCGAGGGGCTCTGAGGTAACGAGATAGTGAGAGGGGAGACAGAGGTAATGAGCGAGACACAGCAAGCCGGCCTGGGAGTGGCTGGCAGCGCATGCTTGGGGGGGGGCAGTCTGTCCCTCTGTCTCTGGCTGTGCCCCCCCCTGGCCTGCCAGCCAGCCCATATGGTGACAGTCCCACTTTCCGCAGTGCCAGACAGTACCCTGAGCCAGCACCAGTGGGGGGCGGGGCGGGGGGGCTAAGCTCAGCCTACAGTTTCCCCCCCCTCCCCCCAGACGGTTACACCCCTCACCTCTCATTCACCTCTGCACGCTCACCGGGAGACAGGTGGACCAATGACATTAAACTGCTCTGAGGCTAAGTTTTAAAGATAAAACTCAGCGTGAGAGACGTCCATCCGCACACCAGCCCTGTGGCTCTCATCCGAACCCCAGAGACAAACACCAGCTGGCAAACACTGGAGTACGGTGCCCTCTAGTGAGAGCGACGAGCGCAGGCAAGCCTAACAATTCTTGTGAGGCCTTCAACCCTGTTTTAAATCTGACAGGCTGCTGTAGAACTAGCCGGGTACACCTCAGAGCGGCGGGTACACCTCACAGTGGTGGGCACACCTTACAGCGGCAGGCACACCTCAGAGTGGTGGGTACCCCTTACAGTGGCGGGCACACCTCATAGCACCGGGCACACCTCACAGCGGCAGGTTTGCAGGGCGTTGAAGGGGCTGCCTGCCTCGCGAAGGATGGAGAAGGGGCTGATCCGCCAGCCCGCAGCAATACAGGCAAGTCCTCCATAGGGCACGTTCAGCCCGTTACTCCAACCGTACTCATCGCAATGGCATTAACCCTCGCTACCTTTTCAGCCCCACGAGCAGCCCCTTAGGATACACAGGCCCCCTGCTGGCCTCTGGGGGGCAGGTGCCATTTGGACCAACCCCAGGTGCCAGTTCCTAAACATGCTGCGTATGAAAGGAGGAGTATAGATGCAATTGAGTGACTTGATTTTGTTTTCAGGTGAAAACAGACAAAACGAGGCACTGATAAGCTCTGAAGCTCTGATTCCCTACTGATCAATCCTCCGTGCCCAGAACAGAGGAGGCCAGGTTTTAAATGCTCTTAGCCTCGTGCTCGCCTGTCCGTTGCCCCTCCAAAGTCAGAACATGCTGTTCCTTCCCGTCCCCGCAGGTCAGGCTGTACCCAGGGCAGCCTTTACTACTCCGTCCAAATCCCCGTCAAGATAAGCATTCGCGGTCATGTCTCTCCCAGAATGGAGTTATCGTCTCCACGATCAGCGGCCACATGGCGACACATGAACATGAGGAAGTAATCAGCCCCTTGAGCAAAACCCTCGTCCAGTGCCACCCACCCGCGTCCCGGGACCCTGACGCCACCCAACATTCCATTAAGAGGGTCTGATCCGGACCAGGATTAAACTTCACTCAGCAATTGATTGGTCAAAATAATTCCAGGGGCAACATTCCTTTTTATTCCGCAATGAGCCGGAACAGCCAAAGGGAAACATATAGCAGCGTTACATGCTACAGACCCCCCCCCCCCCCAATATACCCCCCCGAAGGCCCAAGGTTCGTCTTCACAAATGACCCGGATCTCCTCAAGTTTCGGGAACCTGTGTGCCATCTGCGCGGGGAAGGAAATGCTGAAACGGGGGTCAGGCGAGGAGACGGCTCCTTTGCCCCCCCTGCGGCATTCAGTGCTGTTCAGAAAGCATCGGCTAAAGGATGGACGGCATTCACGATAACTCCAAATATACACATTCAGAGCAAAGACTGGAGGGTCAAAAATAACTTCAGTGGCATCACAAGCCCATTTTTAGAACCGTCAGTGACTCACACCCAATAAAATGCATCTCTTGCAAGCTCATATGCAATAAAATGTTTTTTGGAACCGAAGCTCTGATAGCTGTGACAGCTTCACGACCAGAAACTTGCAATTACTCAGCTGGTTTCCACTGCAGACCCCCCGCAAAAGAAATCGGAAGACTCTCTCTCCACGACCAGACCGAGCACCAGGCCCACGTCACACGGTGGTGATGTTTATCCTTGGTACAGATACCCCCATCTCTAACACATTGATTCCCTTCATTATCAAATCAATTTGAACTTTATTGATCATCAGAGATTTTTAAAAATACACATGATCAGTCTTCAGACAGCTACAGCTAATCAGCTTGGACCACAATTGGTCGGTGGTTTAAGGTCTCGGCATTACAGGTTTGTTCAAAAGTCTATCGGTAAACTTTCGTGGCCCGAGTGAAAGCAAGCCATGCCTGAGTCTTGACAAGACAGAAAGAGGCCTTCTGTGATCAGCGTGGCGGTGAGCAGGAAGGATTCCCATCTTCGTCGCGTCTTCGCTCGGCCAGACACCACACCACACATATTAAGGGCTGCTGCGAGACTGATTTGCACTCTTCCTCAAGTTGTAAAGACACTAGTTGCAGAGGCAAACATTTCACAGGAATTTAAAAAGGAACACAAAAAAAAAAATAAAGTCTGTCATTCTTCAGTTATGATTAATACCTTTGTTGTTACTCTTTTGCATATCTCAGGCTGGGTTAAAAATGGAAAATTTGTTTTTAGCTCAGCCGTCATGAGAACGAGCCGTTTCTTTTATTCTGTCATTAGCCAAAAGATTATGTGTTCCTCCAACGCAGCGAAAAGAATCGAAAGTCTTTCCTGGGCCCTGGGTCTGACAGTTAAGGGCAGGATGGGGACTTTTCTGTTCCTTTGGTAACCGAGCTCCTCCGCTGGAGGTCGGACCACCGTCCCCGCCACATTGGACTTGGTCCTCTGGCCAGGTCTGAGGACGTTCTATTTAACACCTACCAAAAAGTCTCTTTTTCCAGAACTTTTGCAGTCAGAAGAGGTCCAGGTCGTCATCAGTGGTGGCCTCGTTTTGCTGAATATATCGCAGGATGTCCAACTGATCCATGCTCTGGATCTCGGCCTCTGGGGCAGAGGCAGGTGCAGGACCAGCCACCAGGGCGGTGCTATTTTGGGACAGGGACGGCTTTTTGGGCAAAGCTGGCTTGGGTTTGGGGGCGGGTTTGGGTTTAGGGCCGAGTGCTGGTTTCTCCCCTTTGCTTACCGTGAGAAGTCTGTCCAAGGTGTCCTCCACCCTGAAGATGAAAAACATATTCTGTTACCTCCCCCATCTGCATCTGATCTCACCTTGGAGCACTTCAGGGCTGACAAATAACGTTTTTGTGCTGTTTGGAAACCGCACAGGTCTCACACATCAAAATACCCAGAAGGAGCCTCCTAGGACTAGAGAAACATTTTATCCTTATTTCTGTGGTAAACACGGTTGGCTCTCTTCTTACCTCCCAAACATCACCTCCCCTAACAGACTGAACTGTCCATCTTTTTGAACTGCATCAGTGAAACCCAGGGCTAGAGCATCCTCAGGATTTTCTTCCAAGTTTTGGCAAAACCAGAACTTCTGGAAAAAGGCCGGACAGACTAATGTTTTCCTAGGATGCTGACTGCTCCTGTGCTTCGTCCATACATGTGGCGTCACGGAAGCACACTTACATCTAACACAGAGCCTGTGTGTGTGCCTGACAGGGGCTCTCAACACGGCGGCCACTGAACACGACCATTCCTTTCAACTCATGAGATGGAAGCTGCATGTTTTTGTAGCATTTATATTAATAAAGCACCTGTTCACGGCTGTAAGAAGGGGCTGAGGAACAGGCCTGAGCTTGATCTATGGCAGAATCCAAATAAAATGAAAATAATAAAAAATATAACTGCAGCTAGGGGAGCACAATCTGTCACTCCCCCCCTGCCTGTGAGGGACACAGAGACACCATTAATACTAAGAAGGGGGTGGGGGGGGGGGGGCAGCTATTAGCAGGGACAGCCTGCCTCTCTGGAGGAGGTGCAGAATTAATGAGCTTCACCCAGGGAGCTGTTTTATGGTGATTTTGAAGGGGGGGGGGGGGGGTCATGTTCCAAGCCCCCCCGCCCATAATGGACTATCGGTAGGGGCTGTGGAACTGGCCAGCAGCCCTGCCGAATCAGACCAGGCCAAAACCAGTAGGTGCCATTACCCCCACATAGCTCTCGCTTGCAGTAAACAGCCTGTTAGTGTTAGGCTGCTGGAGGGGGATAGAACCTGGTTGGGGTTAGGTTGCTGGTGATGGATGCGACAGCCGGGCTGAATTAGGGGCTCTGAGGACACAACTGGCCCAGCAGGTCCGATAAGGGGCTCAGAGTCCCTCCAATACAAGGTGCTGAAGGAAAACCCCTCATGCCTCAGGCTCCTAGCATAAGGCAGAAGGGCAGATTCCGCTGGCCTGTGATTGGCCTCCACAATGACAGGAAGCTCGGCGATTGGTGCGGGGATTGGTCAGCTGACGCAAGGGATTTACTCTGGACAAACCAATTCTGACCATGAGAAAATTAAACGAGAGCGACTTCAGGAAAGGGCTGTAGAGAATGTTGGTGTTTAATCAACGGAATGTTTATAATAAAAAGGCTTGCTCTCTAGTCCTGGCAACTCTTTTTTTTTGATTAATTGTCATTGTTGACACACCACAGCACACCATGCACAACAACGAAATGTGCCCTCTGCTTTTAACACATGTGACATTGTGACACAGCAGGGGGCAGCTACGTGAGCACCCGGGGAGCAGTGCTTGGGGACAGTACCTTGCTCAGGGTACCTCTGCGGTACTTGCGGGTTGGGGACTGAAACCGGCAACCCTTTGATTACACAGTCGTGTCCTTAACCATTTTGCCACCACTGCCCCTCATGCTGTTTAAAGCAATTACGCCATCCACATTTATCCACAACAACCTTCCAAAGGCAGCTCCCATTAAAATACAGCCCATTGCAGAGAGAAATCTCAGCAGAATTAAATCAATGGTGAACATAATTAATCAACCGTTCACAGCTATGAACAGTTACTTTGTTAACAAGTGGCTTTAGCTAAATCCAGAAATCAGCCTTTCATTGGTTCTTTAATCACTTAGGTATGACTGCACCAAAAAGTAATTTGTGATAAAATAAACTTTTTTATAGTCCAGTTTACACAGTACATCAGCTATCAGTAATTAAGCCAAACGTGACCATACCCCTTTAAAGGTCAAAAGGTCAAACTGACATCCAGCCAGGTGCAGACGGTACCTGAGGAGCTCGTCCATGTTCTCATCCGGTTCGGCTCTGCCCCGAGCCCCGCCCACCTCGTAGGCCGTTGGCAGAAGCAGAGAGTCGCCCACCTTCACTGCCCCACCCAGATCAGGGTCTTCAAACAGCTTCAGCGAGCCTGTTACCATGGAAATGGCAGACAGGTGAATTGGACGGCAATCCACTCGGAGGAGGGTGAGGTCCTCCACAGTTGAACAATGCTGTCACCTGAAGAAATCAGACATAATCAGCGCTCATCCACACAACATTCAGGATGTAGGGCACAGAAGATGGCCGTCATCATGGAAACATCTCTGCTGCTATGGTGACGATTCCAGCCCACCCCCAGTTCGAGGCCTTCATCAAATCCACTCACTGGCCTTAGCAGGGGGGGCAGCCTGGCTCTCTTTGGGTGGCCCTGCGGCCCCAAACAGGTCCTCGTCTGGGTCGACCTCCTCATCGAAGATTGAGAACACACCCGTCGCGGGTTTGGCTGCAGGTTTTGCTGCAGGTTTCTCCAGCTGACTGGCGGCATCGGCGACTGGCCTCTTCTTCGGCTTCCTGGAGCTGTGGGGCGGGGGTGGGGGTGCAGTGTCGGAGTGCCAGTCATAAATGAATGACAGGAAGCACAGAAGGTGTTAGAAACCGCAATGGGATGCTGGCTGGATCAGAGCGCAGTGCGAAGCTGGCAAATCGGTGACTCAGCCATGCAGATCCAGCTGGGATAGAAGCTACAGGAGACCATGGCTGCTGATTCAGAGACCCTCATCGCCTGTCCTGGGGGGGGGGGGGGGACTTGGATGATGTCAGCTCCCGTCCGACAGCTGAATCACCTGCATACTTCCCCTGCCTCAGTCTAACACACACCACGATGACTCACTTGTCTGAGAGACACAGAGTCATGCAATGCCCGACAGATCAAGATCACGATCTCACACAGACTGAATGGGTGCTGGGAAGACAGGATAGGTGGGGTGGGAGAATTGCCCCCCTCGGGTAGCTAGCTGTGCCAAGACTTCCTACAGAGGACAAACTAGTGACCAGACCCTTCCTCAGCCTGGGAAAAGCATGTGCAGAGGCTGCCAGCCAATAAGGAAAAGGCGGGTCAGTGTGCACCAGCCAGTGTCACAGCCTCAAGCCCCGAGCAGGCCTCCTCCCAACGTGGACAGGAAGTCTGCTGCCCCCCAGAGGCCATTTCATAATGCAGCACTGATAATCTGGAGAAAAGCGCACCGTTAGAGGCGGGCCAAAAAACACAGACCGGCTGAGGTGGTTCAGTCCGGCGTGCGCTCCTCAGGATTTGGAACATTTTGTACAAAAAAAAACAGGTCCAGGAACAAGGCAGAACTACCAAACATTACTGTTTCAAGTACAGTATGTGAATGAGGGAGGGCAGCATCAAAGGAACAAACCAGAAATAAAAATGCCCCCCCCCCCCCAAGGAAGCTTTTAAGGGAGTTTAAACATTGCTGTCACCATAAGACTGTATTAGGGGATGGTTGCTATGGTAACACCCGACAACGACCAGACTCGCGAACAAAATACATCAGTCAGTCTCCAACTATATTGCGACATTACGAGCTTCTGAAATGAACCAAGACGCCTCGGCCCAGAGCAGCAGGGGGAGAGGCAGAAGATGTGGTGAGAGAAGGGAGCGGGAGTGAACATGGTCACTCTGCTTAGGGAAGGCACAACACACTCCGTCACCGCGTTCGTGGAAATGACAGGCCCCGCCCCTCAGTGTGTCCTGTCTGCGCGTCTCCCGTCTGCCAGCTTACCGCGGCAGCATTGTTAGCCTGACGTTTGCCCTCCTGGCGGCCGCTAGAGCTCCTAGAGTTCATCATCGCAAATGAAGTGCGGATAGTCTGGCATGTGCCCAGGTTCCCCAGCCAGGCCAGTCCTGAGAAAACGCGCGGGGGGGGGCCTTTTCAAGCACTTCTCATTGTAGGTGGTGCGTATCTCAGCAGGTTGGAGATCACTGCCAATGTCCGGGAGGTAGTAGGTTCAAATCCAGTTGCAGGCAGAGTAATCGTATCACTCTTGGGCGAAGTCCTTCCCCCTAGCCTCTCCTAGGATGCTGTCTGACACTGCTCTCTGATCCTCACCTGTACATCACTTTTGTTCGTTAGATGAATAAATATTGTTTTCAGTAATGACTCTCATCCTGACACAAGCACCAGCAGGGGGCAGCGATGAGCGGCCCCTCCCTCCCACCCATAGGTACCCTGGTGCCCCACCCTTAAGGTTTCTGGGCTTGCTGCAGTGGAAAGAGGTGATGCAGCGGTTCGAAGTCTCCGTGCTGCGTGCCCTTGTCCAAAGTCGCCGCGGGAGAGCCGGGGTGCTCTGTCTATCGATGAGGTAATGCATTAGCGGCTATGAATAGTCCACTGTCCCCAGGGGATGCCGCTCCACTGTTATCAGGACGAGGAGAGCAGAGCTCAGCGTTACAGGATGAAGTCAGCGACCCCCCCCCCCCCCACAACACCACCAACCGCGGTGCGGATAAAGTATCCATGGCCGTTACCTGCCATCAGGCCTCCCAGCCTCGGAATCTGCCGTTACTGAGAACAGTTCTGCATTATCAGAGCCGGGACCCGGCCATTAGTGGGCGGAACAAAGAGAGAAAAATCTACTAAGAGCTTAAAAGCTCAGATCAGGAGAGACGTCAGTCAGTCTGTCAGGCAGACATTTTGGCAGGAAACCACAAAGACCCGAGGCCCAGGCACTGTGGGCCCAGTGAGCCACCTCGGAGTGCTCATGTTCCAGCCCACAGGTTCTGGTTCAGTTCTGCACAGGCCAGGGCTGAGCTCACGGCCACCGGCCAGGGCTCACAGACAGCGGCACCCATCTGCGGTCACATGGTTAAAAATCGTGACAGAGTTATACAAATGTGCAATACACAGGAGCAACCATCTTACCGCAAAATCCCCAGCGGGTCTAGCACCTCCTCTTCCTCATCCTCCTCATCCGCGGCAGGCATCACCGGGGTGACGGCTTTTGCTTTCACCTTGGGCCCTGTCATAGGCTTCACCGCGGAAACTTCCTCTGTTTGAAAAAAATCCTCCCCGTCCTTGTCCTCGTCTTCCTCCTCGTCAGGGACATTCCTGGATTTGTCAGCCACCTCAGTCGCCTTTGCTCCTGTGGCATTGGGGGAAAAAAACATCAAAAGTACGTAAAACTTTTGCTGGTTTCCGAAGCATTGTGTAATGTTTTACGTTTCATAGCAGGAACTGACATGCGAGACACAAATACGCAGAGAAAGTGCAGACAAATGTGTTCCTGGTTTTCAATTTAAGCCCCAGTTTTTGAAAGCTCAGGGACATCTGTTGGTGAGAAAGGTTGAAACCTAACACCATGAAGATCACTTTACAAAGCAGTGATGGCCTGCCACAGTAAGCCTTCCCCCATATTTATTCTCACGTGCATTAAGATCAGGGCTTCGACCCGTCTTCCGCGAGTCGGCTAAACGTGACGGCGATCCCTCCCACGTCCATCCCCAGGGGAGGCTCTATTCCATTTCCTGTCAGACATTTAGGTGCAGCTATGCCCAAAAAATTTGTGAAGGCATCCATTTCCTCATAAAATCTTCAGCTTGCAGTGTCTCACACTGATGTTTTTCATTTTCCTTTTTTTTTAATGAAATTTAACTCATCATGCTAAGTACCCAATGCTGCCTTCAACACGTCTGATTTACTAACTTCCAACAAGAGGTGGATTTCAAACTTATATGAACTAATATGATCCTGAGAGGCGCCCTCTCCGGCAGGGCCTAGGAGTGCGCAGGAAACGCAGCATGCTGCGGCAGGCGGCTGCTGGGAAGGGACACTTCTCAAGGTCCATTCCACATCATCAGTGCCTGCCTTGGGTTCATTTAGTTTAAGGTCCTACAGAAGAATATTTTCGCGAAAGCTTCGCTTAACAGACTGTGTCCAGATACGAGCGATTCCCGTGACAGATGTGGTCTGTCACCGGCGAATCATACTCATAGGTTTTATTCCTGTCCAAAATGATCTGGGCCGGTTTTTCGGAATGTTAGGCGAAGCCCTTAGTATTACATCAGAACCCTGCCCTTTGACAGCTGTCTATGGGCTGGTTCGCATGCCTGCTCGTCTTACTAAAAAGGTGCTGATGTCATTGCTTTCGCCGTCCTTATAGCCGGTAGATGTATTTTATTTCAGTGCAAGAGCCCAAAGCCACCCTCCGCTAGATCCTGGTTAAAGGATTTAATATCCTTCTTACCGCTAGAAAAAGTGAAGTATTCTCGAAGAGGCTAGTTGACCAATCTTTACTAAAGGTGGCAGCCTATTGTGGTATGCGTGGGTACCCTCTGCTCTCCGGAGCCTGACTGATTCCAGGCATCCACTTTGTGCATCCATGTTATTTTATTTCCCTCCCTATTTTATTTCCTCTCGACTGCTCCTTTAGCTGTATGTGGGAGGCGGGGGTGGATCTAATTTAACCCCCCCCCCCCCCCCTGGGGGGAGAAAGGGGATATGGGCGGGGGAATTTAAAACAAAAAGTGGGGAAGCGTGTGGAGCATAGTTCTGTATATTGCATTAGACTTCATATTTGTATAACACTGTTTCCATATAAATAAAAACTTTCAAGAAGCGGATCTTCACACCAGCTGTATAAACCCAAAAAGGGTTTGGGATTGGCACCCAAGGATGTGGATAAATGGTAGGCCTCTGCTCTGAAGGCAGTCCCCCACCAAGAGGCAGGACTGCCTCCTCTAGAGGGCGCCCCGCAACAGAGGCCCTAATGAAAGCAGCCCAGACTGGGCCTACACACAGCAGGCAGACCGAGGACTAATGGCTGCTCTGTGCGCGTCACCGCCATCTGTCGACCACCAGGGGGCCCCGCGACATGCGACAGCGAGAGCCAATCATAGCTGAATGACAGACGTGATGACGCAATTGAAGGCAGCGCAGGGAAGCCCCTTGTTTTTCCGTTTATATGCCTTGCACTCTTTATTGTAGTCTTTCTTTATTGATGTTACCTAGAAAGCCCAGGAGCTCAGGGCAGGTAGCCAGGGTTGGGTGTCTGGAGAGGAACTTGGCGAGCTCGTCGAAGGCGGCCCTGCGCTCCCGGATCTCCGTCTCGCCGACGAAGAGGGCCTTCCGGGGCATTACCGGCAGCGGGACTGCGGGATACCGGGCTGCTAGCCGACAGTACAGCTCCTCGATCTCGCTGTACTTTTTGGAGACCTGCCAGCGGACAGACAGCAGCTTTAACGGACGGATAACGATCCACAATCTGACGACAGAAGATTGCAGGACTGGTCGACTCTGTGGGATCAGGGTTCAGATGCCTTGCCGAGCTCCACCAAAGCAACTCACAGACTGAGGAGGTCCAAGAGGGTCCGAGTTTGGCCTGGGTGTTCAAACCCGACGCCATGTCCGAGCACAGCCTTCTAAGAAAGACCTGGCAGGTGGGGTGAAGGACTTCAGAGCTAACAGAGTCCCTCTGACACAAGCACACATCTGTTCTGAAACATGCCAGCGTCTGCACAAACATCTGTATCAGCAATATAACTAGTTATATTTAAAAACACACACATATTATGTAACGACATGCTAAGGTAGTGACGCTATTACCATCATGCACATACTCTCAGCTAGTGAAATAACTTAGGTCCTCCCTATAGTTAAAACTGAAGATCATCGCTCCCTTGTGTGGAAACAGCGCCACCATGTGGACACAGGTCACACATCTGCAAATTTTCAAACGTCCACCTTAATACGTGGATCGAGGAGACTTTTGGCAAATCGTCATGGGGGTGAGGAACAGCAATGCCGACCGAGTGCTTTGGGGGTCTGCGTGAGAAGTCGTCACTGACAACACCCAAGACCGGGCTGAAGGTCAGTTTTATGCCGGCGGGTTCTCACCGCTAACTGGACCACGTCTCCTGGCCGGTGTTTGGCCGACTTGAAGGCGGCGAGGCGTGTCACCACCACGATCTGGTACTCGACGTGGCCGGTCATCATGGAGCCCCGGACCTCCTGGAAGAGGGGCACCAGCAGGTCGATGCCGGTGGCTTCATTTTGCAGAGGCCTGGCCCAGAGTGGCCCAGGGAGGAAACATGCGGGACAGAGCAGCAGCAAACAGCACGTTATAAAGGGCAAATCTGCAGGACGCCACTCAGAAGGCGGCTCCATAATATGACAAGGACGCTTGCCTCGAATGACACCCTCCCAAGGGAGTCTGCTGGCCTTTCAGACGTCACACCGGAGGTAAGACTACACTCCTAAAGCTGTTATAGTATGCCTAATTTATCCAGGCAGGTTTGGGCAGTCTACCATTCATGACAGAGGGAACAAACCATACTGCAATATTCCTTTTTAAAGCAGTTTGGCACGATTATCAAAACAATGGTAGTCAAAATAACGATAATTAGCAGATTTTCAGATTGAAACCGATAAAGTGTCAACAAATAGCCAAACATTAAATTAAATCTTACAACATGCGAAAAGGGGTGGTTTATCTTTACTATAGTGTATGTGAAAAATATTATAATTCAAATGACAAATTAAATAGCAGTTATACAACTATAATAACTTCTATTATTCAGGCCATCAAGACTCATTTTGTGATGTACTGGGAGAGGGCAGAGAGCAGGCTAGGGTGCTTCTGACAGCCCAGGGCCACAGAGGAGATGGCCGCTGTTTCCAGGGCGGCAGCCAGCCACGATGAAAGGGACTTTTATGCATTTGAGTCACAGCCTGAGGACACGACTCAGCAGAAAAAGTTATGGACTATTTCGGGTGACAAGGTTGTGAGGTTGGTGCTCTGAACCAATTTTCAAACCTCAAAACACCAGCAGAGTGGCTTTTCAGTTTAGGGGGTTAGGTGCTCATCCCAAGAAGGAACAGACTGTCCGATAAGAGGTTTGAGAAGCTTGTGTCAATGAGACACAATCATTGTTTCACTTCTGAACATTGGCGCTATGTATAATGTCAGACAGGTAACAAAACAGGAGGATGGACATGATATCAGTCTAAATGTGAAGCAGCATTTAATGTTTTTGTAAATGTCTGGTAAAACTCATTTCTACTGTGAGAATTCTTCAGTTAAACAGTCGGGAGAGATTAGTGCTTTATATATATTTATAATTTTTTCATACAAGCTCCAGAGTTTGTGGTTATGCATTTTGATTTTTGACTCCATCTGTACAACGTTAATTGTTCCAAGAAAGTTGACTTATTTGTAAAAGAAGCTGGTTGTATGACCCTGTTATGGAAGGAGGGGGGTTGGGCATCGAAAGTAATATAGTAATATGACGAGTAATGTAACTAATTACTTTTGATACAAAGTAACACGTTAAGTAATATTATTACTCTTAAAAAGAGTAAAAAAGTAAAAAGTGACTTATTACTCTTCCAGAGTAACTTGCCCAGTAGTGAATTGAGGACAAACGTCAATAATTAAACACTTTTGTAATTGCGGGTAAATTTAACACGTCAGAGGAGTGTCCCGTTTCGCCAAAATGCACGACAATCTTCGATTAATTTTCACACGTTGCTAAAATATGTAAATGCTATATTTTTACTGCATTGCTGATGCTTATAAGAGATCCTTGTTTTCCAAGGCTTACACTGCAGCGCAGCACGCTTATTTCAGCCATAATTGCTAGCTAGACACCATATCGCCTTTTATTCCAGAGCGCTTTGGATGGGTGGATGGTGGAGCATTAAAATGACAGTATGACGGGGGGCTGGCAGCAAAAAGCGGCCCGAAAATGTGCCGTCAAGCGGCCCCGACCGGGACCGGGGGTCCCTCTTGGTACATTCTGCCTGCTATTACTGCTAACCGTTAAGGGTTATTGCTGGTTTAGGCTCAGCCCCCTGTCGTCCGGACGGTCGAAACACTGTAAAACTAAACCGGACACGCAGGCTCCGATCCGACTGGTAACAATGTTACAGCTTCCCTGGATTGGCTGCACGGCCGGCTGTTCGCGCTTCCATCTTGGGCGACGCGAGCAAAAACGTCCCGGAACTAAAGTTTCGGAAACTTTCCCCCGCGTTTACCTGCTGGTGATGAGCCCCTCGGGCATGGTCCCGCAGCCGCAGCGATCGCCCTGTGCTTCAGCTTCTCGATCACTGCCAGACGCGCTAACGCTGCCCGACCACCATGCGCTTCCCCACGACCTCAGCAAACAGCCACGCCGCCCTCCGACGTCTCCTATCCGGTCACGGGACGCTCGGCAGCGCCTCGCCGAGGAAGCGGCCAAAGGTTGCCGACAGGGGGGACACGGAATCGCGGGCGATTCTATGCGGGAAGAAAAGCAGCCGAAAGCAGCTCCGTAGTCAGCAGGATTCGAACCCACGCGGAGAGACCCCAACGGACTTCTAGTCCATCGCCTTAACCACTCGGCCAAAAAAGTAGCGAGAAGAGTCTGTTAGGGTGGGGGAAAGAAGGGAAAAGGAGAGGGGAAAGGGGAAGAGGAAGAGGGGGAAGGAGAAATGAGGAAATTATGATATACAAATGAAACATTTCTATTTCCATAAAATAGTATTTTCACTCACTTTTAACTCACTCACTTTCTCCAGAAAACATTTATTTCTTGGTGTTTATGTTAACCTTTCTTCACAAAACTATAAATTCTGTTTATCCAAATCATGTTCATATACCCAAAATTTAAGCTATAATTGAACATCTTTTGATTGGACACATTTTTCACATCCACTTATATAAAACAATACAAAAGAACTACAGTTAACTTCTTTTGAAAGTTAAGTAACAGTACTAAATGAAGAGATAATTTGGGAAACTCCGTGAGTTTTATTCTTTTATGGCTTGCCAAGAGTGTCTTTCCATTCTGTTGTGGTCTGTCCAGATGCTGGACAATACCACTTTCCTTTCATCTGTGTATGGCCAGTGCTTTTG
>JAODKL010000027.1:19363353-19378223 GCA_026780765.1 Petrocephalus schoutedeni | reverse complement strand
TTGGTATGAGGATGAGGGTGGAAATGGGGCAGGAGGCAGATGACCCTGTTGGTATGAGGATGAAGGTGGACATGGGGGTGGTGGCAGTTGACCCTGTTGGTATGAGGATGAGGGTGGAAATGGGGCAGGAGGCAGATGACCCTGTTGGTATGAGAATGAAGGTGAACATGGGGGTGGTGGCAGTTGACACTGCTCATATGAGGACCAGGTAGGAAATGGAGCTGGTGGCAGATTACCCTGTTGGTATGAGGATGAGGCAGAAGAAGCAGGCCATGCAGATGACCCAGGAGGACAGTGCTGTGCATGGCCAGTTCTGACAGTGTGGCGCCGGCGTATCACTGCCTCACCCTCACGATTTGCTGGTTCCTGGAACTCCATGACTACATGTCCATGTTCCACAGGTGCAGACTACACCATGTAAAGCATTTTCTCCGGAGAATTGAATTTCCTTGTAGTTACTATATTTTACATTTATATTATATTTATATTATATATAAATGCATTCATATATCAACCGTGGACTACATATACAGGAAAAATGTCTGACTTTGCTCTACACCTAGATATTTTCGGTTTTTACGCATTATATGGTGCTACTAGAATTATTCAACACGATCATGTACTGGAAAACCATTTATGAATGCAATGAAATATATAAAATATTTTAAAATGAGACGCATGGGTTAGTCTACGGAGGGATCGGTCGTGTTGACCACTAGAGGGCGACAGACGCAGACAGATGAGGTCATACCCCGAGACAGCCAGGACTGTACGCGCGAAACCGGGTGTAATTTCTTTAATTATGTTTTGTTGACTTCAGTAGTTGTGATTCGGCAAGTATACAGGTACAAGTCCCACGATCAATTTTAGAAGCGAATCCTCAATGGGAGGTCAGTAATGAAACTGAAAATAAAGATCACATTGATTTATTTTTCATTGTTGTAGCTATGCATTAGGTGTACGGTGTACTGTAGTGTGTGTATGTGTGTCTGTGGGTTTATATTTACCACATTATGAGGACCGAATGTCGCCACAATGTGGCCAAAACTGTGACATTTTTCAGATCCCCACAAAAATCTGTAAATGCAATAAAAAACTAAAAATGCCAAAAGTCCTGTATTTTGTTTGGTTACTTATAGTTACGGTTATAGGCTGGGTAGGGGTTAAGGGTGTCGTGATTGAGGGTTTTTCCCATAGAAATGAATGGACGGACCCATTTAGTTAGTTCCCCTGTGTGTGTGTGTGTTGGGGGGGGGGGGGGGGGGGGGGGGTGCATAGATCAAATTTGGGGACCAAAATGTCCCCAAAGTATGGTAAAACCTGAAACTTCCTTACTTATTTTTTCAGGTCCTGCTTTGGTTAACCTCAATTTTGTAAAAATCTGCGATTGCTCTCAATGAAGCAAAAATGCCGAAAGTCTTGTATTTTGGTTAGTTAGTTGCGGTTAAGGTCAGGACTGGGTAGGGGTTAAGGGCGTCTTGACTGGGATTAGGAAATTTCCCATAGAAATGAGTGGAGGGTCCCCATTTAGATAGGTACCCAGGTCTGTGTGTATGTGTTTGTGTGTGTGTTAATCAGCAGTTGTTGACAATCAACCTTGGCTTAAATGCGGGGTTAAAAATCATATGTGAACGCCGTTTTTTAAAAGAAAATATTTATAAAATGAAATCTTCCAGTGAGCCCTTTCCAGTGCGAGCAGATCTGCTTTATGTTATCCAGCGATGTTTTATATTACAATGCTATTACTGCGTCGGCATACTCGGGGTATTTCGCTTCGCACCTGGGCTGGAGCTGGAAAGTGCGCCAGGCCAGCAGCTATTGTCAGGCACCGGAGCGGTGAGGCCGCCGCGTTTTGGTGGGCGGCCAGGGCAGGTTTCGCAGGGTGGTCACGCCTGTGATTTTCCACCCGGCTCTCAGACAGCCCTCTGACTGTCACTCGGGCGGGGGGGATTTCCCTTTCAAGCCCGCGGCTCAGTGAGCACGCACATTCGGGTGACATTGATTCCTTGTTCGTGGTGTCTGGCTGAACGGATCCCCTTCCCCGGACTTATAAATAGTCCATCCAGGCAGGAAAATGCACTGTGAACTTGGCGCATCCCCGCACGGCCGAGGTCTGATCGACACCGCTTCGGTGGACAGGGGTGTACGGGGCATGTCTGGAGACTGTTAATCTTTTACAGAGTTAGATGTGGCGTGGGGGACACCATTTGTAGGACAGAGAAGACAAAAGTAGTAACTTGATTAAAAATATATATAAAGTGAATGTAGTCGCTGGGGGCGCTGGTTGACCGCTGCGCAACAGGCAATAGAGCTACTCAGTGTCAGTCAGATCAGTGATATTAACACAATCTAAAGAGCAAAGGGGAGTTTCCAAAGTCATCAAAGCCCTCCAACTTTCTCATTCTCGGCCAGAGACCACTGAAAATGGATCTTATGAGGGCTGCGGCTCCCTTCCTATGGTTTTCCTTCTACTTTGGGAATTTTCTGGAAGCGGCGGTGCTGGGATCCTTACAGCAGCCCTCTGGCGCGGGTGATAACGGGCTGGCCGCACATCTGGAGGAGCGGAGCGGAGGAGAAGCGAGAGCGACGTCCAGGAGCGACGCTGCGAGGAACGGGACGGTGGTGCCTCACGAATACATGATATCTTTGTACAGGACCCTGTCTGAGATCGAGAGACGGGGTGCCAACGGCAGTCTCGCTCGGTCACCCAGGCATGCCAACACCGTGACTAGCTTCGTGGACCAAGGAAAAGGTGGGTGCAGATCGATCGGGGGCGCCTGGCTGAGAGGTTGCTCTCGTCCCGGCTCCGGAGATGGCCAGCGTTCCCGGCAGCGTACGCACCATGTTTCTGTGACCGCTTTCCGTTAGGCGTGCAGAAATCCAGACTTAATATTAATAATAGTACTGCAACCGCAAAAAGGTGTCTCTAAAATATTGACGTGTCCATTGATATGCACAAAATATATCCATTGTTACGTTTATCTAAGATAACAGATTTGCCTGTACCGTTTTTCTTTCGGACCCATACTGTCTCCCTTTCTTTGCAGAGTTCCTGACATTAAATAAACCAATTTAAAGCGTGTTTTGGATGCAGCATAATTCTGTCACCGGGGCAGCGCGGAAAACATTTTCTACAATAAACCATGTTTGTTGTGCTGATCGCTGCCAGTCTTTCGCATCTGCCGGGCTTTATTAATTAAATCCGATTTAACGGTGTTTTACGCGCACTGATGAATGCCGTTCTTGCATTGGCTGCACTTGCATTACGGATGCAGGCTTTTCTTTACCTTACGTACAGAAACGCACGTCGATTTTCTTCTCCCACTTGCCATAATTTGGCATTTGTAAAATGTATTTATAAAATAAGCACGAAGGTGTCCAGGCAGACGTTTGCGCACTTCTTTATACCAGAGTAACGCTGGATTTCACGCGTAGTTAAGTTCAGATTTACTCGGACTACGAAATCGTTTAATTTAACAGCGGCCCCTTTTAATGCCCTGACACGAGACGTTTCTTAAATACTTTAAATACTTCCATTGAAATATGAAGTAAAATGTCTCGGATTTCCAACATCTGCGATAAATAAAGCGCACTGGCACCTTGAGCCGAAGGCCCTGCCTCCCCCCATATCCAGGTGTTGCTGATAAAGACGCAGAAACTCCAGCGCAGGATAATTTAAACCCGCTGCCCGCTGAGGTCTGCCACCCGCGATACTTATTTCAGCAAATGTACTCTGTCCCGAAATAAAATGTAACAATGACAGTATTCACTAAGCATAATTTTACTTGTCAATTAAAAGTAAAATGGAAAATACGTGTGTTGATCATTGATATTTCCGCATATTTACGTATTAAAAGACAGCTGCTATTTACAGCAGCTGTTTACTGTTAACAGATATTTTATATTTGGTGGATTAAGTGAAAAATATGCGGGCTGCCCAGTCCTTAGAAAAAGCAATAACAATACAATTAGCCGAAAACAAGTAAATATGCCAGTAAATTTCGAGTTTAACGGCACACCAACAGAGTAAATAATAGTAAAATGAGTTTAAAGCATAATAAAGACATATCTTATATAAATGTCGTGAATATGAACCAGAACGATATTGCTCCCACTAATCTGATCGTAGGCAAACTATTTGCCTATTAAACTATTTTTGCTTTACATGTATTTGAAATGTCGCTCCACTTCTCGAAGAAAACGCCGTCTATAAACTTGCCGCCGAAGATTTAACAATCCCGTTAAATTACTGTAAATCCCTGCGGGTAATTAAAGGTTCGCTTTTAATGAGCAGCGTGAGCTGCTTCAGATCCCTCATCAAGCCACCTAATTTCTGCTTTAAGTGACGCTAGCTGATGACGGAAAATCAGCAGTGGTAAAAATCGTAAGCCTTCGAGGGCTAAGCGTGCATTTAAACATTGTTAGTATTTTCTAATTATCACGTGGTTTCGCTGCCCCGATTGCTGGGAACGCAGAAGCCCCATTTTAACTGCCAGTGCCTTTTAAATGGGAGCTGCTGGGAGTCCCTTTTCTGCCTGGACGTGTCGCACTGGGAGCGCAGGTGATGGGTTCGGGTTAGTTTCTCTCTTTTTCACACACAGCCCATCATGGATCGCTGCCTCTGCCCGACTGAAGGCTCGGATAAAAATGTTTGCAACAGAACTGAATTCCCACTTTTTTTTGTTATGTGGGTGGAGTGGGGGGGGGGGGGGGGGGGGGGGGGGGGGGGGGTCGTGTGAGAGGAAAGAACTACACAAGTGTCTCAACAGCCGTATTGTTTTGTCTGCTGCTGGGCTATTGGGCTGAACTCCAGTAACCTTCTGCCGAGGAGGCTTTCGGCAGGGACTGGGCCGGGCCGTGGTACCGGGCAGCAGGTGCTTGGTGGCAGTGCCGATTCCCAAGCTCTCCGACTGCCCTCCACCACAGCCCGTCATGCTCTTACCACGAGGTGGGGAGCGTGTGACCCCCCCCGGGGCCATGCGGGTGATTGGGGGGGGGGGGGGGGGGGTGACTCTCCATGCGGCGATGGCTGCAAATTCCTCTTTCCCCGTTTGGCAAACACGCCCCCAGCCTGCTTTCTGTTACCGGGTTACAGCTGGGACCGGGTGGCACAAAGTGGCCAGTGTACAGATCTAATGGGAGGGGGTGGTGGACATGGGAAGTGGGGAATAAACACATCAGCGGGGCGCATGTTCAGCAGGGGGGGGGGGTGGGAGGTGTAAATAAGCAGAGGTGAGCTCCATGTTCCCTTGTGTTTATCTAGACTGCAGGTGACGTTGGCCTGTTAAATAAATCATCCGGAACATTCCAGTCACACACCAGCCCTCCCACCCGCGCTCCCAAATTCACATCCCATTCATTAGAAATATGGCGTGGGGGGCGGTGTGGATATCGCTCCCATTTCCGCTGTCTCGCCCGACGCTCCCGTCGGGGGGGGCAGGCAGATGTGGCCAAGGTCCGGGGGGGGCAGTTTTGGGTCAGGCGGTGGTACCTGCTCCGTGTTTAGGGAAGCGTCTGGTCTTCAGAAGGTTTGGTCTCTTTGGTCGGCCTTCAGGGGATGGGCTTCTCGTCTAGATTCTGCCTGGTGCCGTTTCTGGCGGTTGTCATGGCAACCGCCCCCTGACACCTTCCCGCCTCTCCCCACAGACCACCCATCGGCAGAGCCGGGCCAGCGGTACCTGTTTGACATCTCCAGCCTCTCCAGGGCGGACGAGCTGGTGGGAGCCGAGCTCCGGATCCTGCGCAGGCCGCCCCCCAACCTGCCGCTGGTGCTCTCCCAGGACGGGAACCTGTACCGCATGCTGCTCTACACTTGTCCTGAAGGGGGCGCCAGCAGGCGCCTCCTGGATTCTCGCACTGTGGATCTCCTTGATGCCGGGTCGGCCAAGTGGGAAGCGTTCGACGTGTGGGCCGCGGTGCGGGAGCAGCCCCGGGGGAGGGGCGCCCCCCTGTGCCTCGACATGGCCGTCGTCACTGAGGCGAGTGAGGCGGCCGTGCGCCCGGCGGCGCTGGGCCTGAGCCGCAGGTGGCGGCAGCCCCAGGAGAGGGCGCTGCTGGTCACGTTCTCCCGCAGCCGCAGGAAGGAGAACCTGTTCCGGGAGATCCGGGACAAGATGAAGGCGCTTGGCGGCCTGCGGTCCCGAGAGCCCAGGGAGGGCGTGCAGGAGGCCCGTGGCCACAGGCGGCGCCGGCGCAGGAGGACGGCCCTCTCCGGGAGGCCCGGCGGCACGGGCGGGGGCGGGGGCCGCGGGGCCGGCAGGCGGAAGACGCGGTGCAGCCGCAAGCCGCTGCACGTGAACTTCAAGGAGCTGGGCTGGGACGACTGGATTATAGCGCCGCTGGACTACGAGGCGTACCACTGCGAGGGCGTGTGCGACTTCCCGCTGCGCTCGCACCTGGAGCCCACCAACCATGCCATCATCCAGACGCTCATGAACTCCATGGACCCCGAGTCCACCCCCCCCAGCTGCTGCGTGCCCTCCAAGCTGAGCCCCATCAGCATCCTCTACATCGACTCGGGCAACAACGTGGTCTACAAGCAGTACGAGGACATGGTGGTGGAGAGCTGTGGGTGCAGGTAGCCGCGGCGGCGGCGTGCGGCTGGAGACGAGCCGCCGGCACGCGCATGGAGAGCGGGGGCGTGGTTTGGAAGGGCGGATGTGGAGTGACACGTGGCTACAGACAGGAGGCGCTCTGCTTGCACTCACTTGATTGTACACGTGTTAGGGTGGTGGGGGGGTGGGGGTTCTGACCAATCCGGCTCCCCCCGATGGCGGAAGTGGCAGCGGAGCTGATTTTGCTGGGACAAGAGACTGGCGTGGAATTGTTCCCGGTTTCCCCGTCCATCTGTGTTTCCGGAATGACGGATTGTGCTTTAAATATGATTTGCACACACATACACACCAAAAAAAAAAGGTCGGTCTTAACCGGCGTTTCTTAAAAACGTTCACATTGCCCGGAACGGATTCTGCGTATGGTCCGGCCCGTGTCATGCCAAACAGGCTGAAACTCCCCAGAAAAGCCGGACGGGCCCCCAATGCCACTGCAGGCTGGGAAACATCATGTTAAATCTGCTTTGCCGTCTCTGACCTGCAGCCCCGAACGACGCTCGGCTCTATGCTGTGGATTCATATCAATTTTATTGTCTGTCCACATTCTGTGGAGTGTACAATTATTGCGATTCTCTGCTGTGGTTCTCATACTCTTACGCATAATGGAAGTCACATGTTTTCTGCACAGATTTCATGGTGACCCATGTAAACACCTGGGATGTTAACAAGTGAATAGTATATAGAACAAATTAGGGGACTATAGATTTGACGTATATTTTCCTTTTTATTTAAAAGCATAGTGTGTCAGTTAAAATGTATCATCATCCATGTAGTTTGTTTACGTTGTTTGAGTGGAGCATAATCCCATTTCCTTTGGAGTTCATTTATTAGACCGTATGATTCCCTGCCTGACCAGCGTAGCGTGGTGGTCCTTGGCTCCGCCTCCTCAGTCTCCAAATGGACTGAGAGGTCAGCCAATGGGAGAGCGAGGGCAGTCTGCCGCCATTGCTATGAAGTTTTGTGACTACAAGCGCACTTACACTGTTAATTTTAAAATGAAATCGAGGCGAGCCTTTGCCACCGTCACAGCCTGTAAGGATCTGCACGGATCCGGGCCCCACCAGAACCGGCGTGGCCTGATTTTTGGGCTGACAGATCTTGGCCAGCTTAATCTTTGGTTTCCTGCCATGGATGGAAGAAACATGACTTTCCCAATCAATTTCACACGGGGTGAGACTGACCAAAAGCCGCGTGGCACTCGCCTAGCCAGAGTGGTGGAAAACCTTACACCCATTACCTCCCAAGTTACGCTGGAATCCAGGCCACAGCTGGGGCGATCGCGTTCCCAGTGTGCCCCCAAAGCACATGTTAAATGAGAGCTGTGTGTGAAAACAAAAAACATAAATAGATAACTTTATGAAAGATTTAGCAATTTTTTGGCCTGAGTGTGCAGGGAGCCCCTCTAAAGCAGGTTGCTTTATTCACGCGTACCCCATTACTGGTTCCGGAAGCGTCTGCGGCCACTTGCCCTGGAAGGAGGAGCAGGAGTGATCTTATCTGAGGGATGGAGGAGATGGACAGCTGGATGGTGCTGGGGGTGCTCAGAGTTTGCCACTTTCCCCGGGAGTTGTCTCGTAAGTGAAAGGCTCGTGGAGGCAGCAGCATCACGTGGAACCTCACTGGTTCCCTGCCTCTCTGTGTGAGCCCAGCCAGCTTCTCTGTCTCTCTGTGTGAGCCCAGCCAGCTTCCCTGCCTCTCACTGTGAGCCTAGCCAGCTTCGCTGCCTCTCACTGTGAGCCTAGCCAGCTTCGCTGCCTCTCACTGTGAGCCTAGCCAGCTTCGCTGCCTCTCTGTGTGAGCCCAGCCAGCTTCGTTGCCTCTCTGTGTGAGCCCAGCCAGCTTCTTTGTCTCTCGGTGTGAGCCTAGTCAGCTTCCCTGCCTCTCTATGTGAAGCCAACTTCCCTGCCACTCTGTGTGAGCCTAGTCAGCTTCCTTGCCTCTCGGTGTGAGCCTAGCCAGCTTCCCTCGAGTCGCTGACTCGTTGTCTGGGCCACGCCTGCGTCTGTTTGGCGGCTGATCCGTAACCGCGAATGCGTCTCCAGGGAGAGAGGCCTGAGACAAGGTGCAGCAGGCCGCTCTGTCCCTCTTAGGGTCCTCATCCGTGCCCCATCTGCCACAGCGCCACGTGCTGGTGCAATTCACCCTTGGCTGCCTCTGCCCTCCAGACAGAGGGCCGCGGCCAGGTCATCCGTGTGGACATGTGGAAGTGCCTCTCGCCGCCTGGCATCATTCTGGCTAATAAGAAGGACAGTGAAATGTCCTGGTGTTCGTGGAGAGTGAAGCCTAGCCGAAACATCCCCTGTGACCTCCGAAGGCCCCTGGACTGAAAACGCGGTGTGCACTCGGCATGTGAATGAAAAGGACCGGAATCTGGCTTCGGCGCGTGCGGTGACATTAGCAACATTATTTATCAATTCCATATACAAATCCATACATTTTTTGAGCTTTATTTCAGTAGCTATTTCAGTACTGAGCTATATATTTTGTAAAGTGTACACATTCCTTTTGGAGACCACGAGATGTTATTTAATGAACTGATGTGACTCTTGAAATGTCTTGTTTTGTATATGATGCATTTTAAGGTAATGTAGAGTTCAGTTTATGTTCAGATGACTGTGATTTGACTCCTACAGGAAATCAGCCACTGTGACAGATGTGCAAGTAATGGTGACAGATTCAGACCATGTCCCTGTGAGATCAGTTATAAGTAGGTAGCAACAGGAAACGGTACACATGACCACTGGATGACTGAGGACCAACCGTGGGGGGGTTTGGGGGGGGGCATTTAATCCATCACCTGCCATGTGCTCTCGGTGCCTGTAGGTTAATGATCAGTGTGCTGCCGGTTCCACGTGCAAACGTGCCCTGACACACTCCGACGGGGACAGGCCATCCCGCAACACGCGTGTGCGTGTCGACTCACTAACTCTGTCGGTTCATAGCAGCTTCATCTCGCTAAGCGCCAAAGCGAGCGAATAACAGAGCAGAGGGGTGCAGCGCCGTGAGGGCACCGCGAGGGGCGCGGGTCTGACCGGGGCAGCAGACCTGCGTGGCTGAGACTGAAATGCACTGTGTATGTAATCAATGTTTTTAAAGAACTGTACATATTTCGATTGTAAATGAACTGTAAACCACAATGCTCTTTTCCTTTTGGAAATATTATATAGTAGTATATATTTGAAGAAAAGTATGCACTCTTTGTATCCTCCTTTAATATTAACTTTTTGTTGTTTATTTTGTACAGATGATTTTTATTAAATATTTTATTGATAATAAAAGTGCTCTGACTACAAGTCTGTTTTTTTTTTTCCTTGACACATGGCCTTGAATGACCCCCAGCCCTCAGCTGGTCCCGGCTCTGCTGCTTTGTCTACATTTCCTGAAAGAGGGATTATGTTTTAAATATGATTTGCACAAGAAAAAAAAAACACAGTGAACACTCCATAGGTAATGGGTGGGGCCACTTGGGACCAGTTTGGATCAGATGGCCGGCCTGTGGATCCCACACTTCCCACTAATCCCATTTACACGATGCACAAAGACACATGAGCACGGCGGGATTAAGCGGTACAGAGGGACTTCCTACTCCAGCAGCACTTCTGCTTTCAAAATAAAAGTTCTTCCATCTTTTCAGATCTCTGGCATTGGGCCGCCCTCTGGCCCTGTGTCAGGCTAATGAAAATACCACGTTTTACTTTTCAGCAAAAAATGCCATATAAAAATCCTCTCCAAAAGTGAAGAGGTATGGAAATCCAACTTGGTGTGTTTTACGCACAGTAACTAAACCTCTCGCACCCAAGACACCAGGCCCTGCCCAGACAGACGTCCAATCACAGTCTCCGAGCCTCCACGCATTGTGTGTGTGTGTGTTTGTGTGTGTATGCATCTCCCAGCTGGACCCAAAGAATGTGAGATTCTGCCGAGATGGATTCTCCTTCACTGCCAGCAGGAGTGCACAGAAAAAGGCCCTCCTGTCCCACAGACGTCCATCAGGATGGATGGACGGAGGGTGGGGGACGTCCCAGCTGTCTTCCCGCATTCTGTGCTGGTTCCCAGCCCACGGGGAGGAAGCGGCACATATGAATCAGGCTCATCACAGGTCAGCACATGAAAACCATAGCAACCAACACAATCAATGCAATATTCAACTTAAAAATTCTAGCATGTTCCGGAGGACACTTGCTCCCCCATGTTTGGGTTTGCGTGTGCACATCCCATGTGTCATGCTGGTCAATCTATGCGCCGTGAGCTGGACTCGTAAAGCCACATTTATTAGTGATGCTGGGTCCAGGTCACGGCCTGCTTAGAAGTGGACTCTCGGAAAAATTACCGTAACGTATAAAAATGCTCCCATGATGTATGAAAATGCTTCTATAACGTATAAAATTCTTCAACATCATATAAAAACACTCCAAAAATTTATAAAGATACTTCTGTAAAGTATAAAAATTCTTCAGTAACATATAAAAACTCAACTGAAACATAGGAAACACTGCTGTAACTTACAAACTCACCCATAGCCACGAAGAAACTGTGCTGTAACGTATAAAAACTCAGCTGTAACGTATGAAACATTGCCATAACGTATGAAAGCTCACCCAAACCCATAACACATAAAACACTGCCGTAACACATCAAAACTCAACTGCAACGTATGATACGCTGCCTTAATGTTTAAAAACTCAACCGTATGTATGAAACGTTGCCGTGACGTATAAAAACTCACCCATAATGTATGAAACGCTGCCGTAACATATAGAAACTCAACTGTAACATATGAAACAGTGCCGTAACATATAAAAACTCAAATGTAACGCATAATACGCTGCCGTAATGTATAAAAACTCTCCTGTAACATATGAAACACTGCTGAAACATATAAAAACTCAAGCATAACCTATGAAACCCTCCAAAAATGTATAAAGAAGCTTCTGTAATGAATACAAATGTTGCAGTAACTTATAAAAAACATTTCCATAATGTATAAAAATACTTCTGTGAAGAATAAAAATACTTCTGTGAAGAATAAAAATTGTTCTGTAATGTACAAAAACACTGCTGTAATGTATAAAAGCATTTTTGTAATGTAAAAAATTTCTTCTGCGGCATGTAAAACACTTCCATAATATATAAAAATGCATAAGACTCCTGGCATGGCAGGTACTGACCCTTCGAGCCAGGGGCAGCCCACACGCCCAGGCAACACGGCCCGGGGCAGCACCCACACACCCCCATGGAAATTGTGGGCTTTCGGAAATATAGATTGTTCGGGGGGGGGGCATTACAGCTAACAGACAGTGACCGATGGCGTGATGCTGGAGTGCCCACCGCCAGGGGGCGCTCTGTGAGGGCCTGGGCACGATTCTCCATGCTATGCTCCCGAGTCATGGATTCAATCAGGGCCAGGCAAATTAGGAGATGAAAGAGCCCCCCAACTCCCCATCATCGGTCCGCCACGCCCCTCACTGCAAGCTGATTACAAGCCGGCTATTTGTGGCCACGGCCGTCCTGGGAGGGGGCCCGGGGGCCTGCACACAAGCCACACAGCTGGAGTTCCGCTTTGGGGGCGGGGGGGGAGACCAGAAGCAGAACCACCCCCCAAGATGAGAAATCATAAGAGGAACATGGAGATGGTCACCCCTCGCTGTGACCGGCTGGGAACTCTGGGAATGCGGGGCTCTCCGGATGTCATTCACCTTCGCCCATCGGTGTGCAGAAGTCCCCAGGGGGCTTCCCCAAACTGCCCCCCCCCAGCCCACAGCATCAGGAACATTTCTGACATCACATCTGTTCTCTGCTGTGACCTTCCACAGGTCTACCTCACAAACCACCCCCCCATCCAGGTGAAACTCTGGATCTTACTTGTACACAGAGGGGTCGTGACCCTGATTAAAATACATGTTTCTCTGTCGTCTTATGCAGCAGAAGCCCACACTGGTCTCCATTTCCTCACGGTGGGCCAAACTGTGCTCATCATGGTCCCACTGACCTCACAGATCTAACTACAGAGAAGACTGCAGAAGGTCCTGGTCTTTCAGCTGCCGAGATGTATGCATGCACCGTCTCCCTGCTCGTTTACATATTTATTTACGAATAACTAAAATGGAGCTTGACAGACTGCCTGATTTCCAAGGCAGCGTGAGACAGGGGAGAGTGCCGGACCTGGAAGGCTGGGTTCCTCAAAACCGGACCTACAGTTTTGAGATGAACAGCCTCTCCGGTGAAGATGAACAGGGTGGGGTGGCCTGGTGCTGCCAGGTGTATGTGGGTTCTGTGGCCATGCCTCGTGTCACGGATTCGGATCCTGATGGCACTGGGCTGTCCCACGCCTTTGTGTGTCTTGGCCAGACTTTACAACTCCTTCTGTAATAGTCAACTTTTATACTTTTATGGAAGAAAGTGAAGACCCCTCCCCCTACAAACTGCAGGCAAAAAGCAGGAAATATCAGGCAGCCCAGCATTTTGGAAATTTTGCCAGTTTGATAACGAAATAGGACAAGGCTTTAAAAGGGTACAGAGCGAGGGGCACCGTTAATCGCTAACCGCAGGCGAATCCATCATGCGGAAGCGCGGGACCAGCGGCAGGACCAGCGGCGGGACCAGCAGGGGACACTCAGCTGTCACAGACGCCGGCGTTCCAGCCCGTCTGAGGCTAACATCAACAGGTCTCGGAACAGTAATTTTTTATGTATTGCAGGAAATAACTGCAGCTGCCTGCGATGAATCGTGGCGCGACCAGAGTAACACAGGGGACAGAGTCACTCTGATGTCCCAATACTATTACCATAGAGTCACGCATGGATGCACAGAGAACATCTGATGTCCCCATTCTGTGACCACAGAAAAACACAGAGAACAGAGTTGTTCTGACATCCCCATCTTGTGACAAGAGATGCTTGGGGATAAAGAGTCATTCAGATATCCCCATCCTATGACCACCAAGTAGCTCAGGGACAGACTGAGTCACTCAGATGTCCCCATTTTTGCACCCACAGAGTAACACGGGGGACAGAGTGTTTGCTGACGCTGCTGAGGTTGACTCACAGGAAGTGACACATTCCCATGAAAACAACCTCCGCCCTCTCTCCGCTAGTAGGAAGTGCCGTGTTCACTGGCACCTCCTGATCCCCAGCTGGCTTAATGTGACCTTCGGGGTCAGGCAAAGTGCGCCCAGGTACAGTGCACAGGCCATGTGACTCCACAGGAGCCCCGGGGGTCAGAGGTCAGAGGTGAAGCCATAATCATGTAACACAAGCCCAGAAACAGTTAATAAAGACCAAGATTACTTATTTAATGGATTAGTATACAACGACAAATAGAAAGTTACATTTCATTTTTACATGAATGGTTTCCAGGAGGAAGACTAATTGCTGGTTAGATTCTGAATCCATCAAACTGCCTGCAGCTTCCTGTCCATCAGGGCGACCTGAAGTGCCCATTCCCAAGCCGCCCGTCCGGGCTTCCGTCCTGCCGATCCCCCGGAGCAGAGCGTCTCCTTCCCCTCTCCACGTCTAGATTGACACTGTTGTCCACATCTTCTGCTAACTGTTCTCCACGCAGCCCTTTGCTAATCGTTACAGGCGCGTAAAGGCGGCCAGCATGTCTGAAATGGAAGCTGCATGGCAGGCAGATGTTTATGTTCCCAACATCTGCTAGAGAGCAGCGATGCAAACGGGCCCAGCGGGCGCCGGCCCGGGACGAGGAGAGCGCCACGTCTTCAGCGCGGTCGCACCAGCTTGCTGATAACGGCCTGCTGAGCCAAACAAGCCACTCCAGCTTCGGCCGTTCGATGGATAAAATCTTTCAGGCAGGAATGTGTGTGAATCGAGTCAGCGCGGGGTTAAGAGCAGCCCTCTGCAGACACTTAACATGAAACATTTGAGACGTCTTCCGGGAGACTCCAGCCAGACACACACCACGAGTGCCACAGGGCCGCGGTGTGAATCTCACTCCGCAGCCTGGACTGCTTAGGCTGACTAAGGAATGCTTCGGAACTGGGCTTCACTAACACCGAGTCGTCAGATAAGGCCAGTCCACAATTCAGCGATTAATACAATCTCCCTTTTCCTGACTAGCCTGGGTGTGTAAGCTCACAAACAAACACCTTGAAATTAAAATTTTAATTAAATTAGAAAATTAAAAATAAAAAAATTTAATTAGAGTTTTTCCCAAGGACATTTACATTACATTTACAGCATTTGGCAGACGCCCTTAACCAGAGCGACTTACATAAGTGCTTTAAGACTCTACAATGAAATT
>JAODKL010000027.1:19318704-19328807 GCA_026780765.1 Petrocephalus schoutedeni | reverse complement strand
GAGAGCATGAGAGAGTGTAAGAGAGTATGAGAGCATCAGAGAGAGTAAGAGAGCATGAGAGAGTGTAAGAGAGTATGGGAGCATCAGAGAGAGTATGGGAGCATCAGAGAGAGTAAGAGCATGAGAGAGTGTAAGAGAGTATGGGAGCATCAGAGAGAGTATGAGAGCATCAGAGAGTGTAAGAGTATGAGAGCATCAGAGAGAGTAAGAGAGCATGAGAGAGTGTAAGAGAGTATGGGAGCATGAGAGAGAGTAAGAGCATGAGAGAGTGTAAGAGTATGAGAGCATGAGAGAGAGTAAGAGAGCATGAGAGAGTGTAAGAGTATGAGAGCATCAGAGAGAGTATGAGAGCATCAGAGAGAGTAAGAGAGCATGAGAGAGTGTAAGAGTATGAGAGCATCAGAGAGAGTATGAGAGCATCAGAGAGAGTAAGAGAGCATGAGAGAGTGTAAGAGTATGAGAGCATCAGAGAGAGTAAGAGAGCATGAGAGAGTGTAAGAAAGCATGAGAGAGTATAAAAGTTTCAGAGTATCAGAGAGCATCAGACAGCATGAGAGAGTGTAAGAGAGTATAAGCACATCAGAGAGAATGAGAGTGTAAGTGAGTATGAGAGTATCGGGGACAGTAAGAGGGCATCAGAGAGTATAAGAGTATGAGAGAGTCAGAGAGAGTAAGAGAGTAAGAGAGTGTGAGAGAGTGAGAATAAAAAAGTAAGAGAGAATAAGAGAATGTAATTGAGAGTAAGATCATAAGAGTCAGTAAGAGAGTAAGAGTGTAAGAGTGTAAGGGAGAGTGAGCTGCAGTCACGCTGCACAAAAGGCCCACCAAAGGGTTTATGGGGGCGGGGGCTCGCAGACAGAGGTAATAGAGCCCCCTCAGGGCCGCGGGTGTAATTAAAAAGTGGATTATTACACAGATTATTACACAGAACCTTCTGAGGCCCCAGAGCCGCGAAAGGGAAATGCCAGACGCGCAATAACGGCGTGGGGTGCGAACAAAGTGAGCCTTTGAGCCAGCACTCAGTGACATTCAGAGTCAGGAGGCGTCCCAAAGGCCAAGGACGATCCCGCTGTCCCTCCTCGCGCACGCAGTATCCCCGCTACGCACCGCGCGTCACCTTCGGGCCGGATGCCAAGGGGCCGCAGCCAGGTGTTTCAGAGAAGACAGCTCACTGCGCTGGCTCCATCACTAAGACAAAAACACTCTGGCAGATTCATAGCATGACACGGCCGCTGGGTCACGTTTAACGATCATGTGCCCAGATGAATCACAACGCTGCAAAAAAACAGAAGCAACACTTTTTAAAATTAATAATCTGTGTAATAACCCCACTTTCAGAAATAAATGTGGTGGGGGTGAGGATGGTCCCGTCAGTGACAAAGGCGGCCCTATTTACCGGCCAGCGCTAACAGCGGCTCTCGGGCCAGCAGTAATGGGTGACAGTCCCCGAGGCGTGATCGTGGCTCGCCTGGTCCATTACCAGGCAGATGTGGCGTGAGGCTGAGGCCTTTCCGATGACAGGATGACACAGACACCCTCTTTCTGCTTTCATTAACTGTTAAATGGCGCGGCTCCTCAGATGAGTAATAACCGGCCCCCGCATCTCCCTCACAAGTAACTAAAAACATTCATGAAGAAAGCCTGTGTTTGCCTTTTTTTTCCATTTCAAAGAGTAAATCTCTCCAAGTTGCTGAATTTACAGTGGGCGGCCACCTCGCTCCCGGGGAACCGTGCGCGGACTCCCGCTGCTCTGTCCGCGATTTACGGCCGGCTGAGGCGCGCGCTGCCCGCAGACACGCCAGCAACCGCATTTCTGCAAAGTAAACGGGGACATTTTGTTACTCCACACTCTGTGAAGTGCTGACAAGTGATTGGCAGCCCAGTCACTCCCAACTGACAACGAATGACTTTAATCTTCAAGCGTCTCTTTTATCTCTTCATCTGTCCCTCTCATAGGTCTCCACCCACACCGCCTTCTCCGCCTCCGCACCACTGCACCAGAGGCTTTTCATCAGGCATATCCTCCTCCTCCTACCACAACAGCATCGCCTCATCCACATCCACATTCCTCACCACCACCTCCTCATCCCATACAGCCGCCCCCTCATCCCGTACCGCCACCTCCACCTCCTCATTCCGCACCGCCGCCTCCTCACCCAGCACCGCCGCCTCCCCACCCCGCACCGCCGCCTCCTCACCCCGCACCGCCGCCTCCTCATCCCGCACCGCCGCCTCCTCGCCCCGCACCACCGCCTCCTCACTCCTCACCCCGCGCCGCCGCCTCCTCATCCAGTGCCGCCGCCTCCTCATCCAGTGCCGCCGCCTCCTCACCCCGCGCCGCCGCCTCCTCACCCCGCACCGCCGCCTCCTCACCCCGCACCGCCGCCGCCTCCTCACCCCGCACCGCCGCCTCCTCACCCTGCACCGCCGCCTCCTCATCCCGCACCGCTGCCTCCTCATCCCGCACCTCCGCCTCCTCATCCCCGCACCACCACGTTCCAGAGGGCTCAGCTAGGGGCCTGTGGGTTCAGCTGGAACATAGGTTTCCACATTGAGCACTCCAGAAGCAGTACAGGACAGCGCCCAGCCTTTAACAGGAAGTCATAGTGGCACAGACCAGTGTGCATTTTGGCACAGCTGGCTCACCTCCCTCAAACCATCCAGGGGAGGTTCAGCATGGAGCAGCGCTGAGCATCACTGGTGTCATGAGGCAAGTGGTACGGCCAGAGCCCGGGATCCGAGCTTACGGGCCGACCGTGGGGCTGCACTGCCAGCGCCAGCCAAACACAATCCATTACTTCAGCACCGCACGCCAAGTTGAAGGCAAATAAATCACAGGAGGAACGACGCAGAAATGACGACGGAGGACCGTCCCAGAGCTCCCAGCTCCTCTAATCTAGCCGTTAGAATGTCAACAGGGAAACAGAGACATGTTTTTGCAATTAACATTTAATTACATAAGACTCTGCCACTTAAAAAAGAGAGAGAGAGAGAGGGAAAAACCCTGTCTATGAGGATGCTGAAGAAACCCACCAATCCAGGAGCGTCTAAATCTCATTCTTCATTTTCCTGGCTGGCGGCACCAATGGCCTGTGTGATCAAACGATTTTCCACCATCTGCTAAAGGTCACTGCGACTTTTCCATAAGGTCACATCTTTTAGTTCGCAAGTCAAATATGAAAAGAAAAAAAAATGTCCAGCGCCCGGAACTTTCCAGCTACCCCTCTATTTGCCCCGCAGATGTGGGACCCCCGGGGGTTTCCTTACTCACGTGCGTCAGGCAATGCAGAGCGGCCAGTTCCACCCGGGGCCCGGTGCCCAGAGGACCCGCCACGCTCGTGTTTCTCGTTGCTAAGCAATGAAACAAAGCCACGCTCAAAGGCCACGCCCCGTCTCACAAACCCATCCAGGCGGGACCCACTGCTCAGTCCAGCTAAACCGCAATTAGACGGGGTGCGAACGGATGACCACAAGACGTGTAAGAGACAGCAACTTCCTGGCTAGATGCCACAGCACAAGTGAGAGAGCCAGTTAAGATGCAGCAAAGAACGCTTGCTGGTGATGTCCAGCAGGGGGCTCTTTCGAGGTTCACGCACCACGAAGGCCAGGTGTCGGTTCAAACTGGCGGCCGCTAAAACACTACTGAGCAAAATGAAGCTTTAAAGTAGCTATGATGACCACAGTTACCCCGTGATGGACCCTTGACTTGGACAGGATCAGCAGCACAGCGACGGTCATCTGATGTGGGGGGGGGGGCAACCCTACCTGGAATGACGAGGAAGAGCAGAGGGGGGCCACCATGCCGTCCTCCGGGGGGACACAGCTCTCTCTGCCCAAACTTGAGCACCTCCGTAGCGGCCCCACAGCAGTACAGGTGTTCCAAGCTCCCGCTACTCTCCTGCCCCCCTCCGTCTACATCCGGGGACCCCATCACTGCAGACGACACAGTCACAAAAGGCAGGAATTTCAGTCCCAGGGTCACAGGACAGGTTGGGGCCAAACCCGCGGGGCCACGGTGGGTAGAGCTCATCCGGCAAGAAAAGGCGTGGCTCCTCCCACCGGGGGCACCGATGGATTAAGGCTCTGCGAAGCCACCGGGGGCCGGGCACCTCGAACCGGCCCTGCCACAACACACCTCTAGCATCAGACAAGTACAGTAGCTATGCCTCGGAACTGACTCACATTCAGCTCAGTGGTCGCGGGTCAGGAGGGTTCACGCCGAGACAAAGTCGATGCAACATTCAACATTTAAGACTGGTAGGCAGTGACAAGCGGGGGGGGGCAATATGAGGGCAGTGCACTGAAAATGAAAAAGCACACAATAGCGGTGGCCCTTCACGTGCCCAGCTACAAAAAAAAAAGCTGTTTTAAAGGTCAGCCCTTGGAGAATTCCTTTTGGAGAGGATGTTAACTTCAGAAAAGCCACTGGTAACCAAAAGGGGGGGATGAAAGGCTTTAATACAGCCGGACAATGGGCCGGACCTGCTGGGCATATTATTGTGACCCAGAAGAATGCAGTTCACAGTGGGGGGGCGTCTTTCTCCATTAGCCCGGGGGCGGGGGGAGGGGGGCACCGGCCTCTCTCCTGCTGATGAATAGTGGCCCGGCGGAAACGCGGAGCGATGCGAGCAGGGATCACGCTGCCGGTGGACGGCCCCCCGAGCCCGGGCCAGGCCTGAGGGCTACTGCGGCAAAGGACATGGATTTTAATCTTCAGCAGGGGGCACGCGGTGAATTTGGGGGCAATAAAAGCTGCGGCGTGCTCCCCACATCCGTTCCCAGAGTGCAGTCGCAATAAAAGCTGCGGCGTGCTCTCCACATCCGTTCCCAGAGTGCAATCGCAATAAAAGCTGCGGCGTGTGACAGAGTTCCCCCGAAATGATAAAACAGGGGCTTTTATTGAGGTGGGTTAGGACCCTGCAATGCCACAAAAGCTAAAATGATGACTCTCCCCCCACTGAGACATTCGTGGAGGGAGTTTAATCATGGATTTAATGGAAGCCTTAGTGCAGGTCACGCCCCATGTCCGTACCAATAACAGGCCTTCATTTCCATACGCAGATTATTGTGGGGGGTTTTGGGTGTTAAGTGGGTATTACAGTGTTCACTCTATAGCACTCAAAACCCTTATGGATTTTATCAAACCAAGAAAGAGTGCATTCAAATGGCAAATGGCGTGCCACACCCAGCAGAGCACAGACTGAGGCAAAAGAAGAGAGAGAAAAGAGCACAGCAGTGAGTCAAGATAAGGTAAAAATCGCGTTGTTCTGGTTAAGCTGCAGTGGCAAGTGGAAACCCTTTTAGAGTAAGGCATTATAGACGGGGGGCGGGGGTGGGGGGCCTGGGAAATCGCTTTAATATACCCTTAAAAGTAATCTACACTTTCAGCTGACATTCACTGTATTATAGTGAGCCTATGTATATATTAGATTACAAGGAACGTAATTTTTACTTAGAATGTAGCACATATAAGGTTAAACTGGGTGAATTTCTGTGACTGGTTTGTGGGGCTTGTGGGGTGCAGGGTTACAGACGGTTACGGAATTCGAGGGGGAGGTCGCCGGGTTAGACCCCAGGAGGTGTCCTGCTGTTGTACCATTGACGGCGACTTTGACTGAAATTCTCCAGAAAAACATACGTTTGTAGAGATTAACTTTTTTTTTTCCTCAATATTTTAAAACAAGATCGATGTTGGCTCCCTGAACGATCCCGGGACGTGGCAGGACAAAGTCCATGAGCCACCCGGGAGATAAATGTATCGACTCACCCCATAACACTGGAGCTACTCGGGGTCTTTAGATAGTATCAAGGGAAAGGTGTTTTTCAATCGTTTCATATCACAGATCAAAAAAGGCATGACAGCCTACCTGAGACACATACAGCACCAGTGAGTTGCTGATCCACTTAATTCATTCACAGAGCATGCCGGCCGGCTACTTTCGACTGTCGTGAGAAATTAGCTTTGCAGGTATGTTTAACATTGCAGGTATATTTGATTTAATAAGAAATTACACTGTCACCACTTACTTACGACCAAAACGACTCCAAAAAACCCGCTTCCCCAGTAATCAAAATAACACTGATGTCTTGCCTGCTTGAGGGAACCAGCAGCCGAAAGTGGTGTACAAAGTAATGGATCCGACCGACAACAAACCCCGAAGCTTCAGACGGGGTGCACCGCTTTAATATGTCCTGCTGTAAACAGGAGGTTTTCACAACGCGTTCCTGCGTCTGGCTTGCTCGCTGCGGGAAATCAACGGGAATGAGTATATAAAATAACGTAAAAACCAACAAATGTGTTCTAAAGAAAGCTATCAACTTTAAAAATACATTTACTAAATCAATAGTATATTCAGGGATGTCATAGAGGGGGGATGTTAGGACAAACATTGGATTTGGGTTTGGGGCCCAATATGATATGCTTTCATCAGGCCCCAAATCCCTGCGGCACCCCTGAGTACACCAGTGCATCAATAACATGCATTTTATTGTCACTGATACCGAAAATGGAGCATTCCTGCTGCCTTTATTTGGATTACTGTGCATTAAATTATGTACAGTAGTCATTTTGAATTACATTTATTTATTGTAAATAATCACCATGTGATCTCCAGAAGTGGTAACAGCTCTAACACTGTCCCTACAAACCCACCAGTGTCACCTAGAATCAAAGCTCAAACACTGCAGGTACAGTAGGTGGGGGCTCTCTTTCACTGTTAAATCCACATTCCCAGACACTGCAGATACAGGGGATGGGGGCTCGATTTCAGTGTTAAATCCAGTGCTCCCAGACACTGCAGATACAGGGGATGGGGGCTCGCTTTCAGTGTTAAATCCAGTGCTCCCAGACACTGCAGATACAGGGGGTGGGGGCCCGCTTTCAGTGTTAAATCCAATGCTCCCAGACACTGCAGATACAGGGGGTGGGGGCCCGCTTTCAGTGTTAAATCCACGCTCCTGGGCACTGCAGATACAGGGGGTGGGGGCTCGCTTTCAGTGTTAAATCCACACTCCTGAACACTGCAGATACAGGGGGTGGGGGCCCGCTTTCAGTGTTAAATCCAATGCTCCCAAATACCTCCATTCATAACCGGTGGATGTCGTCTGTGGCGGGGGGGGGGGGCACGTGGAGTGCCGGCGAGCCGTTACGCCGAGCTCCACATAGCAGGGATGCCTTCATTATCCAACAGCAACAGCTTAGAGGAGTTTCCATTGTTTCCATTAGAAACATTTTGTCCATTATTTTGCTGGACGGGCGAATGAGTTCAAGGTGGATCGCATCTAGTCACCATTGCTTAAACAAACCTGTTTGCCAAGTCTCACTTCGGCTTGTTTCATCCCTAACAAAAGCTCATGTTGCGTTAGATTTTTTTTTGTCTATTTTGTTTGTTTTATTTTTTTGCAGACTATCAAAAATGCACCGACGTTCTGCTCCGATCTGTTAATTAAATTTAGACTGGGGTCGCTCACCACAGAGATCACGGGATGGACGTATCTGCGAATCTGTGCACCACGAGGTCCAAGTCAAATAAAAGGAGAACATGTTTTATTACTACAATATATCGTTAAGGCAGAGTACAGGTGCTATGCTTGGGAGAGAGCCAGCAACAACACAGGGCTCCGAAAATGAAAAGAATGTGCAAATGTCCAGAGGTCAGACTTTTAACCACTTAAAGCGAAGCGTGTTTATATGGGGAGAAAGTATTTTAATCTTAGCAGAACAGTCCTGGGCCAAGGCCATCTCGCTGGAGTGCTCTAGATGCGTGATTCCGTGAATTTCGGACTGCTAAGCTTAAGAAAGGAAGGAGGGCTTTGGAGGGGGAGGGTGAACAAAGTCACAAAATAAACATTTGGACAAACAGTACTCAAGGCTTTCGTTACTGAACCGGACCCGGGATTTAAAGGCTTAACGACTTCATGGAGATAATGTGGGTAGATGTTGCTGCGCGTACCTGGCCTCCTCGGCCAGACTGCTTTGAGTGGATGTGGTCATGCCGTTAAACCTTAACATCTGGCATTAGAAGGGTAAGCAAAAATGTAACAGGGGCAACCCAAGTGTGTGCCACTGACATGCCGGAGACGGCTGGCCTGGGCAGGCTCGGTGCAGCCATCGCCTCTTTCCCAAAGCAAGCGGAAGCTGCAGGGAGGTTACGTTTCATGGGAATCCATCAGGTTCCTTTCACATGGCATCATGAAGACGGTTAGGGTTTGTTGTTTCTGGGGCCCCCTCTCAGAAATGTTCCTTTGGCCCCGCCAGGAGTAGTTACTGTTTATGGCCAACAGGGGGGCCCCAAACCTCAAGACCCCACACCAATGTGTGATTCGAGTGGTGGTAAAGGCAGCTGCTGATCACAAGGGACCATGGGGTGCTGGGAGCAGGCTTACGGACACCCACTTTATCCGCACAACGGCCCCCTGAGGGTCCGGGGGTCCATCTTTTCTGCATTTCGGCCAGACGCCCGTTCTTCAAAGGCAGCTAGACTGCGCCGTCAGGCTGCATTAGCAGAAGGATCTCAGTGTATCTTTCAGTGGCAGGGAAGCTAAACAAATAGCACATCGCTAAATCAGAACAGATGGACTGAAACGGAGAGGCTGTCAAAGATGTACTTAGGCCATTAGTCACGGGTTCCTGTAAGCACGGCTTACTGGTAGTTATGGGCTACTTCTGCTTAGTAGAGACATCTCAGCCTGTAGTGAAAGTTGTCACAGCTCCAGCAATGTTGTGGAGGTGCGAGCGGAGCTGGCCTGCACCATGCGCATCCCCGACGTAGCGTCGACTGAGAATTACACGTGTGAGGAAGTTAAACGTCTCCTGTCACAACACTCTGCTCTGCCGCAGATGTTGAGCTTCAGCTGTCTCAGGCATCTGCATGAACATTAGGGAGCCTGGAGATGGTCCATCAAAGCCTGCCAGATCACTGCACTGCAGCCCACACCAAGGCAGGCTAACAAGCCTCATGCTAAGTCTGTTTAAATGTCGGTAATAATAATGAGTGATTATTTGTTTAAAGATTCCCTGCCCTTGGTCCCCAAGGTAAGAATGGATTTGGGGATGTTTCTATGGAAGGGTCTTTATCTGTGACTGGACTGGGGGTTTATGACTTAAGTCATTCTTTATGTGTCCCACCATGCTCTCCTTCATAATCTCCTTCTGAACACAGGATCAGCTATTTTTTGGGGGGTTGAGGGCCCTGCTCAAGGGGCCAACGAAGATGTAGGAGCACGGGATTCAAACTGCTGACCTTCCCATTATGGGGACCTAACCTGCTGAACCACACAGTGCCCCCCCCCCCCCCCCCCCACTGGAGATGCCAGTGAGTTCCGTGTTGAAAGGTAAAACCCTGGAGGACAGGACACCTGGTGACATGCCTTGACCTCTGGCTTGTAATCCTCTCTTTTGGGATTATAGATGTATATCAGGCTGAGATGCATTGAACACTCTGAAAACTGCAGCCTGATCACCAGGATGTGAGACCAATCATGCTCACACTGCACTGTCCAGCTTCCAACACTATCAAGTCATTTTATGTCTTGGTCCTGAGCTTGCTGGTGGTTTTGCCTTGGCTTACCAAACCGTTACACAACTCATTACCTACTCATGCTTCCTGGGTGGGTGGGGGGGAGGGGGGGGTGACCTATTCCAAACCGAACCCCTCAGGTGGGCTCCTCAGCCCCCTTAACAAATCTGGGGAATCTTAATAAAACACGCAGGCGGGAGAAAGCTTCTGCCTCCCCATTGATGGTGTGCTGTTTATCTGCTAGCTGCCGTCATTCTGGAAAGCTCTGCCGTGACGTCACCCATCTCTCCTTAATGTGCTTAGGCGTGCAGTTAGTGCTGAGCGGCCGTCCAAACTCACGTTCATTTCCTGCCTTCAGCTTGAATCGCCTCCGCGCACAAAATGAACTGCAGCCACCATCGACCGAGCTCTCCAGCGAATCGTGGCTCTGCACACAGGGTCGCAGATGCAGGCTGACGGAGTTCTCTCTCTCTCAGAAGCTCTTTCTCTGATCATCTTCTCCCAGCAGCCACTGCAACACGGCAGAGGGTGAAGCAGCCTTCATGTACAAAGCCTCGCCGCCGGTATCCTGCTGCAAAGTTACCC
>JAODKL010000027.1:19302846-19316836 GCA_026780765.1 Petrocephalus schoutedeni | reverse complement strand
GGGGGGGGGGGGGGGGGGGGGTCTGTCCACAGCTGAAAGCTGCCATCAGCTGGCGTGGTGTGAGGTTCAGGTCATCATGTGACGAGTCATGTGACAAGTCATATGACGAGAACCAGCTCTGTCTTCCTTGTGTAACTTCATCCTGTTTTCCTCCTCACACACTACTGCAATCATCTCACACCATTTACACGACCTTCAGAGCAGGATCACCGTACATGACTGTGCAGCGTGCTCAAGGAGAAGGTCCCCCTGCCAAAGAAAATCCCGCAAGTTGTCCCACGAGGCATGTCTTCACATGCACCTCTTCCAAACCCAATGAGAGCCCAGTGGCTGAGCTCCTCTGTCCTCCATGCGAGGTCACATGCCTCAGAAGAGCTCTCTCCAAACAGGGCCTCAAGACCTCCAGGAAGCCTTCCAAGAGAACATTATCACGCACCTGGAAAGGATGTTTCCGCACTTTGTATCTGCAGGAATCGAACCTCAGTTTACTGCACTAAGTGGCATGTCCAAGATGATGGGAGGGGGTCCAGCAAGAAGAGATTCCGGTGCTGTGGCGATTCGCGTGGGGGGGTAGGGACTCTGGAGTCTGTATCCCTGCAGAGAGGTGGATTCGATTAGCCTCGTAGACCCTACCAATCAATCTCCGGACAAGCAGGATGATTAATCTGCCACAGACAATGGCCGGCCCTGGTGGGACACCGGCTCACTCTCATCAAAGGAAGCTGCACAGGAATGCGTGGACCGGCGTTGCCACGGCAGAAAGAGTCGGGGAGAGGCCAAGACGAGCAGAGAGGTGAGGAAGGAGAGAGTGTGGAGAATGTGACAGACACGGAGCAGCGGAGTGGCCGTCCACGGGCCACAAGTCACGCAAAGGAGGTACGTCTGCAAGCAGCGGCCCAGAACTTGGGGGGAAAAAAACCCCTTCTCGATCTCTGCGAGCGTGTTCAAGCTGATCTCATTTCTATCAGAAAAAGGAGTGGAGGAGGATAAGGGGAGTAATAGAGGGGCTTTAGTTGGGACCATATGGTACGCGAGCTTGTAATTTTGTTGTCACAACAGGTTGAAAAATACTCTTTACTTTTAACCTGATACTACGGTGCCTCAGAGGTATGAGTCGGTATGCAAGGAACGTTCTCGGCGGGACGTTTTAAACCATCTTGTGTGTGTGTGTGTCAGGGGGAGGTGGGGGGGGCGAATATTTAGTGCACCTGTGAAAACACATTCGATCATAACGGCAAGCACAATGTTCTTAGTGGGATCCATAACAAGTTTTCAAACAAGAAAAATGCTTCTAGCGTTAAGTATTTCCTGAATTTATTTTGATGGATGACAGAGTGCATATCCTTCACTCATTAAACAGCATATTGATATAATTTCATAAATGAATTTAATACACAGATGTTCTGAATAGTTTTGGGGAGGGGGGGGGGGTTTGCATTAATCAAATTCTTTACAATGTGTGTGTTTTTTATGGGAAAGGGGGACAGGAGACATGAAAATCTGCCAGATATTTATTGGTTTCTTCTGTAAAACACCGTGCAGCTGTATCAGATGTTGCGTGCGTGGTTCTGATTATCCCCCATAATTTGGGCTGATTTGTTTATTCGTTTGTAAACAGGAACCTGTTGGGCTGAACATCCTGCTCTGAATCCTTGGTCATCCAGGGTAATCTAAGGGAACCCAGCGACATTGTCCTCTAAGGTGCTGGTCAAGAAGAGGTCAGAAAAGGAGCTCTCTTTGCGAGTACCCACCCAGACCCCCCACAGCTGTCTACCGCTGTGCCTGCGATGAGCCTGGAACCTAGCAGTTACAGCGAGTGACATGAACCAGAGCTTGGAGTGTCTTTGTAGGTGGTTAAAAGACCCCTCCCACACCCCATTTCCACCGGGTCAACATCTGATTGGCTCTGCTTCCCACCTCCAGGAAAAGTTTCAATTTATGCAGCTGGTTTCCCAAAGACACCAACTGCGTTCAAAATATTCTTGCCCCCCCGTCACCCCCCCCCCCCACTCAGAAGTGAGGTTAAAGGGTCAAGTCACTTAACACAGGAAGCTCTTCCCGCATAGTCATCATGGAAGGCATCTCGTCTACAGGGGGACTGCATAAAGATTTGTGTTAGGGCATGCTATTTTACCCCCCCCCCCCCCCCCCCTCACGGGCCACATGCGGGCGGACGCGGGGTCAGTGGTGCACAGCTGTGTCCGCGAGACATAACCTAACGGCTGAGGGGGGGTGGCGGGGGGGGTGGCCCGGTTCACTCCAGGCTGTGGGGATGACCGACGGATGATGTCACCCAAGGAGCATTTCTTGCGATATCTGCAGGGCCCGCCGGCACACGTCAAGGCCTGAGCACGCACAGAGAGGCACGCCTGCTCGCCTTTCGGGAAGTCGCTCATAAGCGCCCCCCGGCTGCATGAAAGCATCAGGCGCCCCACTTCCAGCCCTCTGAGACGCACCGTTTCCAGACCTTTGCCCCAGGTTGCTTTGCTTGCGTTCCAGATTCCCTAAACGACTTGAAGGTCACCAATACGTTGTGATCACGTCACCCAAGGCTGATGTCCCACCAGATTTACATAACTCATTTCCCATGATGCATAGGGGTGCACATTTGGCGACACCCCCATTCATGTGTTCAAAGAATTGGGATTTGAAACTATAACCCGCTTTTCATAATTTCTGTTAATTAATCTCAGTTACTTTAGAGTACCCTGGTTTACAAACATGAATAAAGTTCCCCTGGTCCATAAATGGGCCAGTTTTATGAAACTTAGAATCCCATTTGTGATTATTTATGGAAACTGCAAGCATTTTTGAAAAGTGCCGATGAACGGCTCCGTGTGGTGTCTTCCCCGGTGTTATTAGAGCAAAGTTCCCTCTCACAGTGCTGTGTTCATTTCAGTCCTTTTTCCATTAACTAATGCAGATGTTGGAAGTTGATCTAGAGGCTCCTCATCTCGATGCTCATTTTGGGTCCGAAGTGTACTGGCCGATGTTCCAGAATGTACTACGGCCAGACATTACAGCGCCCCTTTGAGGAGATCTCCGCACGGCGGCGTATGAAGTCACCGTTAATCCTTGCCTGTAATTAATCATTACTGGGTGTCCACTACCACCGGCTCTCATTTAGCACTCTGCGAATACCTCGCAGATTAAATGGTGTGTGTGTGGCCGTGGAGACACAGCCTCCTAAATCTCGGGCCCTGCCTTGTCGAGTTGCCCGCCAGCTGGCGTCTCTCCGCTGGTCCCATGCAGGGTAGCTGTGACACAGACCAGGACAGGCAGACAGTACAACGGACGCCTCCCTGCTCGATGTGCTTCAGTCGCCCAGATCCGTCCCGTAAGGCCTCGTTTCAGGTCCGTAGTTCTACTCGAGGTGGGTTTCCCCTTGGACCTGGATCTCCTTAACTCATTTTAAATTGGCTGGTAAGTACTGCCTTCACTTGGGCACCCCGATAGCCCAAGTGGGGCTTTATACCTCTGTGGAATCGTCGCCCTGAGACGGGGCAGGGGACACGCAAATGGGACTCACCTCCCGTCGATCCGGAAATGGCGCTTTTACGTTTTTTTTATGATTCACACCAGGGGACCAGGAGAGTGCAGTGGCTCAAGGGATTCAGATGCTGTGACTGTGATTGGAAGATTCTAATCCCAGACTCTGCAGTAGCTTCCCCATTGGGCCCTTCAGCAATGCCCTTAACCCTCAGTCGCTGTTACCCTTCTTTCTGTAAATCGCTGTAGTTAAATAAATAAAATGTAAACTGCATCATCTGTGGGACAGAGGGTATGAACATGGTTCCCACTCCACCGACCTGCAATCTGCATTTCAGGACTCCATTGCAGCTTGCCGTTTCACCGTGACAGGTGAAATCGTGGCCGATGGCGTCGCAAGGCTTTGCTGCTGACGCAGGGCAGGCATGGCGGGCCCCCATCAGCCCCTTTCACAGGGCAAAGGCCGCCTTGCTGCTCAGAAGGGATAAGGACCCCGTCAGTGTTCTGCTCACCGTCAGACGTCAGCAGCACTTGACCCAGCCACCTCTGGCGCGGTGTAGAGTGATTCTAAACCCAACACCCCGGGAGTTTACACCCAGAGTCTTAATGATGGCTAAACCCCACCCATGGTAAGAACAGGCAGGAAACGAATGCTCCCGGAGTCTGAGCCAACCATATGGGACGGGGGCATATCTATGGAACGGTCGGGAACCACAAGCAACACCGTGCTAGCAGCGCCCCCTACAGGCTGTCCCCTTGTAACGGGCACTAACAGAAGGCCACCATTCCACTGCTAAATGCTTCCCTAATGGCACACACATGCCTGCTCTGCAGCCATAGCCCTAACATGCCTGGCAGGGGGTGTGGGGGGAGGAGGGGGTAGCAGGCTGGCTAGTTAGTGTTTGTTTCCCCTTTATTGTTTCCTGGCTTTTTTCCCATCACACACTTTAGACCTTAGCTGTTTTTATCTTCATGTACTTTTCTGTACTCATTGAAATGTTTCTAAAGCAATTTGTGGCAACTAAGTAAAGAAAACTGAAATTTTGTATTTATTTAGAACTTGATCTGGTTTCTGTACCAGATCATGTAAAAAAAAAAAACCTTGGACTAAAAGACAATCTGACCCCTTAAATTGCAAATGGCCACGGTGACATATATGAATTTGCCACTTGACTTGTGGTTTTGGGACAGGGCTATGAGAGACCTGAGAATCCCCCTGTGACTCGTCAAAGTGCATTGTGACACCAATCTGGGAGTTTCCGTTTTTGCAATCGGCTGTGGGAATCACGGACGAATGCGTCCCATCTGCTAACTGGAGCCCATCTCCACTTCTCTCAGAGTGTGGGCTGTTTCTTCTAATTGCGGGCATATTACCGTGGCGATGAGTGAGGGCTGGGCTAATTACCAGCGAAGGAGATGGAGCCTAATGGATCCACAGGTGTCTGGAGCAGTGCCCTCCTGCTGGGGGGATGAAGGCAGTAATGTGGAGGTTTCGCAGACACCCCCAGGCTCGGGATATGCCTTCCCCGTCTATGTCAGCTGATTATCAGCCATCTCCCTCTTCACACTCGCCTCATTGAGCCTGTCTTCCCTCTCTGTCACCCCAATGTCTCTCTGAAGTCCTTTAAGACCCTGGAGGTCCCCTGCAGGGCTGGATCTCACACCTGAGCAGTGGTGCCCCGGGGTGGTCGAAGGGGTCTGCGCACAGGGCCGGTCCGCCCCTATGGGGGGGGGTGGGAGCAGCTCCCGCTCTCCGACAGAATCAGGCGTGCAGACGGGCCTGAGGGTTCTGGTTTGAAGAGTCAGCGCTGACCCACGAGCACGATGTACGGAGCTACACAAGAAAGCCACGAGCTGGAAACGGGCTCCTGTTCCGTTTGTTTGATTAATTAATGAAATACTAAGATATAGAGCAGCTGGCAGTTAGGGTCACAGGTCAGAGCAGGATCTAGCATATCAGGGTCTGCTTATGAGCTCCAAAAAGAGCATTTGAAATCCCCAAAATAGGGAGACTCATGTAGCCTCAACCCCATGTGGCATGACCTGGATGAAGAACACAAGTAAGGGGCCAGAATGGAAGCCCAACCCGGAGGACAAAGCCATGGCCCCTCCCTCTCAATTCAACACCCCTGCTGACCGCGCTCGTAAACACAAGGAAACACCGCCCTGATAGGCTGTGCCTCCTTTTTCACAGTTAGGCGGGAGGGTTTGACTGCCTACGGATTACAGAAGGAAATGGGTGGCAATTATATGTGCCAGAGTACTTTGGCATTTCTGACCACATAGTAAATAGCCACTGGTGGAAAAAACCTGGCATCTGTGCAGAGAATCACACAGAAAGCATTACAAAGTAAAGTAAATATTAAGTACTGTATCACATAAGAAGTACTGTATATAAAGTATAAATCCCATTATGTTCCAAAGTGCTCCAATCATCCTAAACTATACGGACAACAGTTTGTGGGCACCTGGCCACTACACCTACACGATCTTTTATGACATGTCATTCTAAATCCATAGGCATCAGTATAGAGTATAGCGTTGGTCCCCCATTGCAACTATAACAGCTGCCAGTCTTCTGGAAGACCTTCCACAAGTTTCTGGAACGTGTTCTGTGGGAATTTTTCATTCATTCATCCAGAGGAGGTCAGGCACTGATCTCCGACGTGAAGGCTTGGCTTGCAATTTCCATTCTATTTCATGCCAAAGGTGTTCAGTGGGATTGAAGTCTGGGCTCTATGCAGGCCAGTCAAGTTCTTCCACACCAAGCTCACCCAACCATGTCTTTATAGACATGGGGCACAGTCATACTAATAACAGAAATCTGTCTTCCCAAACTGTTCCCGCAAATATGGAAGCATGTCCAAAATGTCTTGGTATGCTGAAGCAATAAGAGTTCCCTTCACTGGAACCCCTGAAGGACAACCCCACACCATTATCCCTCCCCCATCAAACTTTATAGTTGGTACAATGCACTCAGGCAGGTAATGTTCTCCTGGAATCCGCCAAACCCAGACTTGTCCATCAGACTGCCAGACAGGGAAGTGTGATTCGTCACTCCACAGAACATGTTTCCACTGCTCTAGAGTCCAGTGATGGTGTGCTTTACACCACTGCATCTGACGCTTGGCACGGCACTTGTTGATGTGACACCTGCATGCAGCTGCTTGGCCATGGAAGCCCATTCCATGAAGCTCCCGGAGCATAGATTTGGGGTTTGGGGTTAATGCCAGAGGAGATTTGGAACGCTGCAGTTATTGAGTCAAAAGAGCGTTGGCCACTTTTATGCACTATGTGCCTTAGCACTCTTACTTTACGTGGTCTGCCACTTGCTGGCTGAGTTTCTGCTGTCCCTAAACACTTCCACTTTGAAATGATACCACATACAGTTGACCGTGGAATATTTAACAAGGAAGAAATTTCACAAACTGACCTATTGCAAAGGCAGCATCCTATGACAGCACTTTGCTTGAATTCAATGAGCTCTTCAGAATGGCCCATTATTTCACTGTTGTTTGTAAAACTAACTCCTTGGCTAGGTGCTTCATTTTACGAATGAAACACCTGAACTCAATGATTAAGAGGTGTGTCCCAATACTTTTGTCCATATAATGTATGTAAAGTATTACATATGATATTCTGGCTGAAATCGCCTCCACAGAGATACGGGGATGAATACTGGGCGGGGCCAACCGGAACCCCGCCAGGGAGAAAGGCGATCTGCTAGAGCTATAATCCAGGCACCCATGACAGAGAAGGCAGAGAGTGACAGTGAAAGCATAAAGGCATGGAAGGAACACACCCAGGCAGGCAGGCGCACACACAGAAAGGCAGACACACAGACAAGCACACACAGACAGGCAGACACACAGACAAGCACACACAGACAGGTAGACACAGACAGGTAGACACAGACAGGTAGACACACAGACAGGCACACACAGACAGGTAGACACAGACAGGTAGACACACAGACAAGCACACACAGACAGGCAGACACAGACAAGTAAACACAGACAAGCACACACAGACAGGCAGACACAGACAGGTAGACACACAGACAAGTACACACAGACAGGCAGACACAGACAGGCACACACAGACAGGCAGACACAGACAGGTAGACACACAGACAAGTACACACAGACAGGCAGACACAGACAGGTAGACACAGACAGGTAGACACACAGACAAGTACACACAGACAGGCACACACAGACAGGTAGACACACAGACAGGTAGACACACAGACAAGTAAACACAGACAGGTAGACACAGACAGGAAGACACAGAGACAAGTACACACAGACAGGCAGACACAGACAGGCAGACACAGACACAGACAAGCACACACAGACAGGCAGACACACACACAGACAAGCACACACAGACAGGCACACCCACAGTGAGTCAGACAGACAGACATGCTCACAGGCAGACAGACATGCAGACAGACAGACAAACACACACACACACACAAGGAACAGTGACAGACACATATCCCTAATCCCAGATCCTAGTGGTACCCAAAAATGATGATGTCAGTGATGTCCTTTAGTGTATGAATACCTATGAACACTGTTACCCTGGGAAATTCCAGTTCACAGGCTTCACAGGGTGTTGGGATGATGCGCACGGGGTCAGTGTTGTTTGACAGAAGGCACCAGTGTTTTACGAGACCCGTGGAGATTTAAGGCCGACATTAACTTAGCTTTTGCTGGAAAGCTGCTCGATCTGTTTCGCAGATCTCGGCGCGGCAACAGCATCCTCAGGCTGGCTTCGAATCGCTCCCCAAATATCCTCATTTTTCGGAAGGGGGTGGGGGGTGTTCGTCCTGCAAAAAAGCTTAAAATGCAAGTTTGTAAACAGACACTATCCTGCAAGGTGGACAGCACTGCCTGGCAGCCCAGAGCCTGTCGGGTCCAGACTGCTTTTAGCAGAAGGGCCCTGCGTCTGCCGGCTGATCTGGAATGACAGGATCCCTCCCCAGGATGAACATAATACACCTATGTATCACAGGAGGCTTGAGGAAAGTGCATCCTGCATTCCCGGGAGACGGGCCCCTGCCACCAGACGCCTCAGTGAGACACGCAGGAGGAAGCTGCATGGAAGTGGCTGTAAATGAGGAATCGCAGGCCAGGTGAGGCGTCGCCACAGCTCTGCACAGCCTGGGGCAGCCGCAGCCTTCCAGGGCCTGCATTCCTGCTCAGATAGACACTTTTATGCCTTAGCGCCACGCGGCTGGCGCTGTAGCCGTAGATCAGGCCCTTTGCCATTTCAGGCCGCACTACAGTACCAGCTGTCATGTATTTATACGAAGGCTACATACATTTTAAGATGTATTGGAGTATTGAGTTCACTTCCTTCTGGTACACAGCGCTTTAGATAAGAAACACATGCGGCACACACAGCACAGGCATCCTGATTCTCCCGCAGCTTGGATATCCATGGTGGGGGGTGTTCTCCCTGGATTGGCCGTAAGTGACTCTCCTCATTTTTAGGCACCCAGGCTAACATCATGCTATCACCACAAGACCTGTTGGCTCCAGTTCCTTACTCATGTGTCACAGGAGACCCGTGTGCTGAAATGCGCTTCCTGGTGACCCACAAGCTGGCTCCACGCCCCGCCCCACCCCGACACAGGGCGTTCCTGCCGATGGTAGGCAGATTCACAGCCTTCTCACGTGAAATATGGACCTCCTCCTGTACAATTGAACAGGCCTGTCAGCCTGTCTTCTGCGCTGCTGCTCCAAAGATGGATTTCGAGATGAGTGGGGGGGGGGGTCAGGCCCTTTCCTGGGGTGTCCAGGCTTTTTACAAGACGAGGGCCTTTAAACTGCCAACGTGATGTGAGTACGAGAGACAGATAAAACATGGAGCGCCACTGGCCGCAGCACAGGTCGGCCTGGAAAGCCGAGGGGGGTCGGAGGCGGCCGGCCACCCGGCGTAGAGCGGGCACACTAAGGCAGGATGCTGGGATTTAACATGGGGCTTTGGAATGCAGAACTGGGGTTTATCCTGCTCCCAGACTGAGGGTTACTGGGTGCCGAACCTCACAGACCCATGCCACAGTCCTGTTTACCCCGGTATTAGACACATAAACACCGCAGGGCCATTTATGGAAAAGGGCAGATCTGTAACTCTATGTCTAACAGCAGCGTTCACTGTTTTTTGCTGCTGGGTTACAGCACAGCCGACATGGTGTCTTCGGGGTATAGGCAGGGGCCCGTACCCTCAGAAGCATGCCATTGGGCGGGGCCCGTACCTTCAGAAGCATGCGGCTGGGCGGGGCCTGTACCCTCAGAAGCATGGTAGTGGGCGGGGCCTGTACCCTCAGAAGCATGCCATTGGGCGGGGCCCGTACCCTCAGGAGCATGCCATTGGGCGGGGCCTGTACCTTCAGAAGCATGCAGCTGGGCGGGGCCTGTACCTTCAGAAGCATGCAGCTGGGCGGGGCCTGTACCCTCAGAAGCATGCCACTGGGCGGGGCCTGTACCCTCAGAAGCATGCCACTGGGTGGGGCCGGCGAACACCTGACTCGTCACATCCAGTCACCTTTCACATCCACCCAAGGCCCCCCAGTCATCATGGCGGCTCTCATTACCAACTATTGCCCACAAACAGATTGAGAGAGACAGATGTGGCAAAATTTCAATCACAGGTATTAAGTGCTAAAGTTCCCAAATGCTTACCTAAAGGGGGTCAGTGTGTGTCTCTGCAGGGCTGGATGCTTTGCCTGTGATAGCAAGGCTGCCAGCTCAAATCCTGTGTGTCACGTAAAAGTGTATGCTAAATAAATAAAGCGCACAGTTTCGAAGGTTAAAGGAGCCCACCCCCCACTGGCTCTCCTGTCCCCGCCGCGGTCTTCGACATTTTCACGCCTCTCTCCCGCAGGGGCCATGCCCCAGGTGGCGGTGGTTTAGCTGCTGTTGGCAGGACTCACCGCAGAGCCGGGTCACATGACCCCTGACTCGCTGGCCCCCTCCTCTGCGGTCGCTTCCTTCCTCCTTTTATGGCCGGAGCAGGTGAGCAAACACGGCGGGGCCCCCTGGAAGCCGCGCGCGGGCCGCACCGTCCGCGCTCTCAGGTGGCGGCGGCGGTCATCCGTCACGGCGAGGTGTCCAGATGGCGCGGCCCTTTCATCCCGGCAGGCCCTCGCTGCATAGCCCCCCGGCCGCCCGCCTCGTCGCCTCCCGCTGACGGCCCGGTCACGCTTCGAGCGTTTGGCCACACCGCTGGGCTTCCTCTCAGCTGCAGCTCTTTAAGGAGTCGCTGCCCTTTTATAGGTTACATCCAAGCTGAGAATCAAACAGCGGCGCTCAGATATAGGCAGAGCTGGGAGAGTCCAGCACACCTCTATGCTGACGGAGGCCCTAGAGAGCAAAGGGCGGTGGGGGGGGGGGGTATCAGGTCCCAAGTCGTATATGTGCAGGCGGCTGACACTCAGTTTGTAGGGGAATAGCCAGGCAGCCCCCCAGGGACATGAGCATCTGTGAGTAACATCGAAGTAAACAGGAGCATCCCTCCTGGGTCCCTCCTCCTCTCTCTCCCTCTCTCCTCCTCTCTCCCTCTTTTTGAAGTCCGGCACTGTGCAGCGTCCCGTGGTTGCCAGATTTAATAAAACAGTGCAACATTGAAGAGGAATTCAAGCGTTTAACGGCACAGCTTTGAGGAGCGTCTGGAGACTCCAGCACCGCCATAAAAGGGCGGGAAAGAAAAGCACACGCTAGATTAAAGGACCATGGCCGCGGGCCGGCGGGGGGTAAACAGGTGTTTGCAGGCTCGCTTATTTCATCCAAAGATGCTTTTATTCAATGCTGTGTGGGAAATGGACCTTGCCTAAGGGTACAGCAGCAATCTCGTGTTGGAAGCAGTCCTTGCCTAAGGGTACAACAGCAATCTTGTATATGCTGTTAAATCTCTTGCAATTAAGTATGAATGCTAAAACTATAACAATAAGATATTTACCATGGAATATTGTGGGCTTCTACATGCCTAAAAACACATTTTGTACATAACCACGGGTATTGATGGATTTGTTCGATTATTCTGTCTGCCTTTTACTGAGCCGGAACATTTTGGAACACAATTCCTGTTGATTAGGCACTTTCGCTCCAGTGTAATGGACGTAATCTACATTCCTGGCGGTGCTCTGGAAGCGGCCCGCCTCTCCTTGCTGACTGCAGAGCCCCCGGTCCCGCCTAAGGGGCACATTATCTGCAGGGATTTCCAGCCTGTAGCCACATACACTCTCACAGCGGGGTGGGGGGAGGCTGCCGTAGTGTGGGGGGTTATGAACCTCATCTGTTCCGTGCCACTCATGCTCAGACATCAGATCTCAGCAGGTCTGCGGTTCTGATCCGGATTACTGTCAAACAAAGCCCACGTTTGTAACACCAGTTTACAGTCATAACATCGGGGGGGTACAACCCCACTGTCTGCCCACCTCTCTCATTTATCCTTCCTCTCCATCACTCTGTTTCTCTTTCCTTTCCTCTCTCTCTCTCTCTCTCTCTCTCTCTCTCTCTCTCTCCTCTCTCATCTCTCCCTCTTCTCCCTCTCTCTCTGCTCTCCATTTATCCCTCACTCTCTCTCTCCATCTCTCCTCATCTCTCTCCATCTCTCTCCTCTCTCTCCTCTCTCTCCTCTCTCTCCCTCTCTCTCCCTCTCTCCCTCTCTCCCTCTCTCCCTCTCTCCAGCCTTGCTCCAGTCTGCGCTGATGGCCGTCAGACGCTAATTTCCACTAGGACACATGGCAGCCCCCATTGCCAAGGGAGGGGGGCTTTGCAGTGGAGCATCGTGTTGGGAAAGCCATCAAGCACGCGGCCTGCCGAGATGTGAGGCCGAGGACAGCGCCACCATGGAGCTCGAGGGACACCTAACAGCAATAACAGCCTTCCTCTCTGGTGGTGGGGGGCCGGGAGGGGGCAGGAGAGGAAAGGGGGCTCCCTCCTGCCGCTGGCAGGAAGTGCAAAGGGTCTGGTGTGGGCTTCTGTGCAAGCAGATGGCCCCAGCACAGCGGAGCGGCGGGTGTGGGCTGGGACAGGCCCCCAGCCCCATATCACCGTGTTTTTGGGAGTGTGGTGGCCAGAGTACAGGGGTAAGCGGGAGGCCGAGGCAAGGCGCGCAGCGGGCTTCCCCAGACGGCGGCCCAGGGTCATGGGATAATGAAGACGCTTTGGTATCGCAAGCATAAATCAGAAATATTACAGCACGTCAAATGGACCCAGAAAGCCACATCATGCTCCCCGCTGGAGGAGCACCAGTCAAAGGCGCACAAAGAGCTCCTCTGCTGCAGGAGCCCAGCAGGATGCTGGGAAATGGACTCGCCGTGAACCGGCCAGTTTCCCGGTCAGTTCCGAGGACTCACCGGTGATGAGTGCCACCGTCTCCCACTCCACACGCCAGCTCCGTTTGAAGTGGATTTGGGGAGGGGATCTTGGTTGACTCGGCCAATCAGGCAAGACCGAAACGGATGAGCGGTCACCCCTGACTGGCCGCTTAGCCCGAGCTTTCCTCAAGATGTCTTAGATGGGATTCGACCTACTTCCATTCAGGTTAAAAAACTGCATGACTGAGGATTTAAGATTCTTTTTTGCAGGATTAGTGCAACAGAAGCATTTTCCATCACAGAGCTGAACTTCCTCATTTCCAAGCAGGGGGCAAAACGCCGGTCAAATAGAATGACCATCTACTTCTCTTTCTCTCTCTCTCTCAGGCAGAAGAGCAGCCCATCCATTGGGGGGGGGAGGGAGTAATTCTTTGGGCCAAAAACGAAGTGATTGGGCTCTCAGGCATTTGCAGCCTGGATTTCAGGACAACCGACCTCATGGATGTACTGTAAAATGTAGGAACTCACCCCCATTTGTCCTGATTCTAAAATGAAAGCAGCACCCCCTATTGGCAGGGTAAGTAAACAACAACAGGGATTGACATCAACAGGCAGTGTGTGTAGGTGGGACAGGAGTTATAAATCCAGTCGAGACTCAGTTACAAGTGTGATCCAGTGACATGCTTTACGATGTAAAAGAATCACAAAATAAAAAACCTTTAGTTCAAAGGGCAGAGGCATGTGCAGTCAAAAATGGGCCGGATTTACTGCGGTCTCAGCCACTGCCACGCTTAACCTACTGCGGGCCAATAAGCCAGTAAGAGGTGAGTGCAGCTGGCCACTGATTGATGGTACATAGTGACCTGCCAGCAGTGCCCTTTGAAGACTTAATTAAGCTCTTTATGCGTTCTTATTGGCTGGGGGGATGTGTAGGTACCAAATCCTTATTCGGTGAAAAGGGGTAGGCCTACTGCACCTCAGCATCCTTCTCATTCCCTGTGAAAGCAGCTGGGAGCTGGGAGCCCCCAGCCTCCCAGCACAGCCCCCGGGAGCCCCCAGCCTGCCAGCACGGCCCCCGAGAGCCCCCAGCCTGCCAGCACGGCCCCCGAGAGCCCCCAGCCTGCCAGCACGGCCCCCGGGAGCCCCCAGCCTCCCAGCATGGCCCCAGGG
>JAODKL010000027.1:19246386-19299374 GCA_026780765.1 Petrocephalus schoutedeni | reverse complement strand
CCACACACATGGAACTGGGCCGGATTCGAACCCTGGTCCCAGAGGTGTGAGGCGACAGTGCTACCCACTGCACCACCATGCCGCCCCCCTCATTGACCCAATGAAAGTGAAATATCTGCAGGTTACTGGAGGCCAGCTGGGGTGGGGGTCACGCGCCCGGATGAGGTACATGCAGCACCCACGCGCACCTTTGCACCAAACCAGCGGGGCCATCCCAGTCTGAATGCCACCTTTGTCTTCTTTAAATCAGAGGGACTACAAAGCTTGTGATTCCTCAACTGTGAACTGCCAGTGCGCCCCCCACCCCCCCAGCGGGGGCTGAGAATCTCCCAACAGGAAAGCAGCACAGATCCCCGCGAGCTCGAGCCACTGCGTCTTCGCGTTATGGCACCACTCAGAGGAAGTATTGGGTTTCCCCTGTGGCGCGTGCCACTATCCCCCGTCTCCCAGTGTCCTCTCCGTGCCCGGCATGTGCAAATCAGCCGGGCCGACCGCAGACACAAGCATCGCCCCCGCGGGCCACACCCTCTGCCACTGGGACGGGCACCAGAACAGCCGGCTCGGTTTACGTGGCCCCCGGCCCCCAGTGCAACCCCGTCTCCTGTCACCACAGTGCCCGACATCCTCAGACCGTGCTGAATTATTAATCTGTGGAAATCCCGTCCCCTGCATGCCGCAGTCGTTATAGAAACACAATATGCCCCTTTGTTTGGGGGCTATTGAGTCGAACCCTCCGTGACGCACACCCACACACATGTGCACGCGGCCGCAGCCCGCACATGCACTCACAGGTACTGAACTCTGACGATCCCGAATGCGGTCGAGCTCCAAACAGCTTCCATTATATCCCCCGGAACCAACAAGCAGCCAACCTGCTAAATGCAAAAGGGACAAAGGTCACAGGTCACAGCCCTTTTCAGTCAGACACCCCCCGGAAAGAGTGCAAAGCATCAGATATAAAGCACAGTCCCTGAACATCGGATATAAAATCCTTGAAGAACTGAAATTCTGAATGTGAAATAATAAGACATTAGTTTTATATTAGCTGTTAAATCAACATGCCTTATCATTCCTTTTCAGGATTTTTTAAGTGAGGCAGCAGGCCCGGAAAATGCATAGTCTGCAGGCCCACAATCCCCCTAAGTCACACTGCTCACAGCAAAGAACTGCTTGTTGCAGCCTAATGACTCTGTTCCCTGAAGAGTCTCTGTGTAGGTTCAGGCCATGTGATAATGATCAAGCTTTTGCCTAATTAAATGTGTATATTAGCTAATTACAGAAGCCCAGGGTAAGGCTGTACAGTATACAGGGCTATACAGCAAATGACAGCTACAATAACGTCTAATGAAGGACCAGTTTTGAATTATGAAGTATTTTAAAAACTGATACTAAGAGCTGGCTCAGACTCCATCATCGAAGTCGGGGGGGGGATTGTTTATCGGTCCCCTAGAAGGTAGTCTGCAAGTGAAGACGCCCTTTCATTCATAAACTTTAAAGGTGCACCTCCCCCATCAACAGGACAAATGAGAAAAACCAATCAAAGGTGGGTTCAGCAGTTTGCAAGCAGCTGATTGGATGAAGGAAGAGCCCAGGAATTGCTACCGCTGGGCTGTGTGCCAAGTAACCGAACCCCACGTGTTTCAAGTGGGAGCGATCTTGCTCAAAGGTGCCATCATGGCAAAGCCACGCTGCTTACAGGTCAGAGGTCACATACAATAACAGGAAAGCTGATGCCATACGCAGGCCCTCCGCCAGAGTGCCACCAGCTGCCCCTAGAGCACCCTCCTGAGGCTGGGAGGGTCATCAGCATGCCTGAAGCGGCACGTCTGTGAGGAAACGGGCCTGGCGGTGAGCAGGGCTCTGCCGCGGCTTCTGCCCAAAGTCTGCAAGGGCCCATGCATTCCCACGCACTAAAGCAACAAAAAACAAGTCAGAAATCCAAAAGACCAAGACAGCCAGGAAGGGCCCGGGCATCGGTGCCCCCGGCACGTTCCGCCGATAACAATCAGGCCATCGTGCGCATTCCCGGCAGCCACACTGCTGGACACGATTAATGGCGACGGCCGCCCAGCCGGGAGCACATCTGGCTGTGCTCGGGCCAGGATGACTAAGCGCTCCAAAGGAAAATATGTGAGGCTGAAGACTGGCTCACCTTCCCGGTGCACTGCGCTCCAAAGCAGCATGGTACCGTAATGTAAACATCCGATAACACGCGCGGGGGGCGGCTCGCGGGACCCGGCAGCTGCGGGGACCAGTTGTTAGCACTCCGCTCTTGGCTCGCACATCTGTTACATGCCTCTGTGCCGTACCGGCCCCCGCCGGTTTTCGGCCCTCGGCACTGTGCCCCCTCCCCCCCTTTGTGTCAGATATTATGTAATGGCGGCAGGCCAGGACAGCAAATCGGGTGCAGTGATCCTGGAGAGTTGGTGTGAAAGGAATTGCTTCTGACATCCACAGAAGAAACATCTTTGGCTGGCCAGGTCCCAGAACACCTGATCCCCTGATGGTAAGAGTTGGAATGAAATGCGAGTTGCGAATTTAGGGCTGGTTGGGTGGCGTGAAATATCTCCTGTTCTCTCACAGCAGCCTGGGGCATCTGACAAGATGACCACGGAGGTGGTAGGGCAGAAGTGACGGAACTGTATAACCGGGCAGCTGTTTTCCAGTCACCGGCACATCCAAAGCTCCATTAGGACAAACTGAACCCGAGTATTCCATGGAGTGAGGTTGACACGCTCTGAAAAACCGGAAAACTCGCAGAAACTTGAAGAGCTGGCCACAGAGATGGTCACCATTCAGACTCCGTGAACCTGCTTGGTCCCTTTAATTGCCTGCATATCCTTGCCTTATGGATAATGGCACATGCTGTGCAAACAGGTATAAAGCAAACGCATGTTGTGTTGGCCATGCAAGGCTCTGAAACCGCGGCCTTAGGGGCCATCTTCAAAGAGTGTCGCCATGGAGATGGATGGGTGCATTGTCATGGAGATGGGTATATCCTGATCACCCCCCCCCCCCGCCCCAACCAATACACATGCTGCGATAGGGTGGCTGGGGAAATGACCCCTGCTAATTGCCCATATACTGTATATTTCTATTGACAAAGTAACATGCAGCCTAAGGGAGGACAATGGAGTCGTGATGACAGTGAGGATTCTCATCTCTCCGAATGACTTTGGGCTCCTGGGAACACTGCATCTACGGGGGGGCTCTGTTATTTCTGAAAGTCACCCCCTCTCAGATGTTTCAAAAACTAAATAAATGGCCAGCAAGCAGGGTTAGAAGATTGTAGCCAGCTAGCCAGCTAGTTAGCAGATAATGCATAATGCATACGGCGGGCACGGAGAGGACATCGGGAGGAATGTGACTGTTTACTATTTAGTGCGGTGACTGCGGTGGACAAGGGGCCTCCAATCCTCAGGGGCCCCATACAAACGCGCAGTTTGAGTGGTGGTAAACACCAGCACTGCAAATCAGAATAACTCTGGTTACACTTCAGGTGAAGGAGATCAGGAACATTGGCGGTGTTTCCTCTCGGCCTGCAGGGGGCATCGCACGGGACTTTCCCAGGAGAATATGATTTGTGGGAGTTAGGCTGAGTGCGTCCCACAGGGTGACACGAACCTGACCCGAGTTCCCTGTTCCCTCCGGAAGCCTCCATCACCGCCATGTCAAGTGGGCCGTCACGGGAGACCTTCTAAGTCTGGGTCTGACACCTGCACCTCGGCATCCACGAGCAGGTTGCTGTGGCAACAGGAGATAACAGAGAGACAGCAGCGAGACATCAATCCTGATAGCATGTTAGCATATGAACCTGAACGAAATAAGATGCACATAACTCAGAGAAGACCACCCAGGGGACTCTGAGCCCTCTCCCAGCACATCTGACCACGTACAGGGCTTTAAATCAGTGTGAAGGCTGAAGAGGAAACAGAGGTTGCCTAAATGTGAAGCAGGGGTCGTCATGTGACGGCATGGATTAGCCCCGAAAAACAAACACGAAAACCCTTCAACTCGTAATGAAGCAAGTCACCTGATACTGCCACCAAGCCACACTCATGCAGAGTGAGGAGCAGTGGAAGTGTCAGCTTCAGCCGAAAGTCCCAGGACCAACCTCAGCAATGGCTTTGCCACCTGGGGAACAATGTGCTCTCTCTACTGCCTCCCACCCCAGCCATACAGAGACAAAAGGGACTCTGTCTGTGGCCTTTGATGAGCTCGTGGGCATCGTGGCAGAGTGAAAAACACACAGGCCTCGCAACACGTAAGAAGAAATGACTTTGTGGGCAGGAAACCAATAAAGATCCTCGCTGTAGGTATTTTTTGGGCAGTCAGGAACCCTCAACTGCGCTGGACCGCGCCAACAACGAGCAAACAAAAGCAGCAGCCTCATAGTCAGGGCAAAGCAGCTCGGAGTGAAGGAGAGGCCCCACAGAGTCAGGGCGAGGCAGCTCGGAGTGAAGGAGAGGCCCCACAGAGTCAGGGCGAGGCAGCTCAGAGTGAAGGAGAGGCCCCACAGAGTGAAGGAGATGCCCCACAGAGTGAAGGAGATGCCCCACAGAGTGAAGGAGAGGCCTCACAGAGTCAGGGCGAGGCAGCTCAGAGTGAAGGAGATGCCCCACAGAGTGAAGGTGAGGCCGCACAGAGTGAAGGCGAGGCCCCACAGAGTGAAGGAAAGGCCCCACAGAGTTAGGGCGAGGCAGCTCAGAGTGAAGGAGAGGCCCCACAGAGTCAGGGCAAGGCAGCTCAGAGCGAAGGAGAGGCCCCATAGAGTGAAGGAGAGGCCCCACAGAGTCAGGGAGAGGCAGATCAGAGTGAAGGAGAGGCCCCACAGAGGAACAGCAGGCCCAGCTTCCCAGCACTCATGCCGGCTGCCCTGCACAGACCCATGGCTTTGCTGCTGTTTCTGTTCACATACACTCACATCCCTGCTGTATCTTTATTTGTTGTATATAAGATAAGATACACCTTAATTGATCCCCCAACCCTGCTCTTGGCAAGCTTGGCAGTGAAGGGCAGCCACCACATGGGGTGCCGGGGCTTAAGGGCCTCGCTCAAGAGCCCACAGATGTACCGAACCTGGGCTGAACCCGCAACCTTCCAATCACAGGCACAGAGGCTTAATCCGCTGAGTCACATTGCCCCAAGTGTGACCGAATATATGTTTCATTATAAACGCAAAAGGCCAAATTTGCCCAAAGTCAAGGGCTGCACCCTCCAGCTGCATTCAAGGACCAACTGCATTGCAGTGGTGTGACAAAGACAAACACTATGGTATTCCAGTGGATTTTTACATGTTTTCTCACTCATGTTCATACCAACACATCACTGCATTTTTTTCCCACACTTCCCCGCACACAGATGTACTGGGACTTAATTTCATATAAACTCTACATTAATTAGAATTCAGCCACAAATTGTATGGCCTGTGTACCATACTTACAACAGGAGAGTACAATCCACGGTTTGACCCTATAAGAAGGCAGGAAATATAGAACGCTATAAATACTGAAGTCACCTTCCCTGGCACTCTAAGGTGTAAATCAAGTGCTAATTAAATTAACATGTATTCTGAAACCAGCAAGTCTCCAGCTGTAAAGATCCAGAGAAGCCAACCTCTGACCTCCTGCCCTGACTCTCAGCTGTGTAGGAGTGAGATTAGGTGGTGCCGCCCTAGTGGTCGTGTCAGGTAACCAGCCTACCAAGTTCCCCTTTTATCATGAGAACGCCCTAAAATGACTTTAAAGCCAAAACAAAGCCTGAATCACACTATTGTTTCCGTGTAAGGCGAGGATCAGCCCAGAAAGGTAAGCGGGGGGTCATACTGGGGCAGCAGCAAGCAAAACATTCAGCAAGAGAAAAGGGAAAAACATTTGGTTTGCTCCCAGTGACGCTGTTTAAGATTCGACACAGAAAGGATTCCTGGTGAATGATTCCTGCAATGCTTAATGTGGAACAAGAAAAACAAGGGCTTAAATAAGGAAAAGAATAAATGTTTTTCTAAGTACACTAATGAAAAAAGCAGAATTCCTGTGACAGCAAGGACGAGTTAATTTTGCTAAACAGAAAAGCCCACTGAGCTGCCTTTTATTAGAGGCGGTGCCTTTTAACACCCAGTCAAACTGAAAACAGCTCCTAGCTGGTGAGAGCTGCTCAAACTGGAAATATACAATCAGCTGATACCACCTACCATGGAGGCCCAGCAATGTCTGTCATTCTGGACATTACCATAATAACACGCCAATATGTTTGCAAGCGATGGTCCAGGAATACAGTAGACCAACGACAAAATTCCTTAAGTAACTGAATTGTAAATTAGGAATTTGCCGTGTAAATTAGAGCTTTGCCATCCTGTCCATTTGACCTCCTCTGCCGGCCCCTGGAGGATGGGCCCCCCCTTTGAGTCTGGTTCCTCCGGTGGTTCCTTCCTTCTGGGGGGTTTTTCCTTGCCAGCGTCGCCTCTGGCTTGCTCACTGGGGGCTTCGGCCAGGGATAATGTAAAGCGCTTTGAGGCGAAAGTGTGCCACACAAATAAAATTGTATTGTACTATATTTACTTATTAATCAGTTACTCAGCTACAGCCGAGTTGAAAAAATGATTCTGGAATTTGTCAATTTATTGCAGTTTTGAGCTGCAATAAACTTTCTGTCTTTATTGCTAGGTTAAAAACACTCACGTAAACATTTTAGTACAGAAAAAAAAACTCTGTCAGTTACTGTTATCGTGACTGCATCGTCGAGCCCCTGACGGTGAGCTATCTCCCCCTCTCTGGCGTTAAGGTACCGCACTCTGTTATACCACTAGCATTTTCTCAGACGGTGTCCTTTCTTTTCAAAAATGTGCCAGTCGGCAAGTGGCTTTAAATTAGTTTCTCCCTGAGTTCTGTTTTTTGGACGGGCCACGGCCTTGGGCGCATTAGCGGCGTGGCGGCGCGGGCCCACCTCCGGGAAGTTCTGCTGCTCTCACGCTAAGCCACTCCGCTTCTCCCATATCTGCTTTCAAACAGAAATCTGTTGGTGTTGGCCCCGTCTGGCCTACCGTGCACCATACATCACGGAGTCCCTGCCGAACTCAAAGGCCTCACTTCACTTTTAATGGTTTTGCAATGAAATGACATAGAAAAGGCAGGTTTTACGCTTTGTTCTGCGAGACACTGGGCCCATTGTGAGTGTGTGTGCCTCTGATGCAGAGTGTGTGGGTACAAATACCATGTGCGATTGTGTCTGTGTGTCTGTCAGTCTGTCTGTGTCTGCGAGTAATTATGCATGTCAGCGTGGGTGTGTGTCTGTCTAGCTGCATATGTGTGACCTAGGTGTGTGTGTACGTCGACGGTCGCGGGCCGGGGCCTCGATCCAGTCGCATGCTCCCTGCTCGTGCCGGGAATCTGATGACAGAGCCAGGAGCTCTGAAATTAAATTCTCGCAGATTTCGCGACGTCAGGCCTCAGATTCCAAGACGTCGGAACGCAGAGATTCTGCGACAGATGTGGCACCTCAGGACAGCTGCCTGTGTCTGCCTGGAGCAACAGGGAAAGGGGAAAAAACCTGAGCTCCAGGGTGCAGAGGGGAACAAATGAGGCTGTAACCAAAGTAGCACCTGGGCCCCGGTGCAGGCATTTCGGCGACACAGCTAGCCGCCATCGTGCAGCTAATTTACAGCCGCTAAGCTCATGGTGACATATTATACAAACTGTGAGAATCACTCCAACATGGTGCTGCTCTGTCAATTGGTCTCAGCAGAGCACTTGGGGATGGTGTAAAAATATGTATTTCACTCCACAAAAGGGTATAATGTGGAAAATGACTTTCTGCGCGAGACTATAAGCTGCCCTCTCCTAACATATGCTGCTCCTGAGGAGTTTAAGGCTGTTAGTGGGGAATGAGTAAAGAACAGGAAGGAACAGAGCGTTTTCCAAAGTCTGGAGAGAAGGAAGCTGCCCTGAAATGCAAAAATTCAGCTGATGATGTGTGCGAGCCTGGAAGTTCATGTAGAGACCATGTGATCTGTCAAACCTGTGCCTCTATTAGCATTCTGATTAACGGCAGACTGGCAGACTCACTATGCATCTATAGCCATGGTGAACCTCCCCATAACACATTAATAAACCTGGGCATTAAGACAAAAACTCAGAGCCATGCCCTCCGCATGCGAACACCCCAGTGCTCTGATATTCCTGAGAATTGCTCTGAGATGGTTTTTTCACAACTGCTGACAGAAGAATAGTAAAAGCAGAACTTAAGGACCAGAGAAAATACCAAACCCCGCCAGCCGCCTGCTTCCGCTTCAACAGCCAACATGGCCCTCAGACAGGGTCCCTGAGGGGGTGGAGCATGCTGGGATACCTTCTCTAGGTCCTGGGAGGAATGGAGCGACCTACAAGATGGCAACGGATACCTTGAAAACGCTGTGGCCGATCATCAAATTCATTCAGCACTGAAAGTAGATTTCTAATATTTTTACGTATTAGCAAACTGCAAATACAAGGAGACCGTCTATCAGCTGGACAATGAGACCCATAAATCAAATCATGGCTTTTGACAGAAATCTGATTAATGTCCAGTTTCGCCCATGTGCAGCGTTCCAGGCCCATGGTATACTCATGAGAAACACAGTTTATGTTATTACTTAACACTATATAAATATGCCATTTACTGAAGTTAATTTCCATTTTAGTTGCAGGTGAATACGGATATGTAATCTCACACTGGAGTGAGATCTGTTAGGTTTATTGGGAAATCTCATGTATTCCTGCTCTTCGGAGACTCGCCGTTCAGCCTGGATACCATCAATTTGCTGAAGGCTAACACTAAATTAGCGACACGCAACATCACCGACGACAGAAAGTGCCTCGCAACAGCTGTGGGCAGAGTGGAGCTCTCCATCCAAAACGTAGAAGGTAACCCGAGCAGGTATCAGAACGGGGTCTGGGGCTGGGGCCAGGGCCAAGAGCCCAGATGGGAAAGAATGAGACAGGAGAGAAGGCGCTGGTGCTAGGCCAGGCCGGGCCCGGTGGGGTGGGGCCGGCTGATGCTCCGCCCACCATGTCCAGATGATCCATATCCTTCTAACACAGCAGTGTGGGAAAAGCAGCACGCCCTGCTGTATGCCCCGCCCCCAGATTCCTGACAGGTGGCTGCCGCCGCGCTTAGCAACATTTGTTGCAGACCCGTTTCAGGAGGGTATATGAAATGTCGACGGGGCGCTTACAGTGTCCCACCAGGTAACCAGGGGAAATAAGTCGAGGGAATGCAGAGAGCAATAATGGCGAGGTCAAGAAGCCATACATGCAGCTGAGGTAGAGCGAGAGAGCAAGAGAGCGAGCGTGGTGGCCTGAGCGCTCGGCCATCATGAGTGTGTCAACAGCACCACCACATGGCTGAGTAGGGAGATGCATTTCCATGGTACTTTGGATGTGCAGCTTCTTTTGATGCTGTGAATTTTAATCAGTTTAATTACCAGCAACTATTTAGCAACTTTACTAAATAAAAAAGAACTGAATGTGGAAGGATTTAAATCTTAAATTCTACTGGTTCTCTTGTCATTCATGAATGAACTCCCAAGAAGACATTTTCCCCTTTAGTGAAAGGCCACAGACGTGCGTTGTGTTGGGACATAGTCACTGGTCGTTATAAGGTGATCTGTAAAAGTGAGGTGTGAATGTACTGTTTGAGTGGCATTGGAGGTTAAGGCTTGGTACTGCAATATTCAGAAAGGATCCCATCCCACAGTCTGCATTAAAATGTGTCTTTATTGAAACTCCCTGAAGGAACAAAGGGGACAATAAAATAGTTGCTTGTTATAACATAATAATACGAAATTACTATACCAGTCAGACTTCAATTCCAAAAAACAACAGCATTGACAAAATCTACATGTGCTAGTATAACAGCTTTAAATACATTCTCAAAGATTCCATGAAATAACAACGGTCCTTTTCATTTTTATTTATCCTCTAATTTCAGGCACTTCTGTTACAGGGCTTTAGTCTCCTCCTTGGTCGGTAATGTTTCACAAACCCTTCTGGTTAGCTTGTTGTGGGCCAGTCGCTAAAGGACCTCCAAAGAAAAGGAAGGGAGATGTCAATGTCCACTTTTCTGTTGGTAGCTCTCATGTAAGGCTGTACACTCTTGGAGATGTCCTGCAAGAGCTGGGTGAGTTTGCTGAAAAATGTGATCAGGTTTGAGCGTGCATGTTCAATCCACAGCTGGAGCTTAGTGTTCAGGTGCTCCATGTTCACCGCAGAATAGGCCTCCTGGACTTTCACTTTGGCTTGGTCCTTATACCCTGCCGCCACCTTCTTGACATCCTCAATCTGCTCACCAAATGTTTGCATGAATTGCACATTGCGGGCCTCTGCGACAATGCTGTTGAGGCTGGCAGAAAGCTCATCCAGGCCTTGGGTCTTCAAGGAGGCCACTACGTCATCTACCTTTTGAATGCACATTTGTAGGAAGGTCTTCAATTTCTCCAGAATATCTTCAAGTCTAATGCTCTCCAGGGTCCTCACCATGTCGATAATCTTATTCTGTACACTTTTCATTGCAGATTTCACACTTTCCACAATGTTCCTTCCACTGATAATGTAGTTAGTGATAGGTACAGTGAATTCAATGGTATTTACATGATTGATGAAGGCATCTGCATTAGATTCTATGAAGCTGGAAATCATCTGGATTGACTGTTCAGTCACCCTAGTAATGGAGCGGCTGGCCCTCTGCAACAGTTCTTGTCCAGTGAACTTCTCCTGGATCCCAGGCAGCTGAAACTTGGTCTTGCTCAGGAATTTCATGACCGCATCCAGCATGACTTTGACATTCTTTTGATATTGCCGGAGAAGTTGTCTGATGAAGATGGTCAGGTCATCACTTGCTTTCTGTAAATCTGAAGCCGGGATACTGTCGACTGCCCTCTTGTATATCACCTTGCTCTGGTCCCTGATTTTCTCAATCTCATTCCGCAAAGTGTCAAGGTTCCTTGGTATCTCCTGGTAGGCCTTCTCAATGGAATTGGACATGGTGTTCTTCAGCTTGAGAGAAGCGCGGTTCAGGTCCATGCCAAAGTGGGCATTGTGGTACTTGTTAACAAACTTGTACAGCGAGGACGTGATAGCTGGCACTCTGTCCCTCAGGCCATCAAGCATGTCGTACGTGACCTGGGTGTTCCAAGTAGTCTGTACGCTGAGTTTCTCCGAGTTCTTCAGGGTCGCCTTGATGCTTAGGATGTCCATATCCTTTTCAGGAGCAGACTGTCCAGACAAAACAGGGACAAATCAGTTGACAGGAAGCGAGCTAACAACAAGTATCCAGTAATAGTCTGGAGAACCCAACTCACCGGGTAGCGACTGTAGAGCTTTCCTAACAACTGTGATGGAGTCTTTTTCTGGAGGAGGATGCCGAGGAATCCAGAGGATGGAGAAGATATCGAAGCACTGACGCTCTCCTTGCCGGAGACGTAGCGAAGGCTGACATCAGTGAATGTTGGACTGACTATATCGACGTTCAGAGTATGGCGAGAGGCACTGAAGGGCAAAATGAATGTTATTCATGTTAATATTGGTAGGTGCAGTTCATAACAACATTTCCAAAAATGCCCAAATACAGGCTTTAAAACAATGATATTTTTGCCAATATGCATTTACACATTTGCCAATATACGCTGTTTTGGGATGTTTTTTTTTTGAGAGGTTACTGATTAAAACTTACCTTGCATCCTGAGATGCCTGTCGTTTCATTCTGGAAAGAAAAGAATTTCTCATATATCTTTATCAAATATTACTTACAATATACAGTACATGTCACGCTATTTAATCTCGGTATTATAGGATAACACAAAGCATAGCTGGCATGCTGGCAGAACACAGCAGTAGCCTGTAGGTCACAGGCTATTTTACATTTCCTGGCAAAAACCCAGCAGGACATATTTTAAATCAGCCTGTACAAAACTTTCAATAAATCAACGTGCAGTAGTACTGCCCATCTTCATTATACATAAAACAGTCCTAATGGGTGCTGCACCTCTGCAAACAAAGGGTCTGTTTATCACTACTATCATTGCAACAAGCAATATCTTACCTCAAGTTCTGCATCAGAGATTGTTGCCAGTCCAGGCTCAGGTCTTTGTGAGAGAGGGTTCCTTTACCAGTTATACTCAGGGCGCCATTTTCAAACTGAGTGATAGCAGTTGCTGTGTAGGACAAAGACTAACTCGGTAAGCATACAGATCAGTTTTTAAATAGGCAAAATTCAATAAAGTCATCATTGGCATAGACGCAAGACGTACCATCCAGTTCGTATTCCAGGAATACCATAGTGGATGTGCAGGAGGACTTCAGTGAGGTGACAAAGGCAGAATCTTTGTTCTCTAGTTCTGCAGCCCATTTGATGTTGTAAATGGGAGAAGATACCATTACAGTTGTAGACAGGGAGCCAAAGTATGGAATAAACACCCCAACTGGAAAGTAGAGGGAAATCTCCGGAATTTCAATCTTCTGCTCTGGGATTGTGATGGAAGGCAGCTCAAAGTTGGAGATTTGGTTTTCAATGTCATCCAGGCGGACTGTGTGCTTGCCAATAGTCATGGACTTTGGTAGGCTGAAAGATGAGATAGTAATTTCATATTTTGGCAATTTCACTGCTAGTGCTGACATCCTGTTTGTCAAGTACTCTGTATTAATGCTGATGCTTGGCACATCCACCTTGGGCAGGCCTGGCAAGTTGACCTCAAATTTAGGAATGTCAATCATCTTGGGAATTTCAATGTTCCTCAGATCAATGGTGTAGGGTGGAACTCGTAAGGTGGTAAAGGGCACTTTAAAAGCTGGAATGGTGACAGGAGGAATACTCATCTGCTCAGGGAAATTCATTCCCTCATACCGCATGTCAATGTTCCTGATGTTTTGAGGAATATCCCTCATCCATTTGGGGACTGCCAAGGTGATTTCCGGGATACTAAAAACGACGCCATTCTCAAAAATTTTACTGGGCAGAGCAAAGAGGAATCCTTCCTTGTTCTTGGTGTATATCACAACTGAGGAGGCATTATGGAACTGCAGCTTGTCCTCGCTAGTGGTCATATCAAACTTCAGTACATCCCACAGGCTTTTCTGGTAAATAGGCAGCTTTATGGTCTTCAAGAAAGCAAGATATCCTCCCACTGATTCTGTCCACTCCAGTCGCACCTCAGTCTCATCGTTTGACAGTAGATGATCACAAATATGGACAACAGATGCCAGTTGCTCCTTGCCACTCCAGCTAAACATCTGTTTCTCTGGCGTGGCAGTGAATTTAACGTTCTCAACCACACTTGCCTCACCGATGTTGCTGGGCTGGGACATATCAATCTGCACACTACCTGTTAGGGTTTTCAGTGGAACAAATTCAAAGGTTGCTTTGGCACTATGCCTGCCCTTGGTAGTGAAGGGTCTAACATCAGCGTTATTGTTGCCATTAATAGTCAACGTAGCATATATTCTGCGCAGAGATGCCTCCAAAGCCAGATTTTTATTCATGTCTGCACGGATGTTTACGTACACATTAGGTGTATCGTATTCTACTTTTGAGTCCATGTCCACGTTTATTGTAGATCGTAGGCCATTAGCATTCAGGTAGACATTACCTTCTTTGTTCAAAGTTGCAATGAATCCACCAAATGGTAATATAGTTCCATTAATCATTCCCTTGGTAGAAGTCTCCAAAGAGATGTCAGATGGCAATCCTTCCAGATGGAGGCTATTTTCAATATTACACGTGCCAAAAACACGCGTACCAAAGGCATATGTCATGCTTACCTTGGAGACTACATTTGGTTTAGTCTTAGTGTTTCCTTTCAGTTCTTGATTTAATTCTAGGTTTAGCAGAGGCAGGCTGGCCTTGGCAGTGGTTATAATTGATGCTTCTGTGTTTTTCTTGATAAGGCTCATTATAGTATTGTAGTTGACCTGAACCAACATGTTTTCCAGAAACAGGGTTGTGGCTAGTTTATGTCCTCTTTTTCTTGTCAAGCTGGTAGTTCCCTCTAGTTTGCTTTTGAGGCCATCAAAAACAGAAGATGTGGAAGCTCCAAATTTGAACACAATGTCAGACTGGTTATATAGTCCAGCATTAGCATTCAAGGTGACCACAGAGGACTTGAATGAGAAATCATAGGTAATATTGCCCATGGCAGGAATCATAATTGTGTTTTGTGTGACTGGTAAAGTGAATGTAGGCAGGGAGAGTCGTCTGAGGGTTTTAGGCACATTTAACACAGGCAGCTCAGGAACGGGTAATACAAGTGTGTACGAAGGGATTGAGAAGCCCATCAATGGCACCTTCAAGTTAGGTGTGGTGATCTCCTTGGGGAGGATGTAGCTGAATGCTGGCAATTCAGCTGTGAATGGAGAAACTTCGATGTTCAAGATAGGGATGGTGTATCCAGGGATAGTAAGTGTCTTAGCCGGCAGAGTTGATCTGACAGCTTTGTGCTTTTCCAGCTGTCTCTTGGCCTGATTATAGGAGTCAGTCAGCAGACGGATCGTGTTGTCTCTTCCCTGCTCAAATTTTGCATTGAGTATCTTGGAATTTTCATTGATAGCCCTGTACAGCGGTGTTAGGTCAATGTCAAAGGCATGCATCTCAGGGTTCTTTTGGTACTGGAGCCTGTAAGCCATATCAAAAGACTGCGAGGTAGTGACCAGGAGCTTCTTCAGGCCCATGTCCTCCCACAGGGAGAATCTTCTAATCTGTGGGGTTCTCATCTCAGTATAAGGAACATTCATTTCAGGGATGCTGAGAGGCAGAGTCAGGAAATCAAGGTTAGCCTCACCAGTCATTTCTACATAGACACCAATGTCTTTTGCATTGTTCTCCACACGGAAGTTCTGGTTGTACTTGTACTGATTGAATCTGGCTAAGGCACCCCAGCTGACAGACTGCTTGTTTGAATTGAGAAGGACAGAATAGTTGTTCTCAAAATCAATTTTTCCAGTCAATTTCAAGGGTAAAATGATCTTGCCATTTCCCTTATTCTTGGAGTCAAGGATGACCTCAAAAGGGTGAGCAACAAAGTCTATGGAGTTGGAGAAAGTTCCACTAGCTCTCCCAGTGAGTTCACTTCTATGAGAGGCTGTCAACTTGACTTCCAGTAACTCCATATCAGCCTTTCCATTCAATGATAAAACACTGCTTTTCATAAAAGGAGCTTCTGTCTCCGCATGAACATCAATAGTTACGTGGCTGAAAATGGCAGATTCAGCATTTACAGTTTGCTTCATTTTCAGGGCCTTGCTGTTTGTGTCCCCAGTAAATTTGAGTCTTGCAGTATTGATATCAATGGTAAAATCAAGGTTACTCTTGTGGCTGCCATCGTCGGTGTAATCCAAAACAGACCACTTTCCATTTCCTGTGGTTCCGGCAGTCAAAGAAATGGTACCAGACTCAAAAGTTGCACCTGCTTTATGGGTAAAACTAACCTGACTAGAGATTTCAGGAGATAGAATATTCACGGTATGCTTATAGGTGGTGTCCATTGATGCAGAAATTCCACTCTCCAAGACTACATTCATGTTATTGACAATGTCAGCTGAGTACATTTCTGTGGTAGCTTTAGCCTTAGTTACAGCTTTAGCTTGTGGTGAGGTGGCACCAAGCGTGATTGAGCCCTGGTGATCAATGTTGAAAGCTTTGTGGTTAAAATTTAAGGATTCGCTGAGCACCAGGCTTTTCATTTCAGGGGCTTCTATCTGGGCAGTGGCATCCAGAGCATAAGCTAAGTAATCCATAACTGATTCCATTTTAGAAGTAAGCGTAGCAGTGAATCGTGGGTTCTTCGAGCTGCTTGTTGAGTTTTTGAGAACTGCTGCAGTTTGGAGTTTGTAGTTTGGACAGCTGACTCTGAACTCACTGTACAGTTTACCAAAAGCTGGTAGTTCGACTTCACTGGGGATTCTTGGCATCTTAATCTCAGGAATTGAGAGCATTGTGATATTAAAATTTTCTAAATTCAGTTTTGGGATGATGATCTCTGGAAACTTGAATTCTGAAATGGTAATCTCTGGAAATGTCAGATCTGGCAGGTCTGCCAAATATATTAGTCTGAGGTCTCCAAACAGATCATTGGGACTAGGCAGTATAACTTCCATGTTTCTTATGTTGTCAATGAAGGAAAGTATTGCTTTCTTAATTTCCTCAAAGTCAATGGTGAAAGAGGGTATGATATATGAATCAAGAACCGTGAACTCAGGGATAGAGATCTTATCCGGAATAGTAATCTCCAGCAGCTTTTCTAGATTGATATGAACAGCGGGCACAACAAGATTAGTGAGAGGAACAGTGAATGAAGGGATTTCAAACTGCAGAGCCTTCAGTGTGATTACATATTGCTCAAAGGCCTGCTGAATTTCATCAATGATTTCTTGGTGTTCAGCGACTTTGCGGATTTCCGCAATCAGTTTGTTCAGCTGAGTGCTGATGTAGCTGATCATGTTTCTGTAGGATTCAATCGCTCTTTCAAGGTAGAAACGAATTTCTCTCCTGATGTCCATGTTGCCAATTCTCTCTCTAAGGTCTTTAAGGTAGTCCTGCAGCTTCATCTTGATATCGCTGAAAGCTGTAGTATCAATAATTTCCTGGATCATTAAGAACATCTCTGCAACCCTTGTGTCCTTCAGTTTGTTCAAGTAGTTTACAACAGAGTTGTGGAGGTCTCTCATAAACATACGCGAGGCTTCAATTTTCTGTGGAATCTCATAAGCTTGGAGATGTTCATTTAAAGTCCTTGTCAATTCACTTATTTTCTGGTTTACGGTGTCAATGAATGCATTGTAGTCAAATTCCCTAATTTTTTCAACTATCATCGAGATGCACTCATTTAGCTTGTCAATTAATTGCTTGAAGTCAGCTGCTTCCAGTTGTTTCACTGCTTTATCAAGTATTTGCATTAGTTTGTTGGGCAAATACTGGAAATCAACAGATTTTACAGTATTAACTATTGACTGCAGTGTTTTTTGGACATTGTATTTCTTGAAAAGTTCTAGTCCTCGGTCCATGAACACCTTGATTTTCTTGTCAAGTTCATACTTGAGAAGTAGATCCCTCACTTGAGAGTACACAGCATTAATCTTCTCAACAATTTGATACTCCTCGATCCAGTTAACTATTACATCTTTCATGGAATCAACAATTGCAATGATTTCTTCAGTGGGAATTTGAAATGACAGCTGATCCAGGTATTCATTTAATTTAATTGAAGAGACATAGTCCTTCAGGTTTTGAATGAATTTCATAATATCAAAGTTCAATAACATTTGTTTAAGTTCACTTACTTGCTCCTGAACCTTAGATTTAATGTGATACTTAGCATCGAGATCCTGCAGCCAGGCAATGCTGCTGTCCTTCAGGTTTTGAAAATCAAACTGCTTAATGATGTCTTCCATGGCAATAATAGCGTTTATAATTGATTCTGAGATGCCAGTTCTCTCATCAAAGCCCCTTAGCTTGTTTCCAATCTGCATGAGGGAATCTGACCAAGCTCCACTTACTATCTGTTCCTTCACCATGACTAGAAAGTCCCTGATTCTAATTTGCAGGTCACTCAGGGTTTGTGCAATGGACATCTTCAGGTTCTCTAGGGAACCTTCCAGGTCTTCCAATGTGATTATATATTTCTGGGACAGAGCCATAAGCTGCTTCTTAGCCTCAGCGACCTTGTTTTCCAGGTCCATTTTCCGCATGTAGCTGTTAAGTTGCTTTGGCAATTTGTCCAAGTTGGCCCTAAATTCACCAGCCAGGCGGTTGACATCTAAACTGTTGATGTAATACTGAATGGACTGAAGAACATTCAGAATGGTGGCTTTGAACTCATCAAAAGCAGCAGGAAAACTTTCAATGAAAGGTAGCTCGATGATATGAAAATCTCCATTCTTGTCATACTTCAAGAAACCAGAAACACTGCATCCTTGGTTCTGTTGCTCTCCAGCAGCCTCACTGAGCATGGTTCCAGAGAGTTCTACTCCAATCCCTTCTGCATTATTGTAGGCACTAAAATCCTGGCTGTAGCCATAGTTGTTCAGTTTGGATTTCATCCTCCATGTGGCAGATTGTTCATTGGGAGTCAAGAGCCCATCAACCTTATTGTCAAATTCTGTCTTTGCAGATGCACCACCATCAATCACATGGTCACTTGAGGCTCTGTAGTCGTGAGAGTAGGCAAAAGCTAGAGGTTCTGCTTTCAAAAGGAACTTGCTGTACAGCTGGCCACTGTGTTTTCCATACAAGTTCAACTCACCATCACCATTGACCAGAGCATCCACATTGAAGCTGAAAGGCAAGGCAAGGGTACGAAGGTTGCTGTTGATTTGGAGGGATCTAGATTTCAAGCGAGCCTCACTACTGAATTTAGAGGAAAGCCCAACTATCTCCAGGTCAACATTATGGCTTATCTGAGCTCCTAAGATTTTTCCAGTGGTACTACACTTTAGCTTTCCTTCCAGTGTAGCATAGCCAATTTCATAAGTGTGTTTGACCTCCTGATCCTTTCCAAAGGCCCCCCTTAGGTTGCCAGTCAGATCAATCTTGTAAGGCTCAACTTTGAACAAGCCATTGTTGGTGAACTCAACATCCATGAGCCTGAGGTCATTGTTCATATTTACTGTTGCAATGAAGGGCTTCATGGTAAACTTGATGTCATGCTTGTAGGAAGTGCTGTCACAGATGAAGTTGTCCGTTTTGGACTGCAGGGCTAAGCTCCAGAGGGTCAGCGTCAGACTATGAGTATGTTCAGTTTTCATTTTTTGCAGAGATGCCATGAGGTTGTTTGTCACAGTCAGTCCCTGCTTGTTCACCTTCACATTCAGTCTATTCTGGGAGCTTGCATCAAACAGGTTGCCTTCATAAACACTGTTCAGATAGGCTTCACTACCACCAGCTTTTCCTTTAATCTCAAGCTCAGCTTGGTTCTGATGGATGCTTCCTTTTGATTTGATAGACAAAACTGCTCCAGAGCCATCGATTGTGCTACTGAATTGGTTTTCAAAAGTTAATGGCTTCATCTGTAGTGTGTTGGTGCCAGAAGTTTCCAAGCCATTACTTCCAATCATCAGCGTAGCCTTGTGTGACCCGCGGTGAACATCAAACATGACAGTACCATCAGAATTAATCTCCATGCCTCGGGAGCTCACAGAACCAGAGAGGAGGGAGTAGGCTCCATTTTTGGTATCACCAGCTTGAGTCATCACTCGGATGATTCCACCTTCACCAGAAATCTTCAGTTCTGCATTGTTGCTAAGTTTCTGCCCAAGGGCTTCGGTTACAGCCTTTGACTCCAGGGTAAAGAGGCCATCCATGTACTTAAGTACTACCGCATGCTTCAGAGCATCCTGATTCACGCTAGTGTTGGCCATAACTAACACGTCTCCATCCATATAAGAGCCCTTGATTGTATTTGAGACCCCGAGAAGTGTGGAGTCCAAATTAAGTGATGAGTCGCTTTTTACAGTTTTCTTCTCAAAGTCCACCACAAAGGAATCTGTGTAGAGTGTGTTGGCATACAGTGAACCCAACTGGAAAGTACTTTCTATGTTTGAGTTCATGGTGAGATCAAGGTTGTCATTAATAGCATGGGCAGACATCAGTAATGAGGTCTGAAGGCCCATGGGGCTCGATGCCCTAAAGTTTGAGCTTAATGTCGAAGAAATTCTGTCTCCTTGTGTTGTCATAGATTCCATGTGGTTGAACTGAGACTTTATGAGGCTATGGTTGAAGGAAGTCATCACAGAGTACTTCAGAGATCTGCCAGTGCCAGTGATCACTGCCGTGCCTATTATAAGAAAACAATAGACAATACATTTTATACTATTTCTAGAGACAGTCTAAAATCAATATTTTTATTTAGCCAATGTAAAGTTTTTAAGTAAAGAATGTCCAATAAGTATAATAATGCAAATATAATACATAACGGTGTTTCATTACTGAATATGACATATACATTTTTATTGTATTGGATGTTCATCAAAATTTCATTATTTTTCTGAAACAAAACAGTAGGTGGAAGGGTCTTACCTTCTGTATCATACGAGAATATCTCAATGGGGCTGTCAGCCTTGACTTTGTACTTGGTGATGAAGCTGGGGGTGTCAACTGTGTCATTGCCACCAGAAATTGATCCCTCCCAGTTGTAATAATTGCTAGTCATCTTGGCAGTTACTTCACCCTTCCCCATGAGAGGCACACTGAGCACATATTCCTCGGGGATGGTAAAGGAGGGTATTGTGATGACTCTCCTGGGCACCCATAACCCATATTCCACAGCGTTCACTTCAGGAATGGTCATGGTGGGAGGGATGTTTAAATCTGCTGAGGATTTTCCACCCAGTGGCAGAGGGACAGTGACTGAGATACTTTCCTTGTTGTGTTGGTATCTGAAGGAGCTTTCACTGGTGAAAGAGTGGAGAAAAAAAAAGAGTTCAGTCACAACATTTAAAGTAACCTTAGGAAAGCCAAGGGCTGAAAACAATCACTCTTTTCTGCTACTCAATATCTATCTGTTACTTACTATTTCAGGAACAGTGTCTCAGGCAGAGAAGGCAAGTTGATCTCTGGGATGTTTCTCTTGCTCCTAAAGTTCTCTATGTAGGGGATGCTTACAGCCATTTTGTCCAGCCAGATATTTCCTGCCTAAAATACATAGGATTATTAAGCTCAAAATCAAAATTAGGCTCAAAATCAGAGTAGAAATTGGGGTCTTTGGAGGTGTTCCTGTGTTTAATTCTACTTATTCCTGATTTCTATTTGTCCCCAACTTATCCAACAACAAATAATTATCCTGTGGGTTGGGCCTGTCTCTTTGTGGGAATGACTTGCATATACCCCCCCCCCCCCACACACACACCCACACATATACAGGTTTCCTTACTCAGTATACAGGGGGGAATTAGGTGAAATAGTATCTCTAAATCACTCTCAGTTTCATGAATTGGTTCTTATTGCAGAATGTATCTTTGCTCAGGATCACACATCACTGGGATAAGTTTGTGTATCCCATTTGGAAGTGATGATTCTGGAAACACATTTCTAACTTACCTCGATAGTTTTTGAGACAATGTGACGCAATTTCATGTCTGTCTTGGCAACCTTCTGGTCCAATATCTCATTGGCAAAATTTTCAAGCTCTCTCTGGTATCCACCCAGATCAGGGATGAGTTTTTGGATCTCAGAACTCATGTCAGATGTCAGCTCCACCTCTATCTGATTCTCATCTATAAAGAAATGTATTTTGGTTAAAAATGTAATGTGAAATAATGTGAATTGGAATGTATGTATTTTTTCTACTAACTCTTCTCCATTTGGTGACCTTCTTAATATAATTCTCCTTGTGTGTCTTTTATACTTCAAGCACAACATTGAGAAAACAGAATGATATACACTGTACCTAGGTGGAGGGTGATTCCCTGCATGGAGGTGGTCTCGGGGATTTTGACAGCTGTTTCCAGCTGCAGTGTCACGCCATCTGAGCGCTTCAGTGTGGCAGTGGCTGTGGCATCAGTTTGCAGGACAGGAACGGTCAGCTGGAACTGCACCATGGCCTCCTTCGTCATATCAAGTCTACAGGTAACATGAGAAACCAAGACAGTTAATGACATGCAGGATCTGGATGTGACCACTCCTTCCAAATGGCCTCTATTACCAGCAGTGGGTAGTTCAGGTCCAGTTAGTAAAAGTCCAGACCAAGATTTTGTTTCAACAAACCAGTATAAAAAGTCATGGAGCACTCAACTGGTTGGTAGAAACAAAATCTTGGTCTGGACTTTTACTCTCTGGATCTGAACTACCCCCCTCTGACCATTACTTATTTTACCTGGAGCGGCCAACTATGGTCAGCTGAGAGATTTTTCTGTTAGTGACATCTATTGTGACAGCTTGGGTCTTCTTTCCCTTTACGTTGCTCTCAGAGACCGACAGTTTGATCCCAGCCTCCACATCATAGTTTGGAATCTGTATGTCAGTGGTCAGAATGTTCCTGTTCCTGTTGTATTTAGCCATAGCAACTGCTTCAGTGGGCTCTGCACCTGTAGACAAGCAGGGAACCGGGGTATAAAACCACGCTTTTACTGTGTGGGAGGAAAAGGGAAGGAATCATGATTTGAAAGTTGTACCTTCAGCCCTCAGGACCAACTTAATGGCATCCACCTTATGGCGGCCCTCCTTGCCCTCCCTTAGCAGCTCATAATCAATGGTGGCAGTGTACTCTGTGACCTCTCCTGAAGGCTGAAGCTCCAGGGCCAACCTGAATACCACAAAGACAAATGTTTGGATGTTGACTGATTTGACTGAATTCTCTACATTAAGTACACATGAAGATCAGCAGGACATTGAGGGCCCATACCGTGTCTCGCCAGTAAGTGGGTAGTAGGGGGCCGCATCGGATGAGCTGGCATTAGAGTACCGGACTATGGCACAGTACTTCACCCCAGTAAAGAGGGGGTTGCACTCCACTATGTTGGTCCTGTCCTCAACCATAGAGGGCATTATTTTGGTCTGCCCGGTGGACACAGACAACAGTCTGTTGCTGTAGTTTCAGAAAGCAAAGACGAAGAACACACATTATTCAATATGAGAAAATCTCTAAATGTTCTGAGACAGAAAAAAAATAAATACATTTTTTAAACAGAAGGACCAAAAGTGTCCTCACCTGATGCTGAAGAGCTGGGTAGTGCTCTGCGGTGCTGGAATGGCAAGCTTGATCTGGTTGCTGTTTATGGTGACCTTGGCATTGAGGGAGCTCTCATGGTACAAGTTGGTATGCATTTCAATGCCTGCTGCAACAAACTCAGGGATGTGGATGCCCATCTGCGTCACAAACTCCACACCCATGGAGGGCATGAAGGAAAGCTCTTGCTGCAGGTAGAGAAGATAGGGCTTAGGATGTCCCATTACTTCACCAGAGCATCTCATACATCACTGCTGCCATATTGGTTCATCCATCTATGCCAGCTGAAATGTGACCAAGATGTTTACCATGAGTGGCGTCAGTCGGAGGCCTCCCTTGGCTCCAGGGGCAAAAATTCCAGACAGCGAGAACTTCAGTGGGAAGCCAGCAGCAGTTGGGAGAGCAAACTCATTGTCCATGAAGATGTAATGAGCAAATAACTCATTGTCTGTTCTGGTCACCAATGATTTCAAGAACTAAGATAAGACAAAAAGAGATTACACGGTCATTCTCTGATATCGCAGATGCAATTTGTAACCAATATTTTTTTTCCTGAACTTTAGAGCAATGAGGTTTGTCAAACAATACATACCTCAAAGGGCATAATCTTCAGGAAGGCATCAGAGTAGACAGCAGCATTTTGGGCCATTACTTCTAAGTCACTGGACTTGATATAACCCAGCTCATTTCCCATGATCCTCAGGTAGGACATAAACTCAGGGGACTTCTGTGACTTCAGTGCCTTTAACAGCTTGTTGACGTTTCGGCTGACTTCATTCACAATGTTTTTGGGAACCTGCTCATGTAGGGCAACAAAACAGAGAAGAGGCATTTAATGAATGCAAATTGTCAATGAATACACAAGGTTGATCTTGGTACTCCAGTTTTTGTTAAGTACCTGTCTCTTCATTCTCTCATTCTTCAGTGGATCTATCCAGTTCTTGAGAACCTCATTGACTTTGGATGGTATCTTCTCCTCAGCCCAGTACATAGCCTTTGATGCAGTGTCTGGGAAGAAGCCATTTTCTCCAAACAGGGCATCAATTGTTGGTTCAAATCCATTCCCCTCCATACCAACCTTTAATTGAAATACAGAATTAATACTTACTCTGTGCATAATACCAGACATAATACCATTTTACTATGGAAAAGGTTACATTGCAATTAAGATTAACTAAAACATAGACAGAAACATCTGAGTATTCCATTCTAAAATTTTCAAATAATAAAATCTCTGTAGATTGTTAAAAATGAAGTTGGAAGCATGCTCAATTTTTGTTTCGTACCTCAATCAGGTCCAGGTTGTATCCAAAGGCTTTCAAGGTTGTCTCCAGCATGACTTCTTTGGGCATGTAGCCTGTGGAATCGAAAAGTACATTTCCCTCCACAGAGGCCATCATGGGGCTGATTTTGTAATTACGAGACAACTTGGAAAAGTGAGGAGTGGCCCACATTTCATTGCCTTGCAATACCTCCATGATCTTCTGTCTTGTCCTGTGAGGCAAGGAACAGCCATGAAGCCCATGAAAACTCTTCCTGCCAGTGGGTTTGACTCTGTCTCATTTCCATTACCTTTCAGAATCTGCATCCTCCGACTTCAGGATGTTGATTACGTGAGAAGCCAGAAAGCTCTTGACCTGCTCGTTCTGCTCGGTCTCCAACGTGCTCAACAACTGTCTCAGGTCAGCTGTCTCGGGGTTCCTCATCAGCATCAGGTAGGCAGCGATGCGTTTCTGCACAGGGCTTTGTTCATCTTGGTAGATTTGCAGAAGAGCTCTGCTAACCTGCAGGATTAAAAACACCCCATCAAACACACTGAGACAGGTGCTCATCTCTGAAGGTCACAGACCAGGCATGGAGTACTTACCTCTTCATCAATAGTCATTTGTCTGAAACCCTGTATGGCAGCCTGCTGAACAGCCTGGGAAGCAGCAGGTTGTCTAATGCATCTCAGAAGGGTTGACTTCAGGGCTGGGCTGGCAGCCTCCATGGCTCGTCCCATGTTGCCGATGACCTGAATATAGGGAAAATGGAATATTCCAATTATTATCATTCATCGTTCAGCTGCCTGTCCAGAGGAGGGAACAAGGCAGGGATGCATCCTGGACCCCCAACACACGGTGCACACACTAGCACACTACGTACAACTTGGAGGCTTCATCATAATCATCATTAATGGTAACCACGGAAGCAAGAGGAGAATGTCATCACACAGTCGTCCAAACTGCCCGGATACGAACCCTCAGGGTTAGGTAGGTCTTCTCCTCATCACCGGAACAGTCTCCAGCCAGTAAGGAGGCCATGAATTCTGACACGTCAGTCATCACTGGTAAAACCTTTCCCTCATTCTGGTAAAACCTGTTGTTGAGCACAAGGCCCAGTTAGAATATCAACTAATCAATAATTTAAGTTATGACTGTGTAGCTACTGTATTTACTAACACAGGGAAGAAGCTGCATCAAGGTGACAATTAGCACAATAATGAGATTGGACTTACTTCCTGACAGCATTGCTCAGACCGAACATGGTGGCTTTGCTCTGTCGGTTCTGAGCCATGCTGAGCATATCCCTCACACGGCAGCCACAGGGTTTGGGTACGAGGCTCAGGGCATAGACAGCGGCATCCATCGCCAAGCCAGCAGCCTCCCCCTCAGAGCTTCTCAGGATCTGCAGGATGGCGCTGGTGCACTCGCGGGTGCCACACTGGGCCAGCGCCTGCCAGGTCAGCGGGCCGGAAACCTGCATCATCTCAGGGACAGTGGCACCCAGGGTCTCATTCTTCAGACCCCGGAGCTCAGAGACCAATTTCTGGAAGAGGGTGGGTCGCTGCTGGCCTGCTTCGGTCTGAGACAGGCCACTCAGGTCTCTCATGGTGGCCAAAATGGCGTCCTTGCTCTGGACAGGGGACTTGTCCTCCGCAAACTCCATATACAGCGACTTCCAGTTGGCCTCATCTATACAGATAGATCAATTACACGGATGCAACACTCAGCCTTCGAATACATATTATCCTGAACGCCATAACCCTAACCCGCCATAACTGAAGGTCTGCGGGTCATTGGTAACTTACCATAGTCGATGTATCGATTGTTGATCTTGGTGGACTCCTGTAAGATTAGGTTCTGTACTACTTCAGACGTGATCCCGTATGTGTTACTGTGCCAGGGAAGAGAGAATAGAGTATTGTTAGAGTATCGAGTATACAGTACTTCTGTCCAATACTTCATATAGCTGAAAATATAACTGATGCCATCTTCATGTAATTTACATTTGCATCTGTACTTCCAATAACACAAACCCACTCTTTTCAAATGATTCCCCATGGTTGGTGGGACTCACTTGTGTGAAAAAGGCAGGAAAATGTGTTTCTCCTTGCAGGTAGCTTCTGTCATGTGCTTCTTCTTGTTGTCAAAGCCGTAGGAGCAGGTCTGTGTGCTTCTGATGAGCTTGGAGAGGGGAACGTTCTGTGGATAGCAAGGATGGAGAGATTGTTAAGAAAATGGCTGTAAACTCAGCGACGTTTTGGGGAATATTTGCTTTAGCACAAACATGTACAGGCTAATGTCTCAAGCTGTATGTACAGAGGTAAATGACATTGGCCCAAGAACCATGTTTGCACATGTAGCGTCACTGCAAAGCTGAGCAGGGTTTGTGTAGTAGGAGCTGTGAAGGAGCACCTTCTACTGGCAAGACTACTTACCATGCCTGAGATGAGAGCCAGAGGACTGGTGGAGTCACTCATGGGGTTGAAGTGGTCGCACTCAGACAAGTCTCTAGTGAGGACGACGTTGTTGATGTCCGCCCTGGTGTCCGTATCAATGTTTGTCTTGCACAGACCATGCAAGGTAGCCTAAAAGAAGTACAGAAAGAGAGAGAGAAGTTCTCATTCTTCTGGTCTTGTAGTTTTAACCACGAATCTTCATAGGTAACAGGGTTGACGACTTGTACATCCACAAGCATTAAATGAAGCCTTTTTCTACTTTCATCATCCAAAAGCTCAGGCCTGTACTCAATCACGCACTGCATGTTTTTTCAAAGTGTGCAGGAGCAGCAGCTTGACAGGTCGTTTGCAGGTAATTGGTTTACAACAAAGAAGAAACCTTCCTACCATATACTTGGCATTTCCCTCTTCCCCTTCCTCAACAGGAAGCATTAGGGCAGAGATTATGCCCCTCTTGATGTTAAGGATGTTGGCAGGCTCCTCCTGGTCAGTGTTGAGCTTCACCTCTGTTTCCTGTTCAACCACAAACTTCAGGGGATACCTGTAAGCAAATCATTGTAGGGGGGGTCTCAGAATCATGAAGCTCAAGAGTACTGCTCTGTATCTTAGCATAACCTCAGCGTGACACTATTTATACTGTAATGATTATGTAATAATTTATTCAATGTTTGTTGATGTGTCTTATTTTCCAAAATCATTGAATATCATTTGTCTTAAGAAGAGAAAATCGCCAAATGATCCTTTGATGTGCTTCAGAACCCAACAGCATTAGAAAAGAGGAACCTACTTCTCCATGGCAACCCGGAAAGCGTCAGAGCCCGCAGCCGGCCTGTACACGGGCTGACCCTGGGCGTCAATGACTGACACCTCACTCAGGGAGCACTCGCTGGTCCGCATGACGAAGTTACATGCCTGGGGCACCTCCAGGTCGACCTGATGTCGGAGGGGACACAGGCGGGTGTCAGAAAGGTATGGTGGCATGGGAGGGGGGGATGGTGGACATGGGGGCAGGGTCAAACCTACCTTACAGCTGACTTTTGGACCATTCTTCAGGTTTGCTGTCCCATCAACGCCATTCTTACTCTCTGCCTCGTACTGGTACACATATTTCTTAAAGTTTCTGAACCTCGTTGCCACTTGAAAGAGAATGACATGAAAGATTACAATTAAATATTACAGTATATGAAATTACATGAAATTACAACAATCAGTCAAATCTGACTAGGCCTACAACACTTCTGGTGTTAAAATCATTCTTTTGTATGCTACACAAAGTGTTAAATCGTCACTATAAATTGTTGCTCTGGAGCAAATGCTCTCCACATGGGGGCACTCTGTCAAACACAGTACTTTTTCAATTGCCCAGTGTGCTTTGCTCAGCCTAACCTCCAAATCATCACTCCAGACCTTTAGACTCTTGATTACGAACTGGCAGTTCTCTGAGTCAACACTATCTGTTTACCAGATAATAAACAGGTCAGTACCAGGGTCCATGGCAGCTATCTTGGATGCTTTATCTAACTAAGATTACTGAAGTTGCAACACTATTACCTCAATTTCTGTATTACTGTATTTTTTATTTAGTAAGGACAGACTTACACAAACATGTTGGGTTTTGGTCTTGATCACTGGCTTGTTCTACAAAGAAAATAAAAATTGAGCTCAACAATAATCAGAACCATTATAACGATCATAACATCAACAACAAATACAACAAATCCGAGTCCCTGGCAAATCGCTTTACACAATTGAGAAATGGGAAATGTAGATGGCAAAATTGACTAATATGAAGTGCTTCATAACTCATAGGATTCAATAAAATAATCTTTCATCACCTTTAAAAACTTAAAAAGGTCACTAAACACTGTACTACATAGTACTACAATCCAAAAAACTCAATTTAATGCTATGCTATCATAACAAAAAATTAACAATAAAATGCAAAAGTAAATGCGTGAATTATAATACATACTAACCTTATTTGGATTAAATAAAAGAGTTGGTAGAGCATGGTATTTGAGGTTTTTTCCGTTCATGATTAAATAAAAACTGCTAATTTCATTTTATACAGAAGTTGCTCCAATATCAGCAGCTCAAACAAATGAATCTAATTTCAGTACCTTAATATATATAATATAATCACCCCTTTTACTGTATGATTTTACTGAAGCGGCTCCTTTCAGTCCGAATGGCAACATGCCCAAATGCAAAACCCGCTAACTTAGGTATTAGCCTGCATGTAAATCCCGGTGCTGGCGGGTTGGATCCGAGTCTGGGCGCTGGGTACTCACGGGCCAAGGCCTGGGTGCTCAGCAGCAGCAGGAGGCAGAGCCAGGTGTCCCCCATGATGGGCACAGTGACGCTCTGTCCCTCGGTTTTGGTGAGCCTTGCTTTCTGACCGAGACTGGCTCCCCATCTCAGGTACTGCTCTTTTATAGCTCCCTGGGCTGGCCCAGCCCAGAGGCACCTCAGGAACGAGTCCAAAGTGTGCCGGGCGGCTCCAAAGTTCCCTCCCGGTGGCTGACTGGACAAGGGTGGCCAGATTCATAAAAAGGACACAGAGTTGAGCCTGAGCCTCACTGGACAGGAGGCTCTCGCTGAACGGGTCGCATCAACGCACTTTTTCCATATTTTTCATTGGTACCATTTATTCTTCATAGTGGAGAAGAAACAGACTGACCCCAGAAAAACAAAAGAGACAAACAGAGCTTCCTCTGCTGCCGACCTGGAGCTTCTGACTGTTTAGCCTGCAGGGCTGAGGCCTAATTTTGCAGATTTTATTTGATGTGCTTTATGTTTGGCTCAGTCCAGGATCCCTGTGCTCCACATGCCCACACAGCATAAATCAAGTCTTAATATTATACCTTGTTTAAGGTTCATATCATTTTCTAAAATTCCAACAAAATTTTAAATTTTGAATACTTACATGTCTCAAAATACGTACATGAATATGCATTTTGATACACTTGAGACAGCCATTTTTCATGTATTATAGGAGTTCTCTCTAAATATAACAATAATCTCCAGTGTATTTATACATGTATATGTATATTCACATACTCTTGAACATTAGCCAGGACTAAGACTATGACCTTCTTTGTGGTTTTGGATCTGAGGAATAAGTTCTGTTGGGCATCTTGTGATGAATTGGGATCCAAAGACAGTTTCCTCAATTTACTCTTGCAAGGTCAAAATGACAAATAAAATAAAATACATGGTGTGCTGATGCAGGGCCAGTTTAGCTCCCAGATGCTGAGAGCCCAGTGAAGCACTGCATCCTGACAGTGAAGAGCTGCATCCTGACAGTCACAAATGAGCCCCAGATTCATCCACCTAAGGAAATACCTGTCAAAATATCCATCTCAATTCTGCCATCTGCTGTTATCCTGCCTCTGGCAAAAAGTCGTCTGAAACCAGACGCTGCGTTTGGCCCTTTCCTGGGGACCAAGTGACCACAAGCATGTGATCCTGCCTTGTTCACCTTTCCTGAAATGCGCAGATCAGCTATAACAGCAGGATTCTAACTCTGCAGTCTGGGGTTCAGTATTTGAACCCTGATCCCATACTGCTTAACATGAACCCCTGTCATCACTGATACATGCACCAGGTCCATAAGGATATTCGTTCAGTTAGTCAGTCCTAATCTATCACTTCTGAGATAGATCCCTGATTCCCTGCTATTTTTGTCAGGCAAAAGTCCGGCCCATTATCCTGGCCGTGATAAGGCGACATGCCTGGTATCCAGGCTGAACCAGTCCACCCTGCTGTTTTACAGCCGTGGAATCATTACATAATTGTGAAATCTGCCCTTTTTTCATATATGTGAGACCACCTGCCTCTGCCACAAGGTACACCCGACTTGGAGGTGCTGGTCTGAGACATGGGTCCATTTACTAATGTAATGATCTTAATGTTGTACCATCAGCTGATTAAATAGCTCCTTTATGAGGTTCTTCCTTTGTTTGGAAGGTGCTGTGTATCTCCTGCGCTGATGCTGCTAACACTTGCATCTGGGCATTCATTGGAAGCACAGCCTAGCTGCACTTATGTTTGTAATTCGCTTCACTTTTATGTCGCTTTGGCCAAAAGCATCTGCTAAATATAATAAATGTCATGTGCTGTATGGAATTCTACACTGGACCCCCAGGGTTATGGACTTAAAGTGGCCGTGTGTGTAAAACACATATTCCTGGATCATCAGGGGCTTGCTTTGGGTATTTAAAGTGAAAAGTGAAAGGTGATTAATCGTCATTGTTGACGCACCACAGCATGCAACAACGAAATGTGTCCCCTGCATTTAACCCATGTGACATTGTGACACAGCAGGGGGCAGCTACGTGAGCGCCTGAGGAGCAGTGCTTGGGAAGGTACCTTCCCAAGCACTGCTTTAGATGATTTCCTTTGGGTTTAACCAAGCTGCAACTGACAGTGCAATATCAATTGTGTCAGCTGAAGGTTTCAAATCCACTTTGTGTGAATGTGTGTGTATGTACCTATAATACACTGAAATTCCTCCTCTTTGGCATACACCCCATACTTCCAAAGATGGCCTCTGGACACCACCAATCCCAACTGAATGAGCAAGCTCCTTGGCTCAGGATGAGCATCATTGAGGTTACGTTTGACTCCACAGAGTCACTGAAGCCATTATTCTTCAGGTCTGGGCAGACTTTTACCACAAGAGAGGCCCAGGTCAAAGGTCAGGTGGTGTGGCCGTGATGGAGGCGTGAACGGACCGCGAGGAGCTGAGAACCTCAAAGCCATCCCTTGAGGTGCGGGGGTTTGTCACTTTATCACCTCTGTGTTTATCAACTGTTGATTGTAAGCCTGGACTCTCAGAGCTATAAAGCAAGTCTGCGTTTGACTAAGCACAATGTCACAATAACCCTAAATGCTGTAATAATGACTTCAACATAGGGTTGATCAAGGGATCTTCAAGTGTTTCCTTGGACCACAGACCACAAAATAGTAGGCCAGCTAGCTTCCATATTCACATATGTAGCCAAAGGTCACTGAGGCAAAAAATCCCCCCCACTTGAAATAGACTTCCATGGAGGTGCAAAATCCCCCACATTCAGAGTATTGCGGTGACCCCAATCATCAGTCATTCCATCCATACTTCCAGCCCCTAGCGAGCCCTTTAAAAACAGCAACTCCAACAAGAAGCTATTTACACTGACAATAAATGTACAATAAAACTACAGCCTCTTCCCTAGACTATGACACAAAAACATTCCAGAATATTGCATAGCGTGTGGCAGATTCTAAGAACTATCTATCCATCCATCCAACCATCTTCCAAAGTGCTTACAGGACCACAGTGACCCCAGAGACTATCCCGCCAAGCACACTGCACATGGCAGGGGAACACCCTGGATGGGATGCCAGTTCATTAAAAAACAGTTTGTTTGATTTAGATTTAATTTCTTTGGTGTCGATCTTAGGCATTATTCAGCCTTAAAAATGAAAATACATCCATCGCTGACCTGCCATAAAGCAATAACGGCTATATCAGGCTGAAGGGCTGCTCCGTTTCACAGTCATACTGTTACAGACTCTCACGGATTTTATGGCAAGCACTGAACTATGACACACTTAAGCGACAATCAACAACACACACCATTCCAAGACTTAAATCAGTAAACAGGAATCCCATTTCAGTTTCCATTTACTGTCTGGAAGTGAGAAGAAGAGACCAGCGCTGAGTACAGAAAGGATTCCCCCTAGCTGGCATCATATTCATGTAAATACAGTACTGTGCAAAGGTCAAAGAAATTGATGTTTAAATGATCTTCATGTTGATGTTAAACTATGATACGTCTGTTAAAGTGTCTAACCCTAACCCTAACCCATTCAAAACCTCTCCTAGTCACCACTAACACTTATTATCCCATATGCCCATGCGTGTTTGACTAGCACATTTTATTTGGTTCATAGACACCCCTACAACCCCTACCCCGGATAAGCAGCGGGAAATTAATGGGTGGAGGGATATTTTAAAAATCAAATAAATTAATTTATGAACTACATGGCTAATTAGCAAATTGAGCTGGTGGCGAAATTCAACAAATATGTAAAATGACTGAGGAGTGGTTTGGGAACTCAAGCGGTGTCCTGCTAGCCATCTAATAAGGTATCAGTAAGCAAAGAAGAAATTCTTGTTTATTTTTAACTGTGTTAACTGTTGATTGTCAAATGTTCTAATGTTAAATTGTGGTTTTTGTGAGCAAACATATATTTCCTGCCCAGCTAAAGGGTCTTTCTCGTTTCCTTTGACCTACCGGTGCTTTTTGCATAGCTGTTTGTCTGTCCTAAGGGCAGCGCCTGGTGTCTGGTCTCACTTCCGTATTACTGCCAGATTATCACTCCAGCAAAACCCTGGAGAGCCTCACAGGAGGGCAGAGGCACGGGGGCCTCACGCAGCGGCGGACAGGAACGCGAGACCCGGAAGCCCGTTTGGTCTAGGAAGGACGGCAAACTAGGACAAAGGGGACAGGTGGGTCACTGTGTTTATCAGAAGCAGACTTGCGAGTTTAGTATCAGGTGTGCTCAGATAGGGACAAATGTTTCTCTTACGTCAACATTACTAATCTATAGAGTACTGGGTGTAAAAAGTTTGTAACATTAATGACTTGTATAAAAAATAGACCTGTATAAAAAATATATATGAAATAAGTTTCCTCTGACACCTTCATAGACCATTACCAATGTGTACAGGGGGCCCGGGTTCTGTTACTAGTCATCCGTATTATCTATACAGGGTCCTAGTCTGAGGTCAGACTGGTCGCTTGGCCTGGGCCGACTGGCAGGGGGACACCAGCCCCGTCTTCAAGGCCGAGACACCCAACGCCATGACATAAGTCAAGTCAAAGTCAAAGTATTTTTATTGCCATCTTCAACTATATGATTCAAGGGTCATACACTGAGAAGGAATCAATCTCTTTGGTCATAGTGCAAATAAACAGTAATAAATAGAATATAAATAAGACAATTAAACATGACATATGGAGATATGGCCATAAGAGGAATATTTTAAACTACAATTTAAAAAATACAGCTGGGAGCAAGATGACGCTTCATTATAGCCAGGAGGTCACAGAGACACACTTGACTTTATAACTGGGGGCACAGAAATTTCTCTGATTGGGCACTCAGAGACGCCTGTCGCACAGCATGCACATATGCAGCCCGCATACAACCAAAGACACAGAGAGCCAGACACAAAGACTCCCACACACACACGTACATGTAGAGTCACACAGATACAGACACACAGATAAAGCCACACACACACGTACTGTCTGGACTTTGCATGCTGCATGTCTGCGTTGGATCCTACCTTTGTCCTGCCATAAAGGAGAACATCTACAGTATCTACTGGTGACCCAACAATAAAGAACATCTACCTGAGATAGCATTCTTACATCTACCTCAGAACCAAACACACTGACAGTGACATTGTGACCAGACAGAGGGGCTTCAGGGTGATGCTGGGATACAGGCTGGGCATCACAAACTGTAACGTGAATGGACATGCAATACACAACATTCCGTAAACCCAGAAGTCTCCCTGGCTCTAGTGCAGAGTCCTTCCTACCCTGATTCACAAAGGAAGAGCTTCTGCTGTCCCTGGGTGAGGACCAGGATGTCCCAGGCTATTCAAAACAGTGTAAAGCTAGCAGCCTATCACTGACCTATCACTTCAACCACTGCATTTCATGGCTAATGATGCAGGCACTGATCAATTTTGTACCTTAGCGAGGGGTAATAGCAGCTTGCATCAAGCCCTTACCAACCCTCCATCACTAGGCCCTTATCACCCCACCACCACCACCAGGCCCCTACCACACCTTCCTCACCACCACCAGACCCCTAACCTCATCACCACCAAGTCCTTACTGCACCAACCTCACCACCACCAAGCCCCCACTGCCCCTCCTCCTCATCCAGGCCCCTACTGCACCAGCACCATGAGTCTCATACTATACCAACACCTCTACCAGCTTCTTACTACTTCACACATCCAGCTTTGTCCAAACACATCCAGCTTCCCAAAGAAGCCCTAGCCTAATCTGGCCACAGCACCAAAATCCGGATGCCCAGGCTCACATGATCTCTGTTTGCCCAGATGTTTGTAAGACCGCAACTGAATATTATCACAATTACTGTCTAAGAAGTATTTGTAATTTTACTGTACATGTTAGTGAAAACGTATTCATCAGCTATAATTATTGGGACTAGCATGTATCCAACTCATATCATGAATAGAACTTAATTGGTAATGAAACAGCAACAAAATTACATTCAGACCTCTAACACTGAATGCAGAAGGATTACATCATGCACCCAATCTGCAATGTACCCGATCCCCACGGCTCCCCTCGCAGGTGGTGGGTCCACAGGAGGGAGGACCTATGCAATTCCTTTGGGCTCTGGCTACCAGGTGCTCACCTCCCTGCCCATACACTCATACATATTACATCCCCTGTTGTGTACTGTGACTGCGACTTTGACTTTCTATTGTCAGCAAGTCTGGTAAAGAAACCTTGCTTTATATTTTTCTGTACTGCCCTCATGACATGGACTCAAACCATGAGATAGGAGATACGAAGTCCAGTTTGTACTCTGTTAAAAATGCTTTCCTGGTAAGCCTCAAGTGATATACCCCACACTATAGTACTGAGGCAATTCAAAATCAGATTTTGGCCTGTCAGATTCTAGTCTAAACTCAATGTTTGCTCTTTAAAATGTACTTTGATCGTTCACTTTCCTTCCCAAAATAAGTTAAACTGTATTGGGTGTTTTTCTCAAGATTATGACTGTGCAGATGACTATGTAGATGCCTGGGAAAGTAGTATCTATTAAAAATGGTTAGGAGCCAGTAACTTAACAGGACAACCTTAGCAAAAATGGAATGAGCTATTCCTTTGTATTTTTACACTAGCCATGTTTGCAGTGCAGGGCTATTAGCTCAGGTGCAGACTATATTTTACCAAAAAATATATAGGTTACCTGTTCCAGCTAGAAGCTGTAAAAAGTGAACCACTATTAAATAGATTGGTTTTCCAGAAGTGGATCTGGGTAATTAATTTTAAGTCAAATTCATGTTAAGTTTAATTGAAACTACCACTCTTTCAGGTCAGGCATCCAGCACTGGGGGGACCTCTAGTGGTCCAATAAGTAATTACCGCATAAAGCATTGTTTATTTATTTACTATATAATGCAAAACGATGTTGTTGCTGCCTGTCAATGTATAGGTTCAAGTTTTTGATTAAATATATTTTTTTCCCATTAAAGCTGAGCTGCCAAAGCTCCTCCCCCCCAATTTGGTAGTAAAGTTTATGCAGACAGGTGTTTTTACAAAAACTTTACTATTTTTTTGCTTGACAAAACACATATCACTGGTATGGCACACCATCAATGCAGGCATTGTCAAGCACTGCACTGAAGTAATACCACATGCACAAAATGACTGCAGAACTGAGATATAGGGAGGGGGAAAAGATCACCAAATCACCATACCAACAAATCATCCCCTTTATTTCAATTTAGCCACACTGAGGCTGCTCACTCTGCATGTAATGTTCTTTAGGAGAAGCATCTGTGCCCAGAGCTTATTAGGTTTGACACCAGCAACAGCATCCCTGACTGTGGGAATGGAAACAGGTGGACTATGGATGGAAACATTCAACACATACTTTGAGCAAGTTCTGAAGGCAGAGAGAAGGTTACCCTGGAACGACAAGGCCGCTAGATCCACAGGAGGTTCATGTCACGAGACACAGTAAGCAAACATGACAAGAAGCAGAAAGCGCTGCGTTTTAAAGACCCGCAATGAGAGAAAGTCTGACAATAGAGATTTAAAGATAAATGCAATGCCAGCAAATCCAAGTAATGCCAAGATTTTATCTGTTACGTCTCTGACTTGACAGCCTGTCGAGGAAGCAAAAACATTTCAAGCGACACACAGAACAAGAACGAGATGCGAGTACTATTGCGACATTGCCCAGGGCGTCAAGGAGGGCTTACTCTATTCAAGACCGATGGAAAGTACAAGCAAGGAAAGGCCGCGCTCTGAGAAAGTGGCTCAGCAGCCCATATCAGGGCACCGCGGTGAGTCGGCAGGACATGGAGGCGGGATGCTTGCATAAGCCAAGCATAAAAAAGAAAGAAAACCACTGTAGCTGTCAGTGGTTCATCGGTGTATGATTACCAGCACAAAGACCTTAATCCAGGAGACTCCACAGATACCGTGCAAACGTTGCCCCCGTGCATACAGCAGACAGGACTCATTTCAAGCAGCGTTTACCTGGAGCAGAGCCACATTGCTGTGGACTAGGCCGTGTTAGTGCCCTGCTGGTCATCCTGCGACTGCGGGAGGCTGCCTCAGTGTTCCCCATGGGGGATGCCCATGCTCTGGGGTGGGGGACAGGCTCTAGGGACAGCCTCTAGGGGCAAAATGAAGTAGGACACGCTGTGTGCTGAGCTCCGGGCTCGCGTCCCCATCACCAGCATGTAGGACACACATTACAGCAGGCCGCGTGTGTGTGTGTGTGTATGTGTGTGAGGGAGGGTGGGGTCCACAAAGCGGGACATCTCAGTTAGCTGGGTTAACTTCAGGTTGAAGTCACGATTGTCCAATAAGAGTTCAGGTAAGTAAGATTCCTATTGGACCATCGTGACATCTAGCGTAAGTTAAATCCAGCTGAGAAATCCTGCTTTGTGGAACACATCCCCAGGTCTCTACACTACACCCTCACTGTGGGCCATGTCTTCCCCAGAGGTCACCCAGAGCTCTCCAAGAAACAAGAGCATAGACGGTGATCGAGGGACATTCCACTGAAGCAGTATAGCAACAGAAATCACATGGCAGCAAACCGACCAGCCAATAAGAGCTGAGCATGATGCCGGCGCAGAGAGCACAAGGCACAGCAGCGTGCTCTTTACATCCCAGCAGAGACGACAGTGCTTCCTTTTCAATAGCATTGTAAGCTGAAGGTGGCGCTCATGCAAAACCACGAGGGTTTCAGGGACCTCAAAAGCTTCTTTGCTGGATATACCAGCACCAGGACCAACAGGTACTTCTTCATATTTGGCTTCAGACAAATACCCAGACATACGTATACAAGGAAACCCAACTTCCCAGGAGCACAGGAAGAAATCATGTGATTGTCTGTTACAGAGACATGAAAAGCAGCTAGGAAAGACCTTAATGTGTGTTACAACATCCAGAAGGCTAATCACGCCAGTCAGAATAAGAAGCTGTAGCCCCCCCCCCCATTCAGAGAAACCTCCTCTTGTCCAGCCCATGTTGTCTCCTAGCAACACTCATACGTCAGCATCTATGCCCAATATTTTGATGAAGCTACTCCAGCAGACGTTTCTGAGACTTTTGGCTTAACAAAACATTCAATGGACTGAGGGTGAACACCCAAGGAAAGAGTGCAGGAGCCGTGCAGTGAAGCATTCCTGGAGGGGGGCCCACCCTGAGGACTTGTTGTAGAGCCGACTATATGAACATGACATTAAGGCGCCATCTGCAGGATCTGTGTAAAGGTGCGGGACACGCACACCAGACAGGAGAGCTAATTAAACAAAAGGCCACAAAAGGGAGAAAAAAACATTGAAAAACAAGCCCCATATAATAAGCAACCAAAACACATTCAAATAAAGCGCTCACCCTAAGCACCCTACTCAGCTGACCCCAATTAGGATCAGGGCCTTTGGGGTTTAAATAGGGTCAGCTGGATGTCATCACCCAGTAGTATCAGATAGTGATCAATCACCACAGACACAGAACAGATCAATTTAAGCCACATCATTGCATTGCTGGCCACCAGCTCAGAAGCTTGTGTTTGTCCTTTCATGCAGTAAAACATCATTTCAAGCAATTACTTTGGTGTTTAATTGTTTTATACTTAATGGTTTACACAGGACGAGGTCTGCTGTTTGTGCCCCACTCAAAAAGCCACTTTGAGCCCCACCGCCCCCCAAGTGTAATGACTGTTTGTGGCCAGCAGGCAGCCCCAAACTTCAGGGGCCCCACACAAACAATGCTACTGGAAGTAGCATCCCAGTGTCAGGACTTGAACCTGGAACACCGTGGTCAACAAGTCCAGTTCCTGCTTCAGGGCTTAGAAAGAGCCCCCATTCTTCCATGCAGTTACAATGTCAGCTAATGGCAGCTGGTCAAAAGAGAGAAATCTTGTTTTGAAATCGAGGGAAATGGAATGGCTTTGTGTGTAATTAGTCCTTTATATCTCCTTTGCTCTTATTTTAGAAAAATTTGAACATTTAGACGAAGTACCAGTCATAGACAATCTGGCACTCTAGGGAAGTATCACTGCTGGGGGCCCCTGTCGGAGCCAAAGTGAAATTGCATGGCAAGCCAGCATCTGCTCCGTGACTGGCACCCTAGACGGCCGCCTATGTTGCCTATAGGATCGAGCGGCCCTGTTTAGACGACACTTTCAGCTCAGTGTTGAGACAGAGAGGGGTTCAGTATGGGTGTCATACCCTTTCTAACATGCACTGTAATTCTGCTTTTATTGCAACCTGAACTCTTGAGCATTAAATATTTCATCAAAATGATGCACATGTGAACATATTCATTCATTCAAAATGCAAAGTGCAGGCAGACACAGAAGTACCCACAAACAGGCAGACACACACACACACACATATAGAAACTCCATGCAGAGAAACTCACTCTCACTTAGGGAATAGCCTTCCTACATTCAGGGAGTAATTTAGCGCTGAAAGCCTAAGTACAGATGAGGCTCCAGTAATATTGGCAATGTAATAAATGCATCACAAGCAGCCATTATCTCATTAAAAGCAAGCCATTCATCAATACAACAGCATAAATAAATGATCACGATGTACCACTCTGATTGAAGTATTAATTAGGCCAATTGCATTATCTGCTAACCATGTGCAGCATGACGTGATGGTACCCTGCCATGGAAAACATTCTGTCTCACCTTTTCTGCTGCTCCACACTCCATCAGCCTGATCAGCTGACCGGGAGCACCTGCATCCCATCATTAAAGGCCGCGGAAGGCACTCCCTGCGTCAGAGGCCAGCGGCAAAATAATAGTCTGTTACAGGGATGGCTACATGTGCGTGAGCGTGTGCTCACCCTTAAGCATGACCAATGGGGGGGCAGCTCCTCCTATCATCAGCGAGGGTCCTGCCTGGTCACCTTCCGGTCCCCATCCCATTAATGTGAGATATGGGTTTGGGGCGGCATGGCTCTGCTCGCCCTGTGTCCACCACAGATGGTCTGGGGGGCTGGGGGGGAAGTGCTAAGTCTTGTTTACTGAGGTAGAGAACAAGAGGCAACCCTAAGAACTACTGGGACTTCAATTAACTGGTCCGATGCTGAGTGTCATTGGCCGTCTCAGGCAGCCTCTGTGCCTTCGTCTGATTGGCTCCTCCAGTGGGTAAACATTTTCCTACCTGGATACCGGTTTTGTGCGCAATACTGATTCAGATTCAGAACCAGTACCAGAACCCAAATATTGGCCAAGCATGTTTGCTGGCAGAGGGAGATTTTCTCTGTTTGTCAATGGCTCTCTTACACACATTAGACACATGCATAGTTTACATTAGAGAGGGGTCACACATAGTCCGGTTGATGTATACAACGTGCACACGTGTTTGAAAAGTGCATTAAAAGTCAGTGCGAGTCCAGGAACAGCATGGATATAGCCTTCTGACGTTTGTGTAAATGCAGCAAACGTAACAAAACAGCCATGAGCAGCTTCCATGCAAATAATACAGGTAATTTTAACCTGAATTTAAATTTAAATTCAACATTATATATAAGTATAACACTTTTAAAATATGTTGTATTAACATTATTAAGTTATAAGTATCAAAATCATTACCCTCACATAACATCATAAACCACTTTGCCCTTTGCTTGAGTGTAACGTTTTAAAACAGTTTCAGGAAAGAAATATTGCACCAGGTTGATTGCCTAAATAAAATATATTACTGAAGAGAATGGTACTTCGTTGCCAGGCAACAGCACCTGCTTTCTGAGGCAGCTTAAAAGAGTCTGCTTCTGGTTCTTCTCGTTAAGTACTTTGTCATCGTGTTTTGCCTCACGGAATGTATGCTACAAATGCTTAAGAGCTTTGAGTCCCTCTGAATATAGGTACCAGTGGAAAAGCGGGTTGGAAAATGGTTGGATGGATGGATGAAGCAAAAAGTTGAAGGAAATAAATGGTTGAGCGGTGGGAGCAGACGGCCGAGCATCCCGCAGGGAGGCCAGGGCGGGATTCTGGGAATGCAGGGGACAATCTCAGGAGAACATTCTTGGCAGGCGATGATTAAAAGATGTTGCTGAGGATTTTTTTTTGGCTTTGTACACAGCAAGTCCCTGAGTCTCTTCTGCAGTGCATTGCATCATCTCCCCAATGCCAAATCCCCCCCCCGCCCCCCACGCTCAGAAATCCCAGAACACTCAAAGACGCAAAGAGCTCCCCTTATCTGACCCCCCAGGCCTAACAGTATCCTAGACAGAAATCAGCCAATCACCAAGCAGTAAGATGCATGGTGGTCAGATATCTCGAGAGGAAGCTCCCTTGGATGGGCTATTTGAACAGGATGGAAGCAGCCAAATGCTGTGTGTCTGGGACAGCCATGGTGACAATAAGACAATATTGCAGGTAGCCATATAGAGAACAGACTGAGGCCTCAGACAAGATGACAAGATTGAATCCGAGTGATTGAACCCCAGGGGCAAATTTTAATTGTCCTGCATCATTACAGAAATAACTCCCAGCACAACACTTCCCCTTCAAATAATCAAAGGTGAGTGACAGATAGATGGATGGATGGATGGATGAGAGTCAGATGTCAACCTGGCAGTGGCCAGCGGGGAATGAGGGGACTGAGCCAGGAAGCTGCAAGGCGGGCACCTGGGTCGACAACTAGAGGCAAGGTGGATGCCAGCTGGACATCAGGAGACAAGGTGGATGCCAACTGGACATCAGCAGACAAGGTGGATGCCTAGGGGACATCTGGAGACAAGGCAGACACCAACTGGACATCAGAAGAAAAGGCGGATGCCTGGGGGACATCTGGAGACAAGGTGGACACAAGCTGGACATCAGGAGATGAGGAGGGTGCCAGCGGAACATCTGGAGACTCGGCAGGCTCCAGCAGTACATCAGGAGACAAAGCAAGCACCAGCAGGAGACGCAGCAAGCTCCCCTGGACAGAGTTCTGGAGACAAGGCAGGCCCCCCTGTACAGGGTTCTGGAGACACAGCTGGCTCCCCTGGACAGGGTTCTGGAGACGCAGTGGGCCCCCCTGTACAGGGTTCTGGAGATGCAGTGGGCTCCCCTGTACAGGGTTCTGGAGACGCAGTGGGCTCCCCTGTACAGGGTTCTGGAGACGCAGTGGGATCCCCTGTACAGGGTTCTGAAGACACAGCAGGCTCCCCTGGACAGGGTTCTGGAGACGCAGCGGGCTCCCCTGTACAGGGTTCTGGAGACGCAGCAGGCTCCCCTGGGCAGGGTTCTGGAGACGCAGCGGGCTCCCCTGGGCAGGGTTCAGGAGACCCTTGAGTACCTTACATGTCAAGTGCGTTTTTTGGTATGAATGTGGCTTAATAATACATGAAAAGACATTGGGTTGTAGTGAACATATAAAAAACATCATGCGTTGTCATATATTGAAATAATAAAAATGCTTGATAGCTGTACTGTATATGAACCGTGTTGTCTGTTTTTCCATGTGGGTTCAGGATCCACTGGACTCCTGTTGGCATTAATCAGTTTCACCTGGAAGCATTTCAGCCTGACAGCTGCTATTAACACACCTGCAAATTAGTTTAAAAAGAAACAAATATCGCTCCAGTGTTTCACGACGAATAGGTGAAATTTTGACAGCTAAATGCATGATAATGGAAGTTGCTTTCAGAATCAAATTAGTCTTTTGGCGTTAAATTGCACTCCTTTGTTTTGTCCACAGCCGAATTCAATCAGAGTGAGAAGTGTGTTTAAATCCCCCAGTTAGATTTTGGTTGGTTTACAGTGAAGGCAACTGTAGGAGATGCTACTATTTGTCTGGAAACTGCCAGGGGTGAGCACTGTCATTAGCAAGCATCCTGTCAGACTTTACTGACGAGTAACATTTTTGTTGTAGTTTTCCTAGATTCCTCTCTAGGTCCTTACTCAGAGGCACCTTGCGAAACTTTGATGCCAGTCAGCAAGGCACAACCAAAATGATTCTTAAAATAATGTTACTGGTATTTTACCTTGGAGCTTAATTCTGCTCAGCATTTCACTGCAGAGAATGGACCTTACAGTCTCATAGGTGCGATGGACACAAGACCGGGGTCCAAATCCATTTTTGTTCTTTCCTCATAAATTGGCCCGTAGTTATTGAAGGTAAGAATTACAATAATCTGTCAATAGTTACAGTATATACAAGATAATATTTATGCCTGCCCGTGCTGTATAATCCATCCATCCATCCATTTTCCAACCGGCTTATGAAAATTATAAAAATCCATCCGGTGTTTAAACCATGTGAAAACGAAATATTTATTATCCAAAGTATAGAGTGTCATTTAAATTTCTTAATGTGAAAAATGCTAAGCTAATAAGCTTCACGAATTAAGAATTAAAACTAAGTAATTATACTTTACAGTGTCTGAGATTTAGTAAGCTCAAACAATATGTCTGCATGGTTAATTAAAGCTGCTATTTTATTTAAAAAAGGATAACATTGTTTAGTCATTGTGAGAATTGCACACCTCACGGGAAATAGCCCGCTACACTGAAAGTGCGCGCATGCTACAGCCGCCAAGGATGATCAGAATGTGAGCACACCCGTTTACTCTCATTGCTTTTATAACTTCTTCATAAACTGGCTAGATTATATCTTTATCAGGTACAAGATAATAAAATTTAATTAAAAATTATGTTTACTTCCAAAAATTGTTTCACAGAAAGTAGGCTACATATGAGAACAAACAATGAAGGTATAAAAATTTGGTGAAGGCTGGATTAGACTCCTAATCAGAATGACAGATTTGACAAACGAAAAATCCATCTCCTGGACAGGACGTACCCTTAAGTTTCTGCTCTGTCTTTGGCCTGTCAGCACTAAAATCTAAGATGGATCTGTTTTTTTTTTTTTACTTTTACCCAAAGGGGACGAAAGACGGGAGGGGATTTGCTCTGGGGGTTGCTAGGAGACCGCACGGACAGGTCAAGTTGGGAAGATGTTTTCTTCACAATTTCATTTATCTGGCATGATTTAGCCCTAGAAAGTTGAAACGCATTTCAAATGCATTTCCTTTACCTACAACAGAATTAGCAGAAAAGATGATATCCCTCTGAATAAACAAATAACTTGTATATGTAGATATGCACCAACCAGCCGTGACATTAAAACCACTGAAGTGAAGTGAATAATATTGATTACATTGTTATAATGACAAGGAAGCCATTATGTATTAGGCAAGTGAACAGTCAGTTATTGAAGCTGATGTTTTGGAAGCAAGAAAAATGGGCAAGTGTAAGGATCTGAGCAACAAACTGTGATGGGTAGTCGACTGGGTCAGAGAATCTCCAAAACTTGTGGGGTGTTCCCAGTATGCAGTGGTCAGTACCTACCAAAACTGGTCCAAGTCGGGCCAACTGGTGATGGGGTCATGGGCACCCAGGCTCGTTGATTCGTGTGGGGAGCGAAGGCTAGCCGGTCTGTTCCCATCCCACAGGAGAGCTACTGTAGCACCAATTAATGCTGCCTATGAGAGAGAGGTGTCAGAACAAACAGTGCATCACAGCTCGCTGTGCATGGGGCTGCGTGGCCGCTGACCGGTCAGAGTGTCCATGCTGACCCCTGTCCGCTGCTGAAAACACCTACAGTGGGCATGTGAGCGTCAGAACTGGACAATGGAGCAATGGAAGAAGGTGGCCTGGTCTAAATGAGTCATGTTTTCTGTTACATCATGTGCATTGTTTACCTGGGGAACAGATGGCACCAGGATGCACTATAGGAAGGCTGTGTGATGCTCTGGGCTGGTGTTCTGCTGGGAAACCTTGTAACCTGGCACTCATGTGGATGCTACTTTGACACTTACCACCTATCATCCTATCCCAGAAGCTACAGGCACAAGACAAGGAACAACCCACGATGGGGGGCCAGTCCATCGCAGGACAGACTCACACAACAGACATTCACACCTATGGGCAATTTGGTAATGCCAATTGGCCTCAGCATGTTTTCAGACTGTGAGGGGAAACTGCACAATGACACTGGTAGAACATGCAAAGTCCACACAAATGGAACCTAGGCAGAGACTTGAACCCTGGCCCCAGCGGCATATGGCAACAATGCTTACCACTGCACCACCATTCAGCCCCCTGGCTCATAATCTATCCTTGAAATTGTTAAACTGCCTTTTTATTTGTGTTTATTCTGCATCGGTATGGGAGAGGAGCTCGAGCATAGTTCTATATCGAAAGTCTCAACAAATCAGGAAACTTGCAGCTAAACTGACTGCTCGCAAACTCAATGCCATACCAGCCGAGGAGCTACACACGGACTATGTCCGCGTTTGTGGAAGAATCCACGCCTTCACAAGCGGGGCACAACACAACCACACCAGACACCGCTGGAGCTTTACGCTGGAATGGTTTCGACATTAATATAAACATATTTTGTGATGAAAGTAAATGTCATTTCCATTCTTATGTCTCCCCTGCTCCTTTGGTAAACTTAAAATAAAGCGAGGAGAAAAGGCATGCTCCCCCGTGTATGTGTTGGAGCAGTCCATTGAGGGGCTCTGTGGAATAGGGCTGTCCGGGGAGCTCCAGCTCCGTCTCGGCATGGAAACGGCGATCCGCTACGCGGCGGACCGTCTCCTTAACAGACCGTAAGGTCCGCTATCACACAATAAAAATTACATTTCTGCTTCAGTCCGCCGTGTTTTTCCTCCCGCGGCCGTTTGTCAGACCTCGACAAAACTCTTGACAGAAAGGTACAAACCCGTGGAGATACATTTCACTTGGCAACTGTTGCACTCAGATTATCTGTTTCGTTGGTTTCTCATGCATCTCTGATATTTTTAGCCAGTGCATTCGATAATTATTATAACTGTTTTTTATTTGTTTGTTTAATTACGTTAAAAAGCGAATAAGGAGAAAAGGAAACTGATCCGCCAGCAAAGAAGTGGAGTTGGGACTCCCTCCACCAGGCGACGGACAGTAAGTACAGATGCTGGGTTAAGTTTTTATTGCATGTCCAGTTTTATTATTAATTTACTTTTGACGCGTTTGGATTAACATTAAGCTAACGGAGTGGCTTTGCGACCGACGCGTAAGCAGGCAAGTCCCTTATTTTGTACGTCTGATGACTAGTATACTATAATTGGTCAGGAATAGAGAATTTAAATACATTTAGTGTTTAATGTAAAGTTCGATATATATTTCATTTTAATTAAAGTGCTGCAGGATGGCGATTTTCATAGTCTGCCTGCCTTTTTAATTTCGATAGAGACGTGAAGACGGGCTGGTGAAAAGTGAATGGACCATCATATTATTCTTCACTGTCGTCGACTCCCGGGCTGTTAGTCTGTTGCCCTGGTATATCGGAAAAATAAGCCTTCTTTAATTTATGGTAAATTTAGGCTTTAAGTTTATACTATAAACTCTCGCGGCTTCCCTGTTTTTGGCCAGGAAGCGTTCTCAATGCATTGATATTTATAGCCTCTCTACGTATATGTGTACATAATTTTATCAGGATAATTATTGCATTTGGTCATTTGTTTCCCATTAGTGAGAAACAACTTTGAAAGCGAGTGTTTAGACGGGCGGCTTCCTCTCTAACACATGCACACAAGCGCCGAACTATACACGCTATTCCTTCGAATACAACAACTACTGACGAGCTTTAGTTTTACGGGCAGCCTATAATCTGTTCGTGCGCACGCAAGCAGACCCGCTTCCTCTCTTGGCGGACTAACGGAATTGCTTATTATTTAAATGAGGTTGCATTTTGTATTAATGTAGCCATTTTCCCGTCTGACGCCCGTTGACGTTATGTATGACCGTAGATGCGCTGTCATTTAAGGTAAGTCGGGTTGGGGCACGCTGGAGGCGACGTGCAGGTTTTTCCTGGGTTTCGCTGCTTTCTGGTGTCATAAAGTAAATGCGATACGGCACTTCAAAGGGCCAGACAGACAGAGTCACACTCGGAAATATCGTGCCTTTATCGCACTTTGTGATCTTTACAGAACACTCTCAAACAAATTTCCTTCTACAGTGTTGGGTCTGATCCGACCTGAGGGCACAGTGGTGCTGAGCATCTGGGAGGTGGCCCTTTAAGCTTCGCAAGATCTAAAACTGACTGCTGGGATCTCGCTGCCTTGCACGTTGTTCGCCTTCAGCAGACTTCATTCTCCAAGCCCCTCGCCTGCGATTCTGCTCATACAATCACTGACTTTACATCTATGCTGCAGCACAGAAAACCACTGGCCAGATGCCAGGCGGCTGTCTGAGGCAGTGACAAAAAGTCTCCCCTCAAAATGTTTTGCTGGGCATGGCCATAAGAGAACAGATAGGCCACTACTGGGGATATGGCTTAAATGCAGCCACACTGTCTTGTCACAAAACGAATGGGTTAACTTACCCTTCACTAGCACACCGGCGATTAGCAGCACAGATTTATGGGAACCTAGATCATCACCTCACTCCAGAACTGTGAAAGTGCCTGTGGGGGTGATCCCCCTCCCCCCCTTAAGGCAGGAAGGAGCGAGCAGCTGCCTCTGTGGCAATAATAGAAAGAGACAATAATCCTTCATCATTGGGCATTTACTGTATGTTGCACTGGGGTCTGCTTTCTCATTGGCTCAGCATGTGTGATTGACAGTAGAGACCCTCCCCTGCCTCCCTCTGTCCTCTGCCTCCGTTCACTGGTTTCAGGCTGGGGTAGTGTGTGCTGGAAGGTGTGGTAGTGGGGGCTTTCAGATGCCGGAGTTTTCCTCCTGAATCGCTCTCTAATGAGTGAACTGCCACAGAGCCCCAACCAGACGGGTAGACAGCAGGTCCTGGAGTCCTGTTAAGGGCCTTCAGTCCCACATGTCACACGGACAGAAAACGCCAGCAAGTGCTAACGACTTTTACTGAGAGATTTTCCACTCCGGGCTGATGCTTAGTTTGGAAAACCTGACCCCCGATCGCTCCAAGAGTTATAGAATGCATAAATCAATTCCTTAATCAAATCCGTTCTCCTGACACAGTCAGTGCCTGCTTCCAACAGCACCGATAATTTATTCACCGGATAAATTATTAAAGGCCGTATTTTAATGTGCTTCACGTCTGGCTGGTATTTGAATAGATTATAGTATGAATGTAGTCATTTATCCACATCCAAATGGTTTACGCTATCAAGGGCTGAATGGGCCATTCCGCAAGATAATTCCAGGAACAGATCTGTGAAATCTTAAGATGATGGCATGCCTCCATATTCTGTCCTAGCTCACTGGGATTTCTCTCTCTCTCTCTCTCTCTGTTTACCCCCCTCCCCACCCAGTTTAAACTTGACTGTTTGCCCTCGCAGGGTTGAAGCTCTGCAGCCGTAGATTGGATTCAGTGCATCTCTAATCAGCCCCAATCAAATCAAACTTTGATCCGCCTGCAAATAACCAATGCCAGTGCCCATGTTTGTTCACAGCTTAATAGACAGTTATTCTGAAAGGCCAGAAAACACCTCTGCTGCCTACGCCCAGCCCCTCACTTCTTAAGGCCGACTGTTTTCAGGGCAGTGGACTTAGGCATCATGAAAGATGACCCTCCACAGGTGTTGGATTGGCCCAGTTTTAATGACATCAAATGACTGGGAACCAAAGGCTTGTTCTTGGATGTCCCACAAAAGAGGGTCACCTGACCTTTTCCCACTTAATTTATTTCAATTTTTTACCAATTTTTAATTATGCAGCATTTGATTGTTGTTTTTTTAGCAAACATCAGCAGGGCGCATGTACTAACAGGGATTTGGCGGAAAGAGGAAGGTACAGCAGACATGGGGGCAGCAACGCACCCACTGTGGAGGGGGCAGCCCTCGATTCCATGGTGGGGGTGTGCTCAGGTATTTAATAAAAGGACAGTCGTAGAGGAGGCATCCGAGACGAAACGTAGCCTCTCTCAGGAATACGTTGGAAGGCCCATGGTCACATGGCCTCGCAGAGTGGCTCTTGGCGAGGCCTCAGCAAGGGGAGTGGCTTCTTCCTTGGTAAACAGTGTGGCGACGGAAGTGCTCGCCATGGTAACAAGCCAGTGGTGATGAGGAGCGCTCAGAGTAGTCCAGCAGCAATATTCAGGCCTGAATGAGAGTCTGCGGTGACGTGTGGCCACGCACACTGGATTACGTTCCTACGAAACAGATAAAAAATCTGTCTCTGGTCACATTTTTACGGATTTGCTGGGTTACTGCCAGGCCAAACGCCACGTCACATCAGCTTGCACGTCACACAACACCCAATGTGCATGATGGGAATTATCCTTGTTTTGTGCGAGCCAGTAAACTAACCCCCAGCCCCCCACCCCGCCGTCTTAAAAAAGTGCTTAGTAACATCAGTATCATAATTATGTGGGGGGTTCTATGTGGATGTGTGAAATAGTGGTGGTGGTGGTTGGGGGGGTGTTTGTTTGCCTTGTCTCTGCCCCCTGACACTATTCCACAGCCCCCTGGGCTGTTGACAGAAAACACCCAGGATCCTCCAAATGAGCCATCAGTTATAACCTCGTCATTATTTGCTGTACCATATTTATATGGCTGCCACTGCCACCTCCCCGCATGTCATTTTCGAGCACCTGGGCCCCGCTGGCACGTCCTCTAATGAGGCTCTCGCCGATGGAAACCTCAGTTAATAGCCTTTTATGTTTTATGCATGGAATATTTTTAAGCGGCGTTTTGGACACCCTGGAGGCTAATGCCATTCCACTAACACTACAATGAGGCACCTGAGAGATTGAGCAGCGACCTGACTAACCAGCACGCAAGCCCCCAAAAAGGGGGGGGGGGACCTCTCCATCAGGTCTGCGTGAGACAGGATGTGCCTGTCTGGCATCGTTTTCAGTGGCTGAGTGACTGTGCTGTGAGTACTGAAGAAGGCAGTCACACAACGCTTTTGGTGCAGTTGTCAGACACCGAGTTTAGTGTCAAGACACTATGACGCAGGGCTTGAACCAAACTCACTAGAAAGGGCTTCCAAAAGTAGAGGAAAGAGCCTTTCATATCAGGACAGGAAGTGGGATCCCAGCTGCTGGGAGATGGAGGATCCGGAGAAGGGGGAATGGAGGGTTGGTGGGTATAGACATCCAAGGAGATGAACGAGAACTTCCTAGAAAAACCAGATAAAAGTTTCTGTCTAGGGGAGGCAGTTGGTGCTCATCTGGGTTTATAACCAGGATAGCCTGTATAGTCTGGAATTCTAATGCAGTCTTTGGACAGCTGTGTGTGTGTGTGTGTGTGTGTGTGTGTGTGTGTGATCTAGAGGTTGACCAATATTGGTTTTTCCAGGGCCAATATCGATACTGATTATTACTAGTTAATGGGGCCGATAAACAATATTTGGAACCGATATGCATTTGCCTTTATGTGCTTTCTCTGCATCCATCTGCATGGAGAATTTGGAGATATAAAGTTCACTATTAGAGTAAGGCTGCTCTATTTAAAGTGAATGTTACGTTTTCAGTTAATGGTAAATGATTCATTACACGATATAAAACAAAAAAGAAAAAATATATATATATTTTTTACAGATTCTTAAGTTATGCCAAGAATAAGGCATTAAAAATAAAGCATCTAATAAAACTTCTATGCCTGAGCTGGATCAATAAAGTGAATAGGCACTTTAATACCATTAATACCTAAGCTCATCTTACAGGTAACATTGCTGGCTCATACGGCAGCGTTCTGCATTCACTAAAGAAAAATAATCCGCTCTGGTTTCTGAATTAACGAGATACACTTTACATAAACACATGCTTGGATTTTGTTTTTTTCTTTAGTGAATGCATGATGCTTCCAATATCAGCAACAGTCCACGCTTAACTGAAACTCCGCTCTCCTCCTTGTGGCTTCACACTGCACTCGTGTGTGAGTGTGGTGTGAGTGACAGCAAGGCTTCAGCGTTGATTGGCTAATACTCGTGTGACATAGCCAATCAGAGATTGTTGTGGGCGAGACATTAAATGAAGTGGCGGGATCAGAGCATAGGAATAGGAGCATAGGAAAAATGCCTAATATCGGCCCTCAATAATAGGCCAGCCCGATAATCGGTCATCCCCTAGTGTGGTCATGTACTCAGAAAGGGAAGCTCAGTTTTATAGAAATCTGTTGGCTCCTACTGTCCACACAGACAGCTGCGCACTCCTGTTGGAAGTTCCCATCCATTCCCAGACGTCTCAGAGGAATTCACAAAGTTTCCACTGCTCTCGTGTGTGGTTCTTCATGTTGCCCTTGGAGTCTTTGTGTGCAAAGCCACCTCTCCCTAGGTCCCTTGGCCGTTTCTTTCCAGAGATGTGCTGTAAATTGCCTGTAGCAGGAGATGGTGACAGGCAGAAGATGGACCTCCTCTTTGTTGCTGTTGTTTCTTTCTTCCCCACTTCGGCTTGGTTTTAAATCGGCCAGGCAAGTGACCCCAACCCATCCTCAGGGTGACGTCTCACCCTCTGCCTTATGGATCACAGTCCAAGACTTGAGGAGGGATTCGCGAGTTGCGAGTTTTCTGTATGGCCCCATGGGAAATGGAGCCGGCGCACAGCAGCCTACGTTGCTGCTTTTGACCTCCTTAGACCACGGAGGGTAAAGGTGAAATTGGAATTGGATGATGGCGGGAAAAAAACCTGAATGCTCTGGAATCGGGAAACGGCAGCTTAGGTAGAATGGTGGAAGCCGGAGGGGTGACAAAACAAGTGAGGATGGAGAGTAGAGCAGCAGAAGCGGCAATAGAGGCAGGAGGATGAAAGTATTAGCGTCCAGTGCCATGCTGTGTTCCTGTGTCAATAGCTGACCTCCATTCTAATTACCCATGATTCCCTGAGGAAGCAATGGCAGGTTGTGGAAATATTACTGCTCTTTTACCCCCTGTGTAATACAATCCATTCCCCCACTTTCTCACAGTAAGACTGGAAACTGAAGCTGGAATTTCACGGTCACACCAAGCCAAAATGCCATTGTCTGGCTCACCATCGCATGTACTGAGAGCTCACCAGTCAACTTGCCTCCGCTGCAAGATGGATGGCCGGCATGCCGGAGTGTGCCTTACTCTCTGGGTATTAAGTATTCAGGTCGGCTTTGCTGCACTATACTCCCCCTTCTTAGTGTTTGTACAGAAGGTTTTCGTGAAAAGTAATACAGACTTGAGGGTTGTCATTTTCACTTCTTGCTGTGTGCAACGTTATAAGCAGGACGCCCCCATTCCTCCTACAGCGCTGGGCTAGTCTGCTGCAGCAGTACTGGTGTGCCTCACTTTGACAATGTGCTAATTCTGTGCTTTTTTAAAATGTCAGTTCAAAGTCAGAATCTGCTGTGCCATATCCTGTCTCCAGCCGCCGAGCAGCTTGGTGCAGGGGACTGTAGGGTGCGGGGCACAGCCAGCGCCTTGCATCAGCTTCCCAATGCAAAGCACCACATGGAAATTACAGCTTTTCTTTTTTTAAACAGAAGACTCAGGGCAGGGAAATTGGGGAGGTGGAGCCATAACAGAGGTGAACTGTTTAGGTATTAGTCTGTGTGTGACTGCCAAATAAAGCCAACAGCCCTCTGGGAAATTTGTGGAACCGCTCACATGTCGAGGTCCTCTGCATGACAGTGCCATTTCTCCATCTTTCATCCAATCCCACAGCACATGTGCATAGGGCACCTCAATGATATACCTGATGTAGTGGCTCCAAAAGGGTTCACCTGCCGCCCTTAGATAGGTAGGAGGTAGGTGATTCTCGCCCCTATCAGCAAACTTTATCGTAAAGGGACCAGCACCAAATATCAGTATTGGGATAAAAAATGTGAACTTTCACTTGTATCGGATTGACAAGAAAAGTTAGTCATAGGGTGACTCTTACATAGGCTACGTTTTCTGGTGAAAGGGCAGTTTATATATCAGTTTTTGGTGAAAGGTTGGGACTTACAGTACAGCTGTTTTAATCTGAAAGGCTATCTTAACCTCAGGTTAGGCGTGCAGAGAAAAGAAAACTTCGTAGTACACCCATCAGGCCTGTGCTGTGCATCGGTGCAGCAGGCAGTCCGTAGGGGAAAAGGAGGCAGCCGTAGGGATGCAATCAGGGCAGCGGGGGGTGCTGCAAACTACCTTGGGGTTTCCGACGTGGAAGATCGGCTCTTGGGGTGACACTGCTCACAGACGGACATCGAACCCTCGAGCCCACCGAGAACTGCGTGGGCTGAGACAAGGGCAGTGGTGCTGCTAACAGCCGGGCTATTGCTGCCTCCCATCTCCTCACAGCCAGCCACACATGGGTGATTCCGTGCTTCGAGGCTGGCAGGACATGGCTAAACTGAGGTTTCATTATGCGCCAACCCCACCCCCCCCCCCC
>JAODKL010000027.1:19228939-19242650 GCA_026780765.1 Petrocephalus schoutedeni | reverse complement strand
TCAGTTTAGAGAGAGCAAGCGCCGCACGGCAAACAGTATTCTTGCTCAGATGTTCAGCATCACCGATGGAATACATACACTGGCCACTGGCAAAATATCACAGTGCAGAGCACACTGTCTGCTCGATCGTGAGGGCATTGCTACAGCGAGTGGCATTAGAGACCTCCGGACCGACCAGCTGACAAAGGTAACGGATTCCCTCTGTTGAGAATCTGTACCTTTCATGCAGAACATCGTCCAGGTATGCCAGCGGGTTCTGGCGGTCTCTAAAAACCCTCGCCCTGTGGAGAGAGCTCATCACGATTTGTGCGCTAATTTCGTACTGATCATCCAGGTACGCCAGCATTGTCTTAGGAGAAATTGTAGTAGGAGGGGCGGTGTGTATGTAGGGCTGGCTTATGCAGAAACCTCGACCAAGAACATAACCTGCTCGGAAAAGGTTAGAGACGCAGTGTAAATTGCCATGGTAACATGCCTCGAGTAAAACCTGACCACCTTTCGTAGTACGGGTTAATCGTGAAGTTACACCACGTCATCAAGTTACTCTCAAAGCTACCCCAATAAGCCAGTAACCCCGCTTCGTAGTACAGGCCTCTGGTCATCCTGGCGTGCGTGTCACAGAGAAACCAGCCGGAAAACCAGCACTTTCTCAGCATTTCCACCCCATTGTTTATGTTTTCGTACACGCCTCCTCTTCCTCGGTATGAATCTCTTCGTGAGATGTTGCGTAACTTCTTCCACCCAGTTAATAGCGCCTGCTCACCCGCTCTCTTCCCAGAGAGATTTTTGGGTTTTTTTTTGTTGCTTTCCCACACACTTTTCACACACACGCACGTCCCGTGGGAGTGTATTTCTTTGTTAAGCTGTCTATGTTTAAATTGTCTTACTGTAAAAACACAGAGGATGGAAATATCTTGTGCTCTGACTAAGTTTTGCTGTGTGCTTCTGTGTATAAATATGTAATCAGCTGTATGTTTTAGCGTAGTTATCTGACCTCTGGGGGAAAAAAAGCAAGACACACAAAGGTCCTGTGATCAAGAGAAGGTAGAGCGGGGTATGTGGATCCCTCAAAGCAGAGGATCACACGCATGTGAATAATTCAGGACTGGATACAGGAGCTTCGCAGCTCGATAGAATACGCAGTTTCCTTCACATCCCTCTTTTAGAAAGTTAAGTAGACATTTGTCTTTTTCATGAACCTCCTCCCACTATTTGTCGCTAGGCCTTCAGTGGCCTCAGGGGTCACCCAAGGTCACCCCAGAGTCACACTCACAGTCTTATCCAGCTTTAATCAACAAGCACAATGTTGACGTAAAACAAAATGGTCAGCTGGTCCAACCATCAACTGTCCTGCCGCCGACTGGAAAGAAATCCAGTTTGGGCCTGGCGATCCTCCAGGATGGAAAGTGGGGCGTTTCTGTTTATCTTGAACACAGTATGGCCAGCTGTTTCTCCTGACTCTCTCTTCCCGTATCGCATCATGCACCTGGTGGTTGCCAGGTCTGGCTCTTCACTTAGGGGGGAACTTGCCAGGGGGCTGATGGGGCTTCTCTGACCTCTGTTTGCAGAAGTCAGTCTGCCCCGGGGCATCAGCGACATGGTGATTTGCAGACACACACTGCATATGCAAATATGCAAATACATAGACACTATCTGTCACATGCACACTTATATAATCTGTGTGGTTATTGCACAAGTGGTGACCCCCCCCCCCACCCCAGTATGGTAGCATAGAGGTTTCTCTCTGCAGCGAGGTACATCTCAGGTGTCAGATGGATACGCCTCAGTCTGTCAGACCTCTTGGAAAATGTAAAGTGCTTCACTAAGTAAAGGTTACGCAAAGTCTGTGGTAAACAGAGTAAATAGTTTACAGCTGTTGGTGTTCCAGCAGACATGCTGTGTGTGTGTGTGTGTGGGCTGGGTGGGGCCACCTGTATGCTTCTCTGTCAGTGTATCTTTTTCTATTTTCCTCTCCTTGTCAGGACAATTTCTAAGAAAATGTCCCCACTGAGAAACCCCAAACCCATGCTTGCATTTTGCAGCCTCTGAGTGTGCGTGTGTTTCTGAATGTGTGGTTCTCTGTGCGTTTTTTTTTTTTTGTGGGGGGGCTGTTCCTCTCTTAGACATCCGGCACTCGCTGTGTTGTCGGCGACTTCCTGTCACTGCAGGAAGTAGATTTTACCTCATCTGCATTCCCCGCTCCGGCTCTTACCCTCCCCGGGCCATTGCAGCCTCACTTTGCCTGTCAGCCGCTACATCGGTGCAGCGGGATCACGGCCAGGAGCAGCACCCACATCCATTCGGTTTGGCTGGGTGCCGACCCCAGGAGCCTTCTGCTGCTGCTGTGCTCCTTGTTGCCTTGTCCTGAACACGACGCAGTGCTCGTTGCGTCTGAATGGCTGCAGCCAGGGTGCTGGTCAGCTCCAACCAATGGAACTCACCAGAGTCTTGCCTCGCTTCTGCTGATAGGCAGACACAACAAAACACGTTTGACACGCAGCCGCACGTTGGTCAGGAACGAATGTGCAAATTATGGCCAGATAAGAATGAAGCTTTTGAGCCTTCCTGGTAACAATAGCCAGGGTTATCCCAGATGGACATTTCATTAACCAGAACAAGTCCCAAGGTCCTGTACCGGGAGGGAGGTCTTATCCCAAGCAGGCCACTTGAGAGTCAGAGAGAGAGAATAAGCAGCAAGATGTGGCCAGTAACCCGCAGAGCACAGGGTGTCACAGACAGAACGTGCTGAGCAGAGGGCCGGCACATGAGTGTCGGTTTCCTGGCCCGTTCCACTTCCTGGCGTGAGATCCTACCTGGGCCCACTAGTGCCCCCCGCCCCCCTTCCCTTAGCACAGACACAGCAGGGTCCGTGACATCCGGCCTGATCTATTATGATCCGCTGAAACAAAGGGCGGCTCGGGGTCTGGGCCACGCCCCGGGGGGCATTGTTACTCGGCCTGACAGCCCTTTCATATCCTGCTTCGTTTTGCTCTGGTCCCTTTCGGCCTACACAAGCCTGCCTTTCCCCTCAGGTTTTCAGGGGAAAACTATGGAGCTGGCGGGGTGCCTTTATTTAGACGCGGAGGTCTGAGGTCACATCGCCACTTTGATGTCACTGTGGTCTGCTGTGAGCTTCTCGGTATCGGCCCAGAGCTTCCTTCTCCGTGTGGTCCTGAGCCCGAAGCGCTTCCACGCTCTGCCTGGCACCTCCCATGCCCATGGTCTTCATGACCATTCTGCAGGCTGACGGGGTTTGCTGGAGACCACAGACCAACGTGGGGGAGGGCAGAAATAACCCAGGTGGAGGTCGCTTGGCCGGGCGCAGATGCTGGGATGCCAGCTCCGGCACGCAGGGCGTCTAACAGCCGACCTCTGGCCATCCCGGACCGGGGAGTAAGATCTTTACTCAGAATAAAACCTCTGTGATTGATTGTGTGAGGAGAAAACCCTTATCAATCTTTGAAGATTAAAATTTCACCCTGATTTTAAATAGATCATAGAGCATGTGCGTTTGTGTGGGAGTTTGTGTCTGTGTGCTTGTGCGGTCGTGGGGGCTGACAAACTCCTCCTATCACTCTCCTGCTGTGAGGGATTATTTAAGGCAGAAAAGGAGGAAAGAGGAATGGAGGGCATTGGGGGTGGCAGGGTGGCCTATAGGAGAGAAGACGAGGTAACAGAGTGAAAGCATGTGTGTCTGAGAGAGTGTGTGCTGGAGTTGGTGCTAGTGTGTGTGTGTGTGTGTGCGCATGCTGGAGTTGGTGCTAGTCTGCATGTGTGCGCGGTGGTGTCAGTGCTAGTCTGTGTGTGTGTGTATGTGTGTGTGTGCGTGCACGCGCTGGCATCGGTGCTTGTCTGTGTGTGTGTGTGTGTGTGTGTGTCAGTGGCAAGGAGAACATCAGCATGAATCGGGAGCGCAGCTGGGATGAGTGAGGCAGCACAGAAGCAGCAGAGCACCGGGACCCCACTCTGGAAGGGGTTTTGGGGGCGGGCAGAAGCACTGCACCACCACTGCACAGGAGAATAACCGTCTGCACGAGGAGAGACTCGCCCTCTAGCTGCAACAGCACAACGGGCGAGTCAAATGGAGCGATAACCCAACACCAGTCTGATGCAAACTGCATGACTTTGCAAGCTGGCAGAGGGCCATCTGTATAGTGGAAAGGAGTGTAAACACAGAGCGGCCCTCGCGGCACGGGGACTGGCAGCTGGTGAGGGAAACCGCCACATGGGTCCCGTAAACGGAGAGCCACCTGCAGGCTGTCAGCCCGGCACTTAAGAGGGTAACATGGAGGTGCACCCTCAGGATAGTACAGGTACAGTAGCGAGAGCCCAGCTGGGCCAGGGCACTTGTCCAGCGGGCACTGGGCACCTAGACAGGCTCAGTGCGCAGAGAACTTTACAGCTGGAGCTACTCGGTCCAAAGGCACCAAACAGGAGAAACACTTCCATTGACATGTTTTCCCAGCTGGTGCTCAGCCAGACACATCTACAGTCACAGCTCTGTGAGCAAGGGGCATTTCTGCAGTGGCTCCTGACCGAGAGCAGCCCGCGATGCCGTCTGTGCCTTATCGACTGCACCCCACCTCCGAACTACAACATAAACACCTCAGATGGTCCATAAAACCGATAAACAGCTTGAAGCCGTGTTCAAGGAGAATCAAAGAGTCACCTGAATTAGTAGCAAGGTGGACGGACTGTGTGTATATGTACAACCCTGCCCCTAACCCCCCCCCCCCCCCACTGTCAGACTAGCCCTCCACTGTCCGCCCCTTCCAGCATGCGGTTATTATAATTATCAGTAGGGGGCGACTGAGAGCCAAGCCCCGTTCTCTTACTTTCATTGGGAGGATCTTTCTTCCGCTCAATAACACTCTCCACTCTGTGGGATATCCACTAGACTCACCCTGTGACTGCAATTAGTCCGATTCGATGTGATGGAAGGAGGTCACGTGACCTGTCAGTGATGGCTTTCAGAGAAGCATGCAGGTGGCCTTAGCCCCTTAGGGATGCTGATCTACAGGCGCTTCCAAGGCAGCCCTGTGAGTGTGTTCTGCACCCCCACTGGCTCCTCCGGTTAAATAGCTGAGCTTCTGCAGTTCTGCTGAAGACCCCCTCACACTCAGAGTGTCCCAGGGCAGCTCAGTCTCAGTTCTTATGATGAAGCTATGTCCGTTTCTCCCCTCCCTCTGTGACAATACAATATATAGCCAGAAGTATGTGGCCAAACCCAAGCACCTGACATCATCTGCATTGCCATGGTGAAACAGCCACCCCCCCTTCCAGCAAAGCTTATATGACCCAAAGTTTGTGGGCATCCTTCTTAGAGTAGTTTCCTAATGATGCCACACCCACTGCTGACACGGGTGTATAATTAAGCCACACAGCAGGCAGCAAACATTAGCAGCCAAATGGGTGGCTATGCAGGAGAAGCAAGTGACTTTCTGCCTGGCATCATCTTAGGACACCATCTGTCCAACAAGTCAGTTCACCACATTTCGGCTCCGCTAGATCTGCCCTGGTCAAGCGCAAGTGAAGTGACGGTGAAGTGGAAGCGGCAGGGAGCAACTTCAGTTGTGAAGTTATGGACCACACAACCTCACAGAAAGGGACCCGATTTCCCATCATCAATACCCAACCTGGCAATAAATCCCAGCAGCAAAGTTCCAACATCTCACAGAAAACCTACCCAGAAGAGAAGAGAAGAGGCTGTTATAGCCACAACAGCCCCAACAACTGCTTATTAAATTGGTTTAGGAATGAGATGTTGGACAAGCTGGTGGCCACATACTTTGGTCCATATGGTGTATTACAGGGCCCTCTCAGTCATGTGACGTGACCAGAAAATGGCTTGAGTGTAAAATGTATCCATGTTACAGCTCCTGGTGGGAGAGGAGGCTCCGTTTCATTTTCGTTAGCATGACAGCCCTCAAAGGGACAGGGAAAAGAAGATACCAATTGCATCTGATGAAGTGATACCAAGAGAGGGTAAAGATGGGGAGGAAGGGACAGAGTATGAAAGCACGACTGATTTTTATCTGATTTTAAGTGTCATGGCAACAATACCTCCGTCATGATGAGCCCGCCTCGGATTCTTTTTGGTAATCTGAACGTAAATGTGCCACCAGGGGTTCTGTGTTTTTATCATCAATAAGTTGTTTTTCCTAAAGCAAAGTGGTTCCCCCACAGAGGCCTTCGTGTTCACTTCCCCCTGGCAAACGTTAATTGGGGAGCATAACACAGTAAATAAGCAGAACGTGGCTGAAAGAGTGGAGATGAAGGTGAATAATCGTCATTGTTGATGCACCTCAGCACGCAACGACGAAATGTGTCCTCTGCTTTTAGCCCATGTGACACTGTGACACAGCAGGGGGCAGCTACGTGAGCGCCCGGGGAGCAGTGCTTGGTGACGGTACCTTGCTCAGGTACCTCAGCGGTACTTGTGGGTTGGGGATTCAATCTGTTGATTACACGGTTGCATCCCCAACCACTAAACCACCTGCCTGCCCCAAAAAATATGGTTCACGAATTTGCGTGTCATACTATGGGTCAGTCTGTGGGTGTTGGGTTAATAATATGATCATGCATCCATATGCAGACAGATGGGGAGATGCCGGGAAGGGGACAGGGAGACAGGTAGGGGGATAGGGAGACAGGTAGGGGGACAAGGAGATGCAGGTAGGAGGATAGGAAGACTGATAGGGAAACAGGGAGTTAGGTAGGGGGATAGGGAGACGGGTAGGGGGACAAGGAGATGCAGAGGTAGGGGGATAGGGAGACTGATAGGGGGACAGGGAGACAGGTAGTCTCTCAATACTGGACAATGGCCACCACCCTCTGCACACCACTTTCTCCAAACATGTTCAGTAGTAGGCTCCTGTCTCTGTCAGGCTCAGAAGGTCCTTTGTCCCTAGGGCCACACAGCTCTTCAATGTCACATGGAAGGGGAGGAGTGTGATGGACTTAAGTGTTTAGGCCTGTACAGCACACTGTCCTCTATACCATGCCTTCATCTGGATGCCTAATTTTAATTTTTATTTCTAGGTTTTATATCTGACTTTACTGTAATTGCACCCAATTGTTATTTTCTTGATATTTTCCTTCGTATGTTTTGCAGTATGTATGTGTGAGGGGACAGGGAGATGCAGGTAGGGAGACAGGTAGGGGGACAGGGAGATGCAGGTAGGGAGACAGGGAGATGCAGGTAGGGGGATGGATGGGTGGGGAGCTGCAGATGGATGGATGGGTGGGGATACACGTTTGGATGGACAGGAAGGAGACGTGGGAGGAGGGGGGAGGAGATGCTGGCAGAAGCAGGAGGACAGACAGACTTCTGCTCCAACCCATGTTCTCAGCAGCCTTTTTCTGTCCTGAACCAGCAGGCATTTTTAATACATTACCAAAGGAACACAAATCAGATTCCAACTGTATGTGGATCGCAGCGCTAGAAAAGCCTCACTGAGCACCCCCCCCCCCCCCCCCCTCTCCAACCGGCACCCAGCAATCCACAGACTCTCAGTCAAGCAGGTTATTAAAATGGTAACCATGGAGACCATGCCCATGGGTTGAGTCCAGCCCAGTCCCGGAGGACCTGTTAGGAAGCCGTAACAGACACCAGTGATCCCCTGCCTTGCCCCCATAGCCCCCGTGTCCTCCAGTCCACCAGGGTGTGGAGAGAGCAGGTGAGAGGGCAGTACGCTGTAAGGAGCTGCAGTCTCGCTACCACTGTAGGACGCTTGTGTTTTATGTATGGATGATACTCCAGTAAGCCACAGGCTGCCGGCTGTTTCTTATATTCAGGTAGTAACCAAGTGCCAGTTAAACCCGACTTGTACTGTAGCACCTCCAAAGGCTACCTGTACCTCCCCAGACTCTGCCTCCCTGGCTCGGAGCACGTGTGGCTACCTCTGCTCCCTTAATCCCACTCTTTTCCCTCTTTCATCCCCCACTACCACTTAATTTCGCCAAGTGCTGTCAATATGGATCAGGTGTTATCAGCCCGGAAGGTTCTGCTCCCTCCCCAACAGCAAACAATTTACTGACAGAGAGCACAGATTTTTTTACCTTTTCACCGAGCAAAACATGCTCTGCCTCGACCTGCGCTCTGCCCTGCCTCGACCAGTACTCCTGCTGGGCGTGTGCCCTGCCTCGACCTATACTCTGCCCATGCCTGTGCTTTGCCTCGACCTGTGCTCTGCCTGGGCTTGTGCCCTGGCTCGACCAGTACTCTGCCTGGGCCTGAGCCCTGGCTCGACCAGTGCTCTGCCTGGGCCTGAGCCCTGCCTCGACCTGTGCTCTGCCTGGGCCTGAGCCCTGCCTCGACCTGTGCTCTGCCTGGGCCTGAGCCCTGCCTCGACCTGTACTCTGCCTGGGCCTGAGCCCTGCCTCGACCTGTACTCTGCCTGGGCCTGTGCCCTGCCTCGACCTGTGCTCTGCCTGGGCCTGTGCCCTGCCTCAGCCTGTGCTCTGCCTGTCTATGTGATGCGGCAACCCTAAGCTAAACAAATCTGAAATGGAATCCGTTCTTGTCCCGCTCTATTATATATCGCGTCTCTGAGAATAAGGACAGACTTTCACTTTCATTAAGTGATAGTGCAGAAGCTTGTGCTGTGACCCCACGCAGTTTGACATCAAAGCAGCTGGGAACTGACATAAGTGTCCATCTGAAAGTGTCATGATGTGGCCTGTGTGTTCAGGCTCACAGCTTATGCTTAACGTTCCAGAATTCTCCCCGGATTCCATTAATGACAACATTCTGATTCCATGAATAACCTTCCGGGCTTTTGATGTGGCCCAGACTGATGACGCATGTGTGGGTCCCCTCATACTCAGATGTTCTTTCATTAGATAGAATGGCTGTGACATTAAAGTGACCCGGAGATGACTCACAGCATTCATGTTTACGGACTGCACTGAGTAACAGTTAGCAAACTGTCAGTAATTCCCTCGAGCTGCCGATTCCGCAACCCTGCTCTAACTGGGAATGATTGTCTTTATTTGGTATGAAAGATAGAATCACACATGTTACACTACTGATGGTGACTAAAACAGGTCCTGTGTGTTGACTTACTCTGGGATTTGCTCAGTCCCGTATTTGGAGTCATTTCATATCGCTGGAGCGTTGACAGAGGAAGCCGCCTTTCTGCTGGACAGAGCCGTGCTACCTGGGGTTAGGGTTACCGAGTAACCTGACAAGTCCTCTCTGTCACCGAGGGCCCTGGAGCAGAGGTCAAATGGCTGCTAGGTTCTTGTTACCTCGGTGTTGGGAACTCCCAAAAACCTCCCCCTGGCCAGACCCCGGGGAGCGATTGCCTGCATCGCTCATCACCTGCTAGCTCGATGGAGCTTATGTTCTTGACATTACTCTACATGAGCTGGACCAAGCAGGGGCTCCTATTGATGGATTCTGAAATGAGGTGGAGGTCGGAGGTGACTCTTAACTAGTGACTAATGAAGAGAGAGTTGAAGGCCGAGGACTACAAGTGGGGATTTGAGGGTTAGGCTTAGGGATGCATTAAACTCACGCTTTTAGTGTCAGGCTGCCAGATTCGGCCCAGGCGCTGGCCCAGTTACATACCATTATAGTAACCCCCTCTCCGACGATGCTGGATGCGTGTGTGACACTCTCGTGTGTGGTCGCCTTGACAGGTTTGACATTACACCTGTGGTCATTGCATTTTCCCCGAATTAAATTTGCAAATGGTTTTCCTTTGCACATCAGCTCTGATGGAAAATTTTCTGTTCATTTTGCAGCCGTGAGCTTCAGACACCATATCAAATTAGTCCAGCATTAAAGCAGTACTTAGGCTCCCGTGGCGTGACCATTACTCATCACTTTAACGCTCGCCGCGGGGCCTGCATTACACTGCGGCAAAGCTGATGTTTCTGAATAACCGCCGTGGTTCCAAACAGATGCATTTCTGCAATTTCGGTGATGAAGGGATATCCTCAGCACTGCTGCAGGGCATTGATACTGAGAAGCACCTCTATAAAACAGCACAGCCTTCAGAAGATTGCAGAGGCCAGAAGTCTCACTGGCTCTCTGAATAGGCATAATTTATTTGGAACCTGTTTAAAGCCAGATGCGAGAGGATTACTGCCTAGTAGCCTTTTCATTAAATCCCAGATCAGGCTTCAGATTCCTGGTGGAAAGATTATCTGAAACGCCAGTCCGCCAGAGATCTTTGGAGCAGCAGTGGTTTTGAAGGGAGCAACCGACAAACAGGGGTTCATCAGTCCCCCACCCCCTACCCTGGCACAAACTACCCACAGCTAATTAATTCCCCTCAACCGTAGGCAAAGCCGTTTGTCAGCCGGAGCCCGAGAAACAAATCAAATCGATTAAAAACGAGGGCTGATTAATGCTTTTGCCTTTTGCTCTTTTCACACACACATTGCTTGTCATGTCTGTGCTGGAGTGTTTATTGCCCGTTCTCTCCCCCTCTCTCTCCCCCTCTCGCTTGCTTAATTGGCAGAGCTGGGACCTGCAGCGGCACTGGTGAGGAGAGCCAGGTGGAATTAGCAAGCAAGTCAAGTGGCAGAAAAGACCCAGCACAGAGGAGAAAGAAATAAAAGAAAGGGAGAGGAGTAGCGGAGTATAGAAGAGTGGCGAGCCGACAGGATGGGGAAGCAGAACAGCAAGCTTCGCCCCGAGGTGCTGAATGACCTCCGGGAGAACACGGAGTTCACGGATCATGAGTTGCAGGAATGGTATAAGGGCTTCCTGAAGGACTGCCCCACGGGCCACCTCACTGTCGACGAGTTCAAGAAGATCTACGCCAACTTCTTCCCATATGGCGATGCGTCCAAGTTCGCCGAGCATGTTTTCCGCACCTTCGACACCAATGGCGACGGCACCATCGACTTCCGGGAGTTCATCATCGCGCTGAGCGTGACGTCGCGTGGCAAGCTGGAGCAGAAGCTCAAGTGGGCCTTCAGCATGTACGACCTGGACGGCAACGGCTACATCAGCCGCGCCGAGATGCTGGAGATCGTGCAGGTGGGTGCCACCTCCTTCAAAATCACTCCATTACTTTTGCAGTCTTCTACCTTTTCTCTTTATGATATCTCGCTTGACCGTGTCAATGTGTACAGTTCACCAACCTACAGAGAACCCAGCATGCTCTTAAACAATAGAGCAATCAAACATCAAGTGGCCCCTTTGACGGCAATCAGCAAGACGTTTTGATCCAAACCTGAAAACGAATCTGCCAGAGACCCAAGAGGACAGCTCGGAAAAGCCTGGAAAGTAGTACCAGGCGAGGACCAGAGTACTGAACAGGGACATAAACATGTTCAGCTTGGTGTGCAGTGCGGCCGGCTTGCCCAGTAACTTCGGACCAAGCCACATGGCCAGCAGATCAGCCCATTCGCAGTTTCCAGCACTTGGCATGCTCACTGTCTCTGTTCACACCTTTAAGGACCTCATCACGGGTGCCTCCATTGTGCCCCCAAAAGGCACTGCAGCTAATCACCACACTGCACATGACGAAGAAGGTGTCACGTGCCCCAAATCTCCACCTGGGATCAGGTCTCGCTTCAGCACGCGGCTCTGTGCCATTCTCCTCTCCAGGCTGAGCGACTCATCTCTCATTCGATTACACGCTCCGGGTGACAGCAGCTTTCCGCACGCACCTCTTCTGGCTCAGGACTTCGCTCCCGTTTACGGTCTCCTTGCTTGGACACATAAGGCAGGCCAGGTCGCCGTGGTGATCACAGTGTCACCGGAGGCCAGCTGTGACGCTGAATGGCCCCCAGCACAGACTCACGCCGCCTCCCCCACTCCACCATAACCCTGAGGCTGGCAGTTCAGTTGTTAGATCCTGCTAGACATATGGCACAAAGCCAGTGAGGCTGAGCTCTACCTGATTCATGACCACGATGGTCCAGCTGGAGGGGCCAGCCGTCAGGGCCAGGCCACGGTCTGCAGGGACAGGTGCAGGACAGGTGCAGCCATGAGCCTCCATCGACACATACAGGGGTGTCCTGCAGCCCCACATCCATTACCTCACGCTGATCCCCCCCCCCCCCAATCCTCACTCAGGCAATCTACAAGATGGTGTCCTCTGTGATGAAAATGCCAGAGGATGAATCCACTCCAGAGAAACGGACGGACAAGATCTTCAGACAGATGGACACTAACAATGACGGTAAGGAGCTAGGTCAAAGGGCAAGGGTCATAACCCAAACCAATCACTCGCAGCCAACAGCAGCACTCCAATGTAATGCATCACCACCAGACTGATGTGACTCTTTCTTGGCACTGATGAAATATGAAACAGCAGATAGTTAAAACTCCTTTCATTCTAGCTGAGCTCTTAATTAGGCTTGATTAAGCTTGATTAAGTTGCCTTAAGAATGCCAAAACAGTCAGACTCACAATAATTTGTATGTGGCACCCAAAACTTGTAAAACTGAAGACTTAGCACACAGGGGGCACGAAGGCAGCAAGTTAGGCAAGTTAACAAGACCGGCCCTGAGAAACGGCTACTGTGTAGCAGCTTTGGGCCCTGATAATTCCCATCACTTGCAACGGCAACTGTCCTTTGACAGCAATGGAGAGTGAGTTCAAAGATGGAAGTATAGAAAATGCGCGCCGTTCAACTTGTAGTGTGAGGACTTGTAAGTCTGCCCCCTTTGTACACCACAGGTAAACTCTCCCTGGAAGAGTTCATCAAAGGTGCCAAGAGTGATCCCTCCATCGTCCGGCTGCTGCAGTGTGACCCCAGCAGCGCCAGCCAGTTCTGAGCAGTGAGGTGGCAAGGAGACTGATGGTGTCCGTGCTCCCCCCCCCCCCAAACAGCACCCATGTCAGGCCTGACAGCGGCTCCTCGCATGCAGCCAGAATACCCCTCCATTCCAGCACCACCGTGGACATTTCGCAATCGGAGTTTTCTTGGCTGTTTTTTAAAAATACTTTGATGATGATTGCTGTTGTTATTAACGTTTTGCGCTGCTGCTTCACCTCAGTCCGTTCGGGGACGACCATTTTCGTCACGGTCGCTGCTCCGGGTCCCGTTCCTGCTGCCAGTCGTGACCGTGTGTGTGTGTGTCTGTGTATATTGACCATTACGTGCACACAGGTGCAAAGTGGTTGACCTTTGGTGTTGCACGCAGTCTGCCCACCTTTCCCATGGAGCCGCATTCCCAGTGCACACGCTCCGCGATGCTGGCTCTCCAATCTGGTGGCAGACGGCTTCCGTGGCTGGTGCGTTGTGGCTGGATGGCGTCCTGTCCTTTTACAGAGAGAGCTCCCATCAATTTTGTTTCTTGCTCGTCCTCGAAGGGCATGGCTTTAACGCCGGTGTTGCTTTTTTTGTACTCTAATGGAAGTCCTTTGCTATGTTAGTGGGTCTCGCCGATTCCGTTTAACGCAGCTATGGCTGTGAGACGGTGAAACCGCCCTGGTGTTTGTGCTCAGTTCCTCCAAAGACTGAAGTTTCATCGGATCAGCTTTGTGCTTCTTTACCCTGATGCTCGTGAATTTGCACGAGGTTCTGGCTCCCTCAGTGGGTGTTCTGCATGCATCATGACTGGGGGGGAACACAAACCCCCTTTCATTATAGATGAACAACATTCCATTAAAGAAATGCGTCTGCAGTGTCATGGGAACACAGGTGATGGAATCTGGAACCTCTGATAATGAAAGCACAACGTTTCAGATTCTGTGCTCTATATCAGTCCTCAGTGCCCCCCCCCCCCCCCCCCCCCCCCC
>JAODKL010000027.1:19212334-19228476 GCA_026780765.1 Petrocephalus schoutedeni | reverse complement strand
ACAAGAGAGCCACCTCTGATTGGCTGGGAAGCTGGGCATACTGAATCTTTCCTGATGCTTGATTTAGAGGTTAGCTACGAGAGAATAGTCATAATAAAGTGTACCGTTTCAACAACGTGCTTCCGAGTGTGAAATCAGTGTGCCTGTGCTACATTAGTATGCGTGTGTGATCAGCACCTTCAGTGGTAGGCTTAGGCTACGCACCAAGTGCACAGGATCGCTCCCGCCAGGAATTTGACTGCTCCAAGCCTGCAACATGTTTTTAAACCGAAATTAAATTCGGCTTGCCGATTGATCGTATCCCCCCCAGTCAGCATGGTTTAACAGCAACGGATTACTCATATATCAATTTTTCATGCTTTCACATTTTTCTTTTGGCAAAGAAATAAATACAATTAGGTGCCACATGCGTACATGTGTGTGTGCTGGGGGAGTGTTGGATGACTCAATATTGTCATCTATCTCAATGTTTTTAAAATTAAAATACAGCATACTATTTTTGTAGTTGTTGCCCAGCCCAAGTGTGAAGGCATACACTGAGGGTACAAGGGGAATCTGAATCACTGCCGAGGCCATGAGTGTTTGGCTTTAGGTGTACACTACAGTGCCACCAGGCATAAACAAAACAGAAAAATAAACTAGACCTGTCATGATACAAGGGAACAACTTATTTTACCAAGCTTTTTTGAACCAACTCTCACAGCCATTCTCTCTTTACCATCAACTGAATACATGCCACCCAACTTCTCACATGAATGGGGTCATGTGACACAATACTGAAATGTGGTTGGCCAATACAATGTACATCACATCACAGGACCTGAGTCAGTTGCCTGATTCGTTTGACTAATCATAGACACCAGAAAGAAATTGACCGAGGTTAATGGGAGTTCATGACCCCTAACTGCTCCATTAGTTACCACTTGACCCAAGGGGCACCAAGAGTTACCGCAAATGGCAGAGAGAAGCTGCCAAAGGGCAGCTCAGTGGATAGAAGCCTCGGCCAAGGCCTAAAATACAGGGAGGCATCAGAGCTTTTCTGCCCCCACTAACCCTATAATGGGGCAAATAAGATGGATGTTGACACCACCTACCCACAGCCCCACTCCACTCCACTCCACACGCCCCCTAGAACAACCAACTCCAGTTTCACAGCTGCACTGGGAACGGCAATCCCCACATTACACTTCATCACTGATAAAAGGGGTGGAGTCTGAAAGCATCCAGGGCCACCTATGGTTGGCTGGAGCCACGTTACCATGGGGACCCAGATGCGAGACAGCACTGACAGGACTGTCGGAACGCAGGCTTTAACGAGCACCGGTGCGAGACCTAAGAAGCTAACGAGCTTGGGCATGACGCAACAGCATCCACTGCTCTCGAGGTACCATGGGTCCAAAGGGGTGAGGGAATACACTGGGTCAGCCTTTCCAGAAGGCCGCCTGCTTGTTTATGCCTCCCTTTCAAGCCACTGGAGTGGCCAGGAACCAAAGAGGCAGAAGATCACATCTTGAGAAGTGTGGGGAGGGCTCATCATATCTACTAACCCCCAGATGAAAACAAAGACCACAGAGGCTGCCTGAAACACAAAAACAGGGTGACACAGATCAGGGGGGGGGGGGCAGGGGGGGGGGAGCGCTGGGCATGAAGAGAGTACTCAGTAAGGGTGAGGTCTGGGATCTAGAGGGAGGCAGGGGACCTATCGAATGTGTTCAGACGTTTATAGTTAAAGGTCCAGCTGCAATTCCCAGTGCATGGATTATGGTCTTTTAATCGATGGGAGCAAGATTCCGATCATCTAATCTCAAATTGGTCCCACTCACTGACGGCCCTGCGCTCATCAGACTGTGTAAAACAGGGGTAGGCAACCCTGATCCTGGAGTGCGAGTACCAAGCAGGGTTTCTATCCTATATGGCCTTTGATGAACCACAGCTGATCTCTGGCAGATAACTCATCAGGTAGAACAGAATACCTGCTGGATACCGGCACTCAAGGATCAGGGTTGCCTGCCCCGATATAACACATGACATGGAAAGCCTGGCTCCATTGTCACGGGTAGGGATAGAGCTTGATAACTGTGCCCGAGTGACAGAGCGGTGCATCCAAAGGACATTTGTTGAGTGAGTGATGGCCACAGGTCTGTCTCAATTATCATAATGGAGCCTTTTTTTTTTTTTTTTTTTAAATAAGAGCATTATCAAAAGTACTCCACATCCATCTATGTGACCCCCATGGCCTTCAATTTCTCAAAAAAGGCATTTTTTTACAGGCTACAGTTACCATGCCGACAGCAATCCAGTCTGACACAGGATTTCAAGGAAAGTGTGGAAATCCAAGGCAGCCTGGCAGGATGTCGCCCTATTCCTGAAAAAGAATGCGGGCAGGACATCACAGGCAGAGTCTTCATATCCCAAGGGTCTGCCGAGGCCGGATCTCAGCTTAGCTTCCAGGAATTCATATAATAATTCACCATCCAATCTCCAAATGGGAATTTAAATGCCAGAAGTGCACATGCACACAGGAGCGCTGTCCGACACTGCCAGCTCTTTGTGTCCCGAATTTAATCCACAAAAAGTGAGCCGTCTTAGTCCCCGCTGACCCGCACCACTCCGAGTTCATCATGCCAGTGCTTGCCCGACCCATACCAGAAATGGGTCCATGTCCTTCACCACCCAGCCGCCTAAAACCATACACCACCTGCAGTCTGATCATCTCGTACTTCGCCCTGGACTAAACTGGTATCTCAATAATGGGCAGCGCTTACAGAAACCAGCAAAAAAGATGCAGTATGAGAAGTGGCCCTGCAGAGCTCAGTCCGGGAGACACGGGGCCTGTGACGCGGAGCGTGAGGAGACACAGAAGGGTTAAAAAAGCATCCACCTCATGCTGTCCCCAAGTCACGGCCTAGAGTCAGCCTTGCATCCTCACTGCTAATGGTTCATGTCAGATTCCCTTAATCTAAGCCCTGGTCCTACACACAAACCGACAGGCACGATCTACGTCACATGCAGCATTTCCGACCACATGCTTTCCCTTGTCTTAGCAGAGCGCTCAACAGGAATGACACACCAACTGCAAGAAAGCCCGCTGACCATCCAGGCTGGATAGAGCATAATTGGTCTGTGGGATTGTGGGTTTCACTTGCAAACTGTACAGCAGCCAAAGTCAGCTCACATGGTTTCAGACAGCAACAATCGCTGTACTACACTCAACAAAACATCGACACAATCACAAAAAAGCAAGCCAGCCATCTCCATCTCACAGCTTATTTATCCGTAAGGATACAGGCAGCTCATGCTGAAAATCCTCATACAGGCATCACGGCACACCTTACCATCCCCTTACATCATCCTCCCTCTCGGTTACCACATCCAGCATGATTATCCCATGATGCATTGCTAGGATTGCACTTAGGGTGGTCTACACTTCCGTTGCTTAGTTTACAGGTTGGACAGCAAACGGTAACAGACAGACATGTTTCAGTCATTTATAAATTCCACATATTCCCACGTCAGACTTCCACCTGCATGCATTCTTCACACTGACCGGCTCATACTGACCAGCTTGGCGCATTTTTCTATTCTGATCATTCATTAAATCCAACACATTTCTCAAGTGTAAAACGATAGTTTAGCAACCGTGAAAATCCAGCGTCATGAAGTGCGTGCCTGCGTGGTGGGTGGGTGGGGGGGGGGATGAGAGTGGGGAGCAAGGGGGTGTTAATTTAGACTTAGCAAATTAATCTAAGTTTAACCTATCTGCTCACTTTTATAATAGATGAAATAGCCATGTCCAGGTGTGCCATAAAGCAGGGGGGTAATTGGTACATTATCTGACTGATCTGAGTTGGGGGCTCAATATAATATGCTTTCATGGGGCCCAGAATCTTTAGCGGCATCCATGGCTATGTCCTACCAAGGAGGTGGCAGTCTTTAAAATGTGTTTTCTGATGGCGTGAGCACTGAGTGGAAGACAGCGAGGGGCATCGGGGACGGGTGCTGCAGCTCGCCGGCTACCAGACTAGGCGGTGACCCCATTCAGTGTGCCTTCACCGATGCGTAGGAGCCCCGAAAACCAATTCCAGTCAATCCAGTAGGCGACACAGCCGACTGCCTCTGGCACCAGCTTCCGAGGCTCTCCGATTTCACCATCCCGGACAATTAGTGACCCGTGCCCCTAGAATTAGGCTGCCCATATCCTGGGGTGCTAAGCGATATCGGTGGATGGGGTCATTCCCCCCCCCCCACAGTTTCCATGGCAGGGTGGTACATTTTCTTTGTTTCGTTCCTTACACAGCAGTCGGGACTATCAAACAGAGAATGGAGAGGAGCTGGATACCAGAAAACAGGAACTCAAAGTCTAACGGAATCCCATACCCCTTCCCCCAGGGTTAGTACAGGGCCACCAAATATATTACCATTACAGGACAGTGAGGGGATGGATTGCTATTTCTCTTTATTAGGATCATGATCGCCCCACTTATAAAAAGTGTGAAAAACAGCGTTCGTGGAACCACCATAAAATAAACATGAACCTATATTACCGCTTGAACCACAAAACTGCGAATTTCTTTATATCGGTTTTACAAAGCGTGCATACTGCGCCCCCTTTCGGCCATCAATATGTGTCTCGGACACCCCGGTAGATATGTCGAGGTGGAGAAACGAGAGGCATTCAGCGGTTTCGTAACACAGGGTGCTTCGTGATAATATTCGATAAATAAATGTTATTTAAAATATTATTTAAATTATAATATAAATTGACATTTAGTGATTATTTTAATGACCATTTAAATGATACCCATCATCTGTCAAAATCGCCCATCAAACTCAGTGGACGGGGCGCTTTGTCTGTTCCGTCCTGATACTGTATGACATCCTAACTAACCCAAATTCTTAAATAAGCTCTCCTAACTTTAGGATAATAATTAAGCTGTCCTAACTTTCACTGTCTACTGCAAAGTGTAGCTATAGCCAAACTTATTTAACCCGTATAGCTGCTTTTTATTGCCTTTACACATTTGTCGATTACATATTTAAAACTGCTAAGGCATTTAAATGACACAATTTAAATGACGATTTAAACTGTAATAATTTAAATTGCACCTTATTTATTTTTTGTCAGAAAGCACCCTCCATGGGAAGAAGCTTCACTTAATATCCGATCAATAATGCACATGAAGATGTTCAAAATCCCTGTTGACTTTTTAAATTCTGCGTTCGAGCAGCTTCTCGGGTGTAAAAGCGGACATTTTCAGACACAGAGACCCTCGGGATATACAGAAATGCAGACATACGTTACCAATGAGGGGTCTCCTGAAAACCCATCTGTACCAGTGACGTGCGGTGAGGTTTGCGGCACTTTCAGAACAAAGTAAATTACGGAGTGCTGAAGTTCACATTGTGCTTTTACTTTCGGGGTAATAATCCCGTGGGCGGCTCGCGCACGCCCCCTTCAGTGAGGCAGAGGTACTGGCTGTTATGAAGCGGATCTGAGAGGAGCGCCCTCCTGACACAAACCATTGGCCCCGCACTTAAGTGGTCTGCCAAAGGAGCACGGTGCTCATTTTTCCTAAGTAAAAAGTTTACCCGCGATCACGATTTCGTCTCCATTTTAAACGTAGTCTTTAACCATCCCTGGTGAAAATTTTCAACAAACTTACGCTCCATCGAAGAAGCTCCGATTCACTTGAGTGCGGCAAGTCTCGGTAAATAATGGTGGCTTAGTGCGTCGTAACCCCGCGGCTGATTTTACAGACTGCGCCCCATTCCCGCGACGCTCTAATTGGATTCGCCCCCGTCCGTGCGGGTCACAGCGTTTCGTCATTAGTATTAAACCGAGATTGACTGAAATAGCTGGGGAATAACCTAATATAAACATGCGGGAAACCAATAAAGGACAATTTAATGCCAGACCAAAAACGGGAAGCATCAATCCACAACAGGATAAAATGTCCGTCTCCATGAACCGCTACCGTCTATAAAATAAATCATGACGGTTGTTGGTGAGGGAGCCGGAAGGGGGAGCAGTGATTTGCACCATTGCCTCGCACTTCTGGGAGCACGGCTCCACGTGTGTAGTGCGCATGCGCTCCCTGCTTCTTTGGCGGGGGGACTTTCTCCAGGCACTGCGGATTCCGCCAAAAACACAAGGAAGTGGAACCGAGTTACCAAACTACCCGTGTGTGTGTGCCCTGTGGGGAGTTGGTGACCAGTCCAGGTATAATCCCTGCCTTGTTTCCATAGTCCCCGGGGTATGCTCCAGACCCCCACAGCCCCGAACAGCACAAGGGGTTACAGAAAATGTATAGATGGGAGTTACTCCTTAGGTAATCTCATTTCATGTTCCCACTCACCATAGGATCACTGCGGAAGGATGTTGTTCACCTGCGAAGATGCAGGTATATTAAATACTGCAAAGCCAGCACCATGAATTAGGGTAGTTTTGAGTCCTAAATGAACACTGCAACTTTTACATCTATCAGAGGCCTCGGCAAATGCTTTGCAGTCATTGGAATTTCACAGTGGTTGGAGCCACTGGATCATTTCCAGTTAACCACACCTGTGTGCTTTAAATTGTTACACACTAATTGTATGTTAGATCTTCACAGCTGTGCGCTTTACACGGAGCACCCCATAATCCCAATACTGTGCTTGCCTACCACTGCAGCACAGCACATCAACTAAGACAGAGTCAAAGGCTAACAAGTTACTCCACTCTCTAGAACATTCAGCTAACAAGATATCCCAACTGGCAGTTGAGGTACAAACCAGCTGCAAAGAAATGCAGCTAAATGGCAACACCCGCAGGAAGGGACTGAAAAGCACCAGTGGTCAGTGTATAGGCAGCACCCTCTGAGTATTGCCAAACACACTAAACATTCAAACCATTTTTTCTCCTGTCTAGGCGACCAGAGAAACTGGTATGATTCAGTGGGAAATTCAATCCAGGCATCAGCCACTGAGCAAGACTGTTGCCTCAGCTTCCACTTCAGACAATTGGGAAGTAAAAGACTACCATGACACAGGAACATCATCTTTGAAGTCCTTAGAAAATCAGTACCAAAGCAGCCAGTGTAGCTTCTGCAAGCCTGGCAGCCACTCCAGCAGAATGCAGAGAATATTGCAAAACCCAGAAAGTGAAATTATTCTTGAGATGTTCCAGAACAATTACCCTCATCCACCCCACAAAAGACACACAAATCCAGCTCTAGTTTATTTAAAAAAATTACAAAAATGTAAAAGTTTCCATAGGAACACAATCTTATGTGCAATCCCATCTCTTTCATATCCATTTCCCAATGCATCAGTTCATTTAAATGATCTTAAACAGGCGTACTAAAATTTAAACAAAATGACAAAATGAAGGAAAAGTCCCCAAAGGGAGAGGGAGGCTGGTGCCTATATGCAAGACGAGATCAGATTTAAATAAGTATGTAGCAGCCATTTCCTGAAGGGCTAACCTCCCAAGGGGCACCCAGTGGGGGGGGAGTAACATTGGATTACATTTGGACATGTAGTCCCGCCTGACCCCTGTCCTACAGCACAGACAAGAAAACCCAAGAAACCCAATCAGTCTGAGGACTAGAAAGAGAGGGTTTCTGCCTCTCATACAGAGTGGAAGAACAAGGATACACCCTTCCAAGGTAAGTAACTGGCCTCCGATACAGTAATGGTTTGCATGACGCCCAGTTAGAGGACTGGGGTGGAGCAAGATTTGGCTGGGATCTCCAGGCCGCTCTCACGGCCACAGGACGTGATGTTGCTGGAGCACTGCTCTTCTGGGGCATCGGGCAGACCCTGGGCACAGATCTGCTGCAGCCGTTGCCTGGTGAAAATGGGGATGCGGTTAAAAAAGCGTCCTGTAACTGCAATTTTTATAGCTTTGCCAGGGACAAAAGACAACCACACGGAGACTCACCAGGCAGCTCGAGACATGACGTAGTGGATGTCGGGCTTCTGGAAGCCGTTGAAGGTAGAAGAGGCTGCCACGGTGTAGGCACCCATGTTGTCGAAGAGCAGCCAGTCACCCAGTTGCAGGTCCGGCAGCACGCACTGCTCCACGATGCGGTCCAGGCCGTCGCACGTCGGGCCCCAGAGGCTGCAGGAGAACAGGCGTTCGTCCGGCTTTGGTTTCTGTGGTGGGAGGGGGAGATTCAGCCCAGTCATCCTCCGCACATGTAGCAGAAGCACCATCTACAACACCTAGATCTTCAGTGAGGGGTGGGGCGTGCAATCAAACACTGAGCTGCTCCTCACCTTATGCAGAATTGGCTGCACATGAGCATGGTCATAGAAGATGCAGTTAAAGGAGCCATAAACACCATCGTTCACATAGTACATCAAGGTCTTTTCACTGGTCCCGTCATCCTCATCTGTGGGGGGGAGGGGGGTGGAGATGCATGAGGGAATAAGTTGGTGGCAACGCAACACCTATGGGTCAAGACCTGCTGCAGACCATCCACTCACCATCTGAAGCAGACTGCTCCTTCTTGACGACCTTTTTGGCAATGATGTTGACCACCAGCGTGTACGCTGACGCCACGTAATACCGGCCTGGCTCAGCAATAACCCGAACTCCGCGGTCTGAGGGGAAATACTTCTCCAGTGCTGGGTTTATCACTGCTGCAATCTGGAGTGAGGGGAAAGGGCCAAGTGAGAAGAGTGCCACAAAGCCAGGGTCGATTCAGCCTTATGCAGACCGCTACAGGCCAGAGGGAGCTACTAGCGAAAGGCACAGTTGAATACTTGCCTCCTCAAACTTGAGTTTGGCATCCTCCGAGCCAGGGAAACCCCCACCAATGTCCAGGAGGCTCATATTAAAGCCCAGCTCAGCCTGTAGGGAGACATACCATAATTATGCATGAATTATCCCACAAGACTGGTTCTGAATCATCCCACAACAGGTTTTGAGCCTGCAGGGGTGACAAACGTAGTAACAATAGGTACCTACCCCCATGTCAAAAACACAGCGGGCATCCGAAATGGCCTGGGTGTAGGTTTCGGGGTCAGTGCAGCCACTGCCCACATGGAAGCTGACCCCAATAATGTCCAGCCCCAGCTCCTTGGCCCTCTCTAGCAGCTCCCGGCTGGTCTTCAGGCTGGCCCCGAATTTCACACTCAGCCTGCACTTGGCCTTAGAGTCATCAGTGGCGATGCGCAGCACCAACCTAGGGGGGTAGGAAAGAGACTAGTCACAAGACAGTTCACTGAGGATCACAGTGTGACAACTGAGAATGACAGGACACACCAAACTCCCCCCCCAACGTCAGTCACTCACTTAGCATTGTGGTGGCATCGAGCGACCTTCATGAGCTCCACCTCACTGTCAAATGTCATCATCTGCACCCCATGGCTGGCAGCATACTTGATCTGGGACAATTGCTTGCAGGGGTTGGCATAGATGATCCTACTGGCCTCCACACCCAGGGACTGCACCAGCTGAATCTCAGTCTACAGAAAGGAAGATGCCACCTTAAGTTTCCACATCACGCAGGCAGCTAGGACTACATTCCTGGCAAAAGCTAGGTCATATATAAAGGGTTAAATGAGAAGATTACAAGCCTAAAAGACGACATTAAAGAAATTACCTAACAGTAATGAGATTCTAAATAAGCTGCATTGCCTTGGCCTTTGTAAAAAAATATAAATAAAATTAATTTAATTAAATGAATTAGCATAACCTAGAACTGCCTCTGATTTACAAACCATGTTAAAAAAGCCACAAACAGATGGTAGACGTGAACCAGTGACACAGTGAAATGCTGCAGCTTACGCACCTTGCTGGCACAGTCGAACCCCGCCCCCAGGGAGGCCAGGGTCATGACGATGGCACGGCTGTCATTGCACTTGACGGCGTAGAAAGGTGTGACCCGGGGAAGGGCGCGATACCAGCGCAGGTGCTTCTTCAGCACGTCCCCGAGGTCAGCCACAAAAAAGGCATCCTTATCGTCCTGGGAGAAAGGAGGAGCAAACGGGCAGTGTTACACCCAGCATGCCATACCGCTTCACACCCAGAAAGCGACAGTGGCACAGAAGGCTCACAGGCGATTGGCAGTCCAGGCAGCATACTTACTGAGAGGGACGACTCGTTGATCTTCTCCTCAACGATGTCCCGGGCAGAGAAACCCTCCTCCAGGAAGGCGAGGTCAATGTCAGCAGCAGTGAATCCTTTAAGCACGTCCATTTTATAGCAGGAATTTGTCAAGACTTAAAGAAACTGCAGGAGGAAGGGAGGGTAGGGGAAACATGTCACAAACAAGTTTAACATTTAAAGGAGCCACTATACAGCCATGAGAGCACTTTAGAATCTACAACATACAAAAAAAAAAGCATTAGATGTTAACAAGGTTTTAGTTTTGTTTTATTTAACACATGACATGTATTAAGGGAATGCAGTGAAAGTCTTATGTCACAATTGGTGGTGGTGGGAGGGGGGCAAACAGCAGTGTAGTGTGGAAGGAGACATTATATTGTGCCAGACAGATGGTCCTGCAATGCTGTAAACATCAGGCTGTGTTTCTACCCAAATACTAACCTGGACACAAGAGATGGGATATTCGTAGTTGTCTTAAGTGTAGGAACGCCAAGGGGGTTCACCCGTGAAGTTGAAGCCTTTCAAATAGGACTCAAAGCCGAAGCCAGCTGAGTAGCAAGTGTGTCCTTTTTTCAAGCGAGTGTTCTGTTAGGGAGGCAAACGGTGCTTAGTACACAGTCAATCTGAAAAATTAAAAAAAAAAAAAGTGTCCAACAGTTACTGCAATAAGGGTAGTGGGAGCTTCTAATACACTTTGCCGTTATATCCTACCAATACTGAGGACTTATGGGATGGGCCCCCGTTAATAGTAGGCGTCACATTACAGGAAGTTGCAATGGCTGCTGACGTGTGGTCATCTACATCCTATTCCTGATGCCGATATTGCACGACTGACGCCTCGCAAAGCCAACTCCCGCGACGCCGTACGCAGGTTTGGCCAGCCGAACACTGACAGCGCCGCGAGTCCGATCCCTGAAATACGGCCTGTGGTATGAATGAGGGGCGGTCCTGCCCGCGCACGCCATACCGGCGAATCAAGACCCGCCTCCGCACGACACCCTTCATCCAATACGAGGGCAAAGCATACAGCAGCAGGAAGACTGGCGTCATAAGAGGCCAATGGGTTCGCATTCGCCGATCGCGAACTGACGAATAGGATACGCGCAGGTCGAAGACGGTACTTTCTCGTTAATTTCGGAATACGCTACGTTCTCCGAAACTACATGAAAAACCGGCAATCGCGATTTTAACAAAATCTTGTGTCAAAGTGTCAGTTTTGAGGTAGGTCTGGGTTAATCCTGTGAACCACAATCTAAGAAAACGAGTTAATGAGCCATTTTTCGATGGCGCAGAATCCATTACCTAGTCAGACTGACTACTGGCCACTACGTTACGGAAATTAAATTCGCCTTCAAAATCTGGGTTTTCCTATAACTGGCCAAAGAACGAATCCCCGAGTACGAATGGTCAGCCAAATTAGGTGACAACAGAAAACTTAGGTCGGTGTAGCCGGCCATGAGGCCGGGCTGCGTTAACGTGGCCTCTTTGTTCGGCCGACAAGATCTCCGACATCGAAGCGGAACGGAAAAGGCGCCCGGATGGCAAGTCTCACCCCGGGCGACCTCACGAAACACTGCCGAGAGATTTAACCGCAGTCCATGGACCACATATTTCCCCTTTTATTCGACTACGAATGAAACAGGGCACAATAAACAGCCTTGGTTGAACTTACCTTAAAAAGCATTTACAACACTTATCCATTAGACTAGAAATCTGGAAAAAGAAAAAAATAGCTCCCCTAACTGGTTAATTCTATAAGTGCACTGCACCAGTCGCTTCCTCACTCTGGATGAAAGTAAAGAGCTGCCCAGCGGTAGCGACCGTATTTATACTGTCGGCGTATCCAGGGCAACACACCAGCTGAAACCGGCCCTTGGGTGCGCGCTGGAACCGGTTTGGTCTTGCTGTCGGCACCACGCGATCGGTGAGCCAGAAGAGGGGCGGGGGAGGAAGCGCAGAAGACGCAGCGCGTGCGTAGCGGAAACTAGCGCAGGCATGGGCGAGGCGCGCGAGCCGGCAGCCAGTGCGCAGAAGCGGCTTTGGCCACACTGGCAGGCTTACGACAGAGTTTGTGACTGAGCGTACGGTAATGATATTTCCTCAATGAACACTGGAGGAAGAAAACTAAAGAATATGTGCTCTTGAGTATCAGCCGATTAACTTAACTAATGTAAATTTCACATGTCAATACTTTTAACTACTTTGTTTTGGCGAATTCCTGTTATTTTACCACCTGTAAAGGCTGGGAGAAAGATTATCACCAAAGGTTATCATCACACAGAAATCGTTTGTAGTTAAACAATGAAGGAAAGGTATTATTTCTGTCCAGAGGTCACGTCAGCCTACTAATAAAGAACTGAAGAGCTTTCTGTGTTACCATGGAAACCAGGGCCTTGGCGTGCCATTACTCCCAGTCCATTGGTATGTAGGACATCAACGTCATCTGATACCATACTCCTTTTACATAGATTTTTGGCTCAATTGTCTCTTTTGAAAGTCCAAGTTGTAATAATTATGTGTTTACTTTGTCCTTTTCACTACTGGTTATGCCTTGCTTGTTTCGACTAAAGGCCAAACATACATGAACCCACTGATCTGAATGACACTGCCTAAGTGGGTACGAAGAGTGTATAAATGCACACAAGGTAAGAGCTGAAACTTGGTTAAATCGGAAACCAAGGGAGATGATATTTAGTTTCGTTTGAATTGCTTATTTGCTAATACAAGCCGAGTACTTCGCCACACTCAGACCTCCAGTAATGATGTCTCAATTTACTTGACAAATGTCAGCTCAGGAAATAGCCATTGCAAGAGGAAGCCTCATTGGTGCACGAGCTGGTAAACAAAAGCTGGATGTGTAATTTCTACTCTGAACGGAACAGCACAGATGCCGTTTGGGTTTCGTGTGGTACAGATTTCAGCACAGCACTGGGAAGGGAAGAAGTCACACAGCAGTTTTTTGTGGATGGTTGGCTTTCCTTTAGAGCGGCAGGGATTTCTCAGAATGGAATTTGACATCAGTATTGTTCTACAACAGTTGAGTAGCACTCAAAACAAGGGCTGTGGAGATAAGGACGCTCACATGCAATGAGGCATTCCACAAGGGAAGGCCAAGGAGATCTGATAAAGAGACACAGAACTCAAACCAGTAGCTCAAAACCGATTGTACTATGGAGTAGAGTCATGATACAAATAAAAAATAAATAAAAAAAAATCTTCATATAGCAAGGGCGTAACTGGAGTAAAAGTGACTACAGAAGTGTGAGGTAAGGAGAGGTTGACTGACACGCACACACTAGGGAATGTGGAACATGCCGCTGGCAAACCAGGCAGCTCTCAACAACGAGCAGGATGTGACAGCTACATAAAGCGTCCTGTTGGATCCTGCACGAAATGCTTAAGGCAAAGCTATGTGGGGCCCAGGAGGAACATGGAAGGCACTGTGCCTACTCAGCTGTGAGAAATTACAGCAGGTTTGACTCCGGGGCTGATTTACACCTTCCTATCATACCTACAGCAAGGTTCTGTCAGCTAACCAGCCGGTGGCTGTCTTCAGTGCCATGAAATCTGCTCACTGACAACCTTATTATTATATATTTGAGGGTCAAGTTCAATGCACATGACTGTAGGTACTTCATACAGTACCTTTGAATCTCCTCAAGTCTGCATCTTTAATATCCACGCTGTCCGGGTTCAAGTGTCATCATTACTGGCCTTCGAAAAAAAACACACACGTTTACAAACATGCAGCCAGATGGGATCAGGTTCACCTGCAGAGCAGTGCAGTAATCCCAGGGTGACAGCAGGGGATTAAGCCCAGAGGGCCGAAATGACCGCCTCCAAAAAGGTCATGACCAAGGCCAGGATACTCCATATGAACAAAACATGGCTGAGGCCTAGCCAGGACATGCCACATGGACTAATCATGGCTGAGGCCTAGCCAGGACACGCCACATGGGCTTATCATGGCTGAGGCCTAGCCAGGACACGCCACATGGGCTAATCATGGCTGAGGCCTAGCCAGGACACTCCACATGGGCTAATCATGGCTGAGGCCTAGCCAGGACACCCCACATGGGCTAATCATTGCTGAGGCCTAGCCAGGACACACCACATGGACATGACTGCCAGGTCACTCCTGCTGGCCCCAACAGCAGGCCCCCACAGCCCATCCATAGAAAGCAGCAGACAGGGCAGCTGAGCCAGGACTTGGCCACTTGCAGGAGAGACTGCCGGCCTTCCTGGGTTCACATCCATCATCAAAGCTAGTGTTCTACCTTCTAGGTTGCAGGACTACCTTCTAGAGTTACCTTCAGCAAATGCTATCCATCAATCTTCTAACTGCTTATATTGGTCAGCTTTGTGGGGGGAGATATCCCAACTTATCCTATTTGAAAACTTTTTTTGAGAAGGGAGGATCGAGCTAATATGCGTAAAAAATATCAGTCTTTTTCCTCTCCTTATTCCCAATTACTCCCATCTCCTATGCAAACCAGCTGAGCAGTCACTTGGTGCTTATGGGTAAATACGTTTATACAAAAACACGGGAGAGAGGGTAACGGCAGCACTCGCGCTACAAGCATGATGGGAAAGGGCGGCCCATTTGCAGGCTCCTTCACGAGGGAAACCTCACAGGCCCCGACCTCGCCGCAGGCTGAATTGGCCTTGTGGATCAAACTCTCAGCGCTCAGACGACCTTTTCAGCGAGCGGCCTCACCGACTGCAGAGCAAGAGCCTGAGCTCATCATGCCCATGCTCTTCTAACCACGCTAAACAGAGGAACGGCAGACAGGGGTGCAGCTCCTCTGCGCAGCCAGAGCCACTGGAACAGCTGCTTCCGCAGGGGGAAATCCAGATGTGTCGCGATCCCTCCTTCAGTGCCCCAGCCACACTCATGGCCCCCTCCCCATGAGCTCTGGCCCCTGTTATCGGCTCCCCCCACCGCTCAAGCCAGAGCCTTTATCACGGCCTTGCACAAGGCTGCCGAATGTTGGGTCTGTTGGGGCGGGGGAGCCCAGCAGGACCCAGGCCGAATGTGCCGGCACGGGCTTAGAGCGCGGTACGCTGGCCCCTCGAACGGCACGCCGCGCTGCGCCTTCGCACTCCGCCTCCTATTTATCTTTGCCCGCACTTCACGTACCTCGCCACATTCCGAGCTTTCTGCCGCTGGAATTCGCCTCAGCGCTGTACCGGCCGCCTCCCGACGCTTTTATCGAGAGAGACGTACTGCTGAAAGCAGGGTCACCCAGTCGCCGGGGCGATAGGTGCTTCAGGGCCTCGCTCAGCCAGCTCAGGGATTGGACCAGCGACCTTCCGACTTCTGATCACGCTCTAACCTGCTGAGCCACATACCGCCCCCAAAACATGGCCAGCTGGGGAGGCTGGGTACTGAATCCAGGGCCTCGTATATGAACAGCATACTCTCTGTCAGTCAGCCATTTCCCCTAGCTTTATCTATTGTTTTATTTTGTCTCGGTATGCTTTGGGGTGATCCCCCCCCCCACCACCACCACAAAGAAGCACCCAGGAGTAACACATGACACACCATCTTGACCGCCCCGCCCCGTGAGACCATCTCTGTTCGGCACAATGCCGATTCCTACACCCGTTTTCCAGTATCGTCACCTTGGACGGCTGCAATTGCCCGACCGTCACCTATGGCTCTCGGCTATTATGCTGGCTCACATCAACCACCTCCGCCCTCTGACGTGCCTCTTTAGCCCACGTCAGCAGCCAGTTTTATCTGCACTCAAGTGCAGAAGGCCTCCTCGCCCCGGATGTTAGGATGTTCAATGTTCTGAATGGGATCTCTGTTGTTTTCCCCGTCTCTCCGTGGAGGACAGCACGCCCCCAATCCTACCATCGCTCCAACCCACCAGAGCCAAATCTTTTGTTTGACAGGCTCCTGCTGACGCAGTAGAAGCGGTCTGTCCTTTTCCTTCCCTGGTCTTGCTTTCATCACCCATGGAAGACAAAACACTGACCCGCTGGTAACAGCTGGGCTCTTCCTCCGCTGGATTTGGCGGGGGGGGGGGGGGGGGGGGGG
>JAODKL010000027.1:19182841-19204346 GCA_026780765.1 Petrocephalus schoutedeni | reverse complement strand
ATACAAGCGGTGGGGCCAGAGAGTACAGGGTCCTCGTGCACTCGAACCCGGGACCAACACAGACTCACAGGGACGTAGAATGTGTTCATCTTGGGGCCCTCGTTTGCAGTGAAGAGCATTCCTAAGAAATGGAGAGGAAGAGAGATTTCAGCCACGCAGTCGCGTCAAGATCAAAGAGCAGAACCACAACAGAGGGGCGACGTGGCACGGAACCAGTGCCGGGTCCGGACCGAGACGCCGCTGTAACCAGTCCCATTTTAATCCAGAGCGCTCCTGGAAAAATCCACACGTATAATTTCTTTCCAGTCTGTGTGGGTCTCCTTTCATGCAGAAGCCACATGAATAATTGTCTGAATTCGCTAATCATACATTCCTTCAGAAAAGCCCACAGAATAAACCATCTTAAACCGTTTAACTGCAGATGTTCTCCTAAAAAAAATTTAATTGCATCAATTATTCAGCAGGAGGTTCTTAAGTGACAGACCCAGAAATTTAGCGTAATTAAAAACCAAATGGAGAGACGGCTTCCAAAAGGCAGCCGTCCACAGTGATGACATGGTTACTGTTACACACTTGTGCTGCCCTCTGTTGGTGCAGGCAAGAAACTGCAAGTCCCTCTACTGACAACCACAAACTACCCCCAGGGTCCTCACCACGGGAGGAAAAGGGCTGGACACATTCTCCCAAAGGAAGTCTCCTCTGCCCTGCAGGCTTCCTCACCTGAGTTGGGGTACATACACACATCGTTGATGCCACTCTGCGGCTCGATGGAGGAGAACATCTTCCCCTGGAAAAAGAAACAGGGTTCCTCTGGAGACTTCCGTCAGAAGACCAAATAAGACGCAAATTCTGAAGAACAAAACATCTGCTCACCGTGTCTTTGCTCCAGATCTTGATGATCTTGGAGTCTGCAGACAGAATCAAGTCCAGCTGGTTTTGGAAGTTGAGGGACTTAATAGGCAGGCCGTAGTAATGGTCCTTCACCAGCAGAGGGCGACTAGAGCGCAGATCGTACAGCAGCACCTTCCAGTAAATGAAAGACACCTTCTGAGCATGTACATTTCCCGATGTCATTTTCTGTGATGAGTCATCAATCCATGGCAGCATACTCATCCAGTGCGGGTTGTGACTGAGTACCTGTCCGGTGGTGGTGCCCACCGCCATGGTGAGGCAGTCGTTGAACTTGAGAGCGCTGATGGCGGGTAACCCATCCACTCTGCAAGGAGACGATGAACGTGACTGCAATGATGGCATGGAACTTATCGGCTGACAGTGGAGATAGGATGACTTATCTCAGCCAGCGATCTGCTGTGCGATACAGAGCATTCTCTTAAAGGGCCCCACCCTCGGGTTCCTATTCTGCAACCACTTTGTCTTATTTAAGGTACAGACCACTGGATGCTAGGATCAATGCTGTGGTGTAAGAAAGGGGGCGTAATGTCTGCCGGCTGCCAGCCAGACGCACACTCACTCAGTCCCCTCCGTGACGCTGCTCAGGGCGCAGTCCAGCAGGCCCACTCGTCCCCGCGTCCGAGGGTCCCAGCACTCCACCTTCCCCTGAGTAAAGGGAGGCACAAGACCAGGCAGAAGGGAAGTCATGTGACTATCGAGGTCCAATCAGAATCCACAGGCTGGCGCGGCCTACCTCTGCGGATCCCGTGGCCAGGAGGTGATGGACGGGATTGATGTCACACACATTGTTTGCCCTGCGGAGACGCAGAGATGGATTTGGAGGTCAGAGTATTTCGTCGCCCCAGGTTACAGTGTGACGCGCACAAACACTGCGATATACTAGTGTTCGACCGTCTGTACACAGATACAAACACTGGTGTAAATACTCACACTGCATCGGTCTGTAAGGAGTTCAGAAAGCGGCCCTGCTCGAGATTCAGCCTGTACACCTCAGAGCTGAGCGAGACAAAACAAACAGCTACAATTTGCAAGATCATTTTAAGGTTTTTTTTTCTTTTTTTAAAAAGATGCATAGTCCAATGAACACCCGTCTCTCCAGAAGAGGAACACAAAACAACCACGGCAGATGCCCTACCCGCCCTTACCTGGCTCCCACGAAGTACAGATCGCAGGACGCGTAGTGGTACGAGAGCGCGCGGCCGAATTTGGGGATGCGGGTCTTGTAGTAGTGACCTTCCTGGGAGTGGAACTCGACATAACGGTCGCAGCGCAGGAAAACCAGCTGGGGGCGGGCGAGCAGAAGGCCGTCAGAATCATCACCCACCAGCCGCACACAGCTCAAGGGGGTGGGGGTGGGGGGCAGTGATGCTTACCTTTGAGTAGTCATCAGACAGGATGTCAAAGGCCACCACTGAAAAGCAAGCAGACAGGGGTCCAGTGAGATCAGCGGCACCAATCAGCCATAACATTAAAACCACCTGCCTGAAACTGTGTAGGTCCCCCTCGTGCTGCCAAAACAGCTGGAGGACTGTACCCCAAAGGCCTCTGAACGCACACCTTGTAGTATCTGGCCCCAAGCCAATGGCAGCAGATCCTGTACACCCCATAAGCTGTGGGGTGGGGCCCCCATGGACCAGACTTGTTTGTCCAGCACATCCCCCAAATACCTGATTAGATTGAGATCAAGGGAATTTGGAGGCCAAGTCAGCACCCTAAACTCTTTTCCTCAAACACCTTGAACTGTTTTTCATATTCCTCAAAACATTCCTGAACAATTCCTGTAGCATGGCACAACACATTACCCTGCTGAAACAGGCCACTGCCATGGGGAATACCATTGCTATGGAGAGGTGGACCCGGTCTTCAACAATGTTCAGGTAGTGGTATGTCCCAGAGTAACATTCCCATGAACGGCAGGACGTCACTGCAGTGCAAATTGCTGAAAAGTTAACGCTGGCTATCACAGAAAGGTGTCAGAACACACGGTGTGTCGCAGCTCGCTGCGTATGGGACTGCGTAGCCGCTGACCGGACAGAGCATCCGTGCCATCCCAGGTCCACTTCCTGTTTACATACCAGCAGCAAGCAAAATGCGCTAAAGAACTTAAAACAATCCAAAGACAAGAGGTGGTTTGAGTTCATCTGGAGCATTCACATAAGGCTCGTTCTGTACGGAAAATACTTAAATTGGCTGAATCAGCCAAGTGTGAACACGCCCTCAATGCTATGGATGATTGGTGTATATGATCCCAGGCACAACCAATGTTCCACAACAGCCTGCACACCATATCCATGTAGCTTACACATGTGAACACCGTCTTCACTAACTCTTTGTATCGCCAGCTATCACTTTACTGTAAATTGCACACTATTTATGGATATCTATGTTTGCCGTTTAATATTTCATGTGGTGCAGCTTCTTTTATACTTATGTCCCGTTACACAGTCTGGACCTTAGCAACCGAACGTGTCACTGTACTGAGATGAACTGTCGATATGAATATAAAACTTTGATTGACTGACTGGACTGAACATCAGACTCAGGACCAGTCGCATTGACTCCGCCATTTAGTCACAGACTCCCACGCCAGGCCCAGGCAGATGGGGAGGAGGTAGCACTTTCACATGGCCACCTGACGGTGACCGGGGCGCAGTCAGTGCTGCGGGCCGGTCAGCGTGTCACGCCAGAATGCAAGCTCGCTTAAATATTCATCGATGGCCAGAGCAGGCTCGCCGCCTCGCCGCCTCTCCTCCAAAGATGCGCGTTCGGCTCCGCTGGAGCGCGACCGGACACTCAACACCGGCGCTGACAGCGCGGGGAGCAGCTACCCGAAAGGACCCGCCCCGAGCCGGGGGGCCGGGGAGACGCCCACAAGGAGTGCTCTTCAGTTTCCCGGTACTTGGCCACGACATTAAGGGAGCAATTTCCACTGTCTCTACGCGGTTCTGACTGAGACCATATGAGTAATGAGCACCAGCCAGTTCCAGTGGTACTGCAGAATCCAGGGACTTTAACTGAAGAGCAGGTCCATAGCCAGTGGGCCCAGCATCAGTGTGACGGCGGGGCCCTGGGACGGGCAAGTCAGCTGGCGGCGGCCTGAGAGAGACCATCCTGACGGAGGAGGAGGAGGAGGAGACGACAGAACTGGCCATCGACACAAAGGACAGGTGATCACACGCCGCCTTCTGCAGGCTGTGCAATCTTAAGGCACGCTCCCAAAATCACCCACACTAGCCAGCTATTCTGGCCGTACCACCGCTTAATAACACGGCACTGCACTGCGCCCCTTTCCAAGTGGAGACGCAAACTTTTTCTCAGAGTCGCCGCCACACGACGGTATTCTAAATATTTTTTTACATGGCATTTTTCCCCCCCACTGTTCCCTGCTTTGCACCCGTAGCCTCCGGGATAGGCTGTGGACCCCCCCGCAACCCCAAACTGGACAAGCGGTTTCAGGAAATGGAAGGACGGATGGAGGTTTTTCCACTCCAGTGGAGACAGTATCGCACGTAGGTAAAAGTGGCCCGTGTTATCATGCAGTAAAGGTGTGAGTGCGGGAAAAAAATCACAAGGAGACAAAGAGAGAAGAGCCGAGGAGCCGAGCTAAAGGAAAGAGGAGGGGGCACCGCGTCCTCACTTACCGTCCGAGTCCAGGCACCTTTCGAACTTGAGTGACAGCTGGTAAGTGTCATAGCAGCGAACCCTTGGCTTGTATGTCCCTGTAACAGTGAGCATTTCCATATTAATTTAAATAAATACGAACCAACAACCTTCAAAGCCAGGAGAGGACGTTCCTGGTATCAGCCCTCAGCATCACCGCAAAAGTCAAGCAGGCGACGAGGCCACCACCTGCAGCTATGATATACTGGCCGTCCCGGGACACCTTGATTGACGTGCAGACCGTGGGCATCTCGAAATCCTGGATAAGCTCGATTCTGCGCTGGACGTCTGTGGATGAAACACGGAGGACAGATAGACACGCGGTGATTAGAGCGAAGGTTCGCAGAAGTTGGCTATGAACAAACGTGCGGAGAAAAAAAATAATAAAACGTACCGACATCCTTCTTTTGCAAGTCTCTCTTCTTTCGGTCAGAGAGCCACTGTTAATAAGTAAGGGAAGACAGATCGTTAATACGGCTCAGCCGGCTACGCCAACGCGCCAGTGATCGGAAGGTCGCAGGTTCGAGCCCCGACGGCACATGTCTATGAAAGGCTCTTAGCCCCTAGCTCCAGGGGTGCTGCAGGCTGGCTATCCTTGCGTTGTAACCCCCAAGCTATGAATCCCTAGACAGGGCAGGCGCAAAGAAGAATGTCTAAAAAAGGATCTATCGAGGTCTACAGCGGAGTCTGACTAGCTAAGCATCAGTCATTAATACAGAGGACGAAACCCCGCTTTCGAAATGCGGTGATCTCTTAGAGAACATCACTAGATGTCTGGTGTGTAAGTCAGAATCAGTCACCTAGCTTTTATGTTAAACTTTAACCGTACTGGATGCCTCATGGTAGTGGCTTAGTAAAGATCTAACAAAGTCATTAACGTGTTCCAATCAGCCGGCTACCTTCCACCGTTAAGGCGGACACTCCCTGCCTTACCTCTGGAAGAGACTTTCCATGACTTAAGTTATATATTTTTACATCGTTCACGCTGGATATCTGCATTTTTTCACCGACGTCGAATGGCAGGCTGGCTCATAACGCGAAAGCAAAAAACACTACTACCAACTGCACGCCGAACCAAGCCGCATGAGCAAAGCAACAGGAAGTGTGTGCATCGGAAATCAGGTCCCGTAGAGACACAGCATAGCACCAATTACCGTTCCGTGGATGGAAAACCCTCTACGTAAAACCGCAGTATTTAGTTCCGAGAGAATGCATAATCAGTTTTTTTTATTGCGTTTTGTTTCGTGTAATTTAGTTTCAACCACTGTGGAGCCATGCACATAATTATATTCATGTGATGTAAGAATAATTATTAATGTAAGATTTACATTAAAGAATGGCCATGCATTCTTTAATATAAATCAGTGGCACAGTTTTTAGTATCTAAGCAATTTATTTTACAGAATAAGTAAACAAACAACAAGCAAAAATAATAACAATTAAATAATAACAAACGAAAAAATAAAATATATTTTAAAATAAATTTCGAAATTTAAATTTGAAAAATGAAAACTTATTCTTATACTGTGGGAAATTACTAAACTGTGTAACTGAACAAAAAAATCCCGACTGCCCGTTTTGAATTGTAGGGCTCATGGGTAGGCCTGTTATTGATTCTAAATCCACTTATAAACAAGATAGACACACTTATTAATAAGCAGTCGGAATAAAGGTCCAGCCGTCCATCCATTCTCTATTCCTGCTTGTCCTATTCAGGGAGGAGGCAGGAAATAACCGGAGATGGGGCACCAGCCTATCGCCAGGCACACACACTCCACTCAAAATGCGCTCGCTCCCATTCACCTCAGCATTTTTATGGACTGTGGGGGGGGGGGGGGGGGGAGCCGGACTACCTAAAGGAAAGAATGAGATGGCACAGGGAGGACGTGCAAATTCCACAGACAGAGAGCCGGGGGGCGGAGACTCAAATGCCAGTGCCAGGGATATATCACTGTTAAATGCTGTTTCAATGATTTTATCAACAGGCTGTGTGTACACGTGTCTGGGAGTAAGTGATGTAGATGCATATTGCTTGCGATCAGTGATTCTGCAAACTAATAATATTGTATGTATCATTCCTCACAATACAGCAAAGCCGTGGTGCAATATGACTCTCGTGTGATGTTTTGGAAAAATACAGTAATACAACCAGAGGATTTGTGTACAGTGGAGATTATTGTTACCGTGGGTTTTTTTTTGGATGTTCTTGGCAGACCAGTCACAACCACTGATGGAGGACTCCCGAGTAGAGTAAAGTGCAGTATACTACGGAACTCTACAGTACTGGGGATGTAACAATACTGAGCCCCTGGATGCGGAGGTACCGGCGGCCCAGGACGTAATGCGAGGTGGGATGCTGCCACTGCACTCTGCCTCGACAGGACTCTGACGCCTGCCACTCCCCCTCCATCACCAGCCATATAGAGTTTCCGAAATCATGGGAAGTGCTTTTCACAGGTAGGACATCTGTGCATCTTAATCTCTTCAGGCCTTTGCATATTTAATAATGCCAATTTTGTCCAGATGCTGGTGTTGGGCACTTGTCACTTTAGAAGGTTAGGTTGTGGTTTGATTAAGCACTCACTATGGTGACAAACTGCACTGCTGGAAACTCTCTGGTGAAGGGATCACAGCTGGCTGTGGGAGTATGGTGTACTGTTACTCTCATTACTTTATAATCGACCAATGAAATCATGTCCGGTTCCATGATGTCACTTTCTGTTAAACATGTGAGGCAAAAAAGATGCTTTTGCTGAGCTTTTTGTTGCTTTGTTGAATTTGCTTGTAGAAAACAGGTGAGGCACATCTGTGAGATAAATATTATATTTAAATGTATTCTGTTAAACCTAAGCTTTACAATAGTAATTCAAAGCTGAGCCCCCCCTGTGGGCAGTAAGTTAGTTAGGTGTGAGTGAGTGGTCCACTACGTCCATTTCAGTGCTGAATTATAAAGAGGCATTTTATGAAGGCCCAGAGAAGTGATGTAGCACGTTTCTCACTAGTGCTTCAGGTCTTTGAAGAGGGAGCCCGTGCCGCTGAGCAGGACTGCTGTGGGACAGGACCAGCATGGTGGAGTTCTGGTTAATTGCAGCCCCCCTGGACCAGGCCAGCCTGCAGGCCATGAAGAAGCTTAGCAGCCCGATGTCCAAAGCCGGTCTGGCCCACAGCTTCACCTTTTCAGTCCCGGAGCTGAAGGTGCGTGGTGAGGAGGAGGCGCTGCCCTGTGTTATGGAGAGGAGGAGGTGCTGCCCTGTGTTATGGAGAGGAAGAGGCGCTGCCCTGTGTTATGGAGAGGAGGAGGTGCTGCCCTGTGTTATGGAGAGGAAGAGGCGCTGCCCTGTGTTATGGAGAGGAGGAGGTGCTGCCCTATGTTATGGAGAGGAGGAGGCGCTGCCCTGTGTTATGGAGAGGAGGAGGCGCTGCCCTGTGTTATGGAGAGGAGGAGGTGCTGCCCTGTGTTACTGCACAGCCAGCTCTGTCTGTTTACACATATCCATTTACTGTGAAGTGCTGGGCAAGAATGGAGCTTGCCTGAAGACACTTCAAATACCACTCGGCCGAATGAAGTTGCACAAATGTCTGTTAACACTAAGAGTGAAAATCACAGTAACTTTTTGCAGTGGCATCCTTGGGGTTAGAGTTTGCCGAATGCTAAATTTTACCACTGAGTTCCAACACTTTTTTGGGGGGTCTGTGCCTCATCAGAAGGTCATCAGTTTGTATCCCATGCTTGGCAGAATAGTCACATCTCCATTGTGCCATTGAACCAGACCCTCGAGCCCCTGTAATGTTCCAGGGCTAACTCTGAGCTCAGACCCTATGCTGCACTTTCACCACTATGTGTGTCTCTGTCTTATGAAGGAGAGCATATGAGAAAAATAACACTTTCCAATGCACCTGTACTCACACTGGTACAACTTGCAAATGAAGCCCCTTAATAGTCATCTGTGGCATCAGCAGTAGGCCGATCCACTGCTAGATTCACCAAATCTGACCGTGGTCAGTCTGCTGGTAACAAGCCCGTTGGCCCAGAAAACAGGACGGATTTCACTCTCTCTGCTGTGTATGTAGCGTGCAACACTCAGTGGAACGGGGCTGGGAACATGATGAACATCGGTGGGTCATACATAATTTAAGCAAACACTGCAGCTGCGCCCTTTTTCATGCTGCAGAGTAAGTGTCCATGCAGGATTCTCAGCTCCCAGGCGGCCCTTTCAGGTGGCAGTGGCTTCACTGCAGCGCTGGGTGTGTTACAGTCACCGCATTCACCCTCTCAGGCTCTGCAGTCAGACGCAATGCAGGCCCTCCACTAGCCACAGCGAGCTACCTTTCTATGCCGGCTTTCAACTTCTGCATGTTCTGGCAGGTGGGCAATCTGGATCTCCTTCTCAGTGTGTCTGATGAGCTCGCTCAGCTGGACAGCTTAGCAGAGAGGTAAGACATCTCCATCCTGCTGACCCCCGTGAAATGCACAACGCTGTAAAAGTCTGAGAGTCCCACGTTATTTAGACTGGAATGTGTAATGTGAAGTATACCAAGCACACCACAGAGAGCGATGTGCGTAGACAGTCCGAAATGTAACTCAGAAAGCAGAGGGTGTTCCAATTGATGCTTAGGAAGACTTAGGAAGACTCCACAGAGGATCTTTAATGCAATGGGCAGATAATTGGGCCACATGGCTGGATGGAAGCCTGACCTAAGCTTCCTCATCAGACAGCAGAGAGTGACTGGGCTGCCGTCGTGCAGGCTGTGGAGCTCAGATCTTCCCCTATATCTAGTGTGCTGGAAAGTCTCACTGTAAAAGCATAAACAGGCGGCGAGGCCTGGGAAGCTGAACGAGTCGGTGGAATTTAAATGTCAACACTGGTGACTCTAAAATCAGAAGGTTCCGGTAGGACCAGGCGAGGTACGGCCACCACAGTTAGAGTGCAGACCAGCTGGATGAGGGACGCGCAGGCCACTTGCAGCACCAGCTAAGCTCTGACGGGCATGTCTGTAGGCATCTCCCACACAGCCAATCCAGGGGAGCCCAGAGCGGCACACGCCTGGCAAAAATAAAAAAAACAATAGCGGTCTGTGCTGGAACTTGAGGTTCAGCTACTGTGGTCTAATCCCCGGCAGGTTGATCCACAACATGTCTCAGTGGATACTGGAGCTGATGGATCCTGACAGGGACAAAATGCAGGAGAATGCCACAGCCAATGGAGGTGAGCAGCTGTGAAGGACCCGGGGCTTTGGGGCTCTCACTGTAACCTTCTCCAAACTGGAACTATCAAAATATTTTAGAATGCCAGCAGTACTGTCGGGGTAGGTCTTCCAAACAGCTGGAACTCTCAGGCCAAAGGGCTGCGCTGATTCTATTCTAGAAAATGCCTCAGTCGACCCATTTCAGTGCCTGAAAATTCTCTCTGACACTGCTACGTCTCAAACCCATAGCTGGTCTAACGCATGTTGGATTTCCCAAAAATCAACAGCAGTGGAATTAACGGTTGCTTTGTGAGAGGAGAGAAATGCCAGCATTATTCTGATGTTTACTACAGCAATGGCTATTTATAGAGGTGTCAAATTCAGGTCCAGAAAGTAAAAATCCAAACCTGGATTTTCTTTCAGTAATCCAGCGAGCATAGAGAGTCACAGTCATAGAGTGCACAACTAGTTGGTTGAAACAAAATCCTGGTTTGGATTTTTACTTTTTGGACCTGAAATTGACACTTCTGGCTATTAAAATCTCTGACTTAGAGACATACACTCTGTGCTTCTGGGCATGCCCGCTCCTGACGGCGGTACAGGAATTTCTCGGGGTCAGGGCGCCTTTTCATGTTCTCACAGCAAGCTGTCATGTACAGTGCACCCAGTCTGCTGTGTCCAAAGGCACTTAGAAATGGTGCCACTTTCCTTCGATCCAAGTCTGCAGCTGTTTTCAGAGACATTTGCCATGTTAGCCCTGCAGCCAGGATCGGGGACAATGTGGTAGGTATTTTTGTTACTCTAACAGGTGAACACTGAGAATTTATTCATCTTTCTCTCCATCAGATTTGAAGACACACAAAAAAAGGGCCCAGTCCCTTGGGAAGGAGTACTTAAAGGCTTTGTTGGGTACTTCTGGCTTGCACTGTGTTGGCTGCATGTGTTACCATATGGCTCTGTTTTAGTACACCGTGTGTTTGTCAGACCTATGTGAGATAGTAGCATCCAGGAAAGAACCTGTAACCTTGCTGTAGGGGGCTGTCCTGCCTGAATTTCTGCAGTGCTGCGTTGCTGTGTGTGTCTGTCCTGTGTAAATTCCTGCAGTGCTGCATTGCTGTGTGCGCCTGTCCTCTGTGAATTCCTGCAGTGCTGCATTCTTGAGTATGCCTGTCCTGAGTGAACTCCTGCAGTACTGTATTGCTCTGTTGTGCCTGTCCTGTGTGAATTTTGGCAGTGCTGTATGTGCCTGTCCTTTGTGAATTCCGGCAGTGCTGCATTCTGCCTGCCCTACATGAATTCCTGAAGTGCTGCATGGCTGTGTGTGCCTGTCCTGCTTTAATTCCTGCAGAGCTACATTGTTGTGTGTGCCTGTCCTGCATGAATTCCAGCAGTGCTGCATTGCTGCATGTGCCTGTCCTATGTGAATTCTGGCAGTGCTGCATTGTGCTTGCCCTGTATGAATTCCTGCCATGCTGCATGGCTGTGTATGCCTGTCCTGCATGAATTCCTGCAGCGCTGCATGTGCCTGACCTGTGTGAATTTGTGCAGTGTTTCGTTGCTGTGTTGTGCTGTGGCAGTGCGATATCACCATTCTGATTAGCTGTATATTGCTGCCCATTCTCTCAGCTGACTTTGTTGGCTATGCGACTTGCTTCCAGTGGGATAGGGCCAAGTACTCCAATACACTTCCCCTGAACAGCCTTATAGAAAACTTCACCAAGGTAAGACACTGTTGGGAATACTCAGACTATCTCCGAAGTGCCATGCCTTCAAATGAAAATGATCTACATCCCCACAGGTGTTTTCACATTTTCAAAGGTATTTCTTTTAGGGCAGCTCGATTATGGCAAAAATCATATTGAAGACTATTTTGGTCAGCACTGAAATCATAGTTTAACACAATGAAATTTGAGATATCATGCATTCATTGATCTTTTTAAGAAAGTGTCCTTTAATGTTAAGTAGAATTCAAACAACAAACAAATGGAAATGAGCCAGAGAAGGGAGAGATGCAGGAGAATAACGACACAGAACGAGATGGGAGCATCGTTGTGCGAAATATGGCACCGTCATCATTTTACCTTTTTTAAATCTATCTTTTTGCTTTGATAATCATTGGAAGTCAAATTCATAATTGAAATTGAAATTCAAATAACTGCCCAGCCCTAATCTCCATACACACTGAAACGAGCTAAAATGGATGTGGTGTCATTATTAGCCAACACTGGGCACGTGCACATTGACACAGCGAGCGGTAAATTTGTTTCTTTTGCCCACATATGCAGCAGTCACACTGTGCATCATGCTATTTAGCTGCATACAGGTCCGCAGCCGGGAAACCGCTCCCCCTTATACTCCATGTTGGAATGCTGTTTACTTCTGTGTAGGGTGACCAGGTGACCAATCAGACAATGAGAGGGTTTTACTAGTGGCATCAAATCAGGGATGGGTCATGTGATGAGTATGGACCAATCACAGCGCTTTAAAAGTCTCCATTTTCACTCATCCACAGTGCAAGACTAAAACAAAGTTTTCGGCAAAATATGGCTGTGAGAGAGTTTACAAAAGTCTCCATTTTTGGGGGCTGAAAACTCCAGGGTAGTGTGGACAAAAGGTGAAAATGGAGACTACTGTCTGCATTTTAGAATGAAAACATAGCAGTGTGGACGTAGCCTCAGTCAGCAGAAGTTGAGTTGGTTCTGGACCATCTCTGATCTCAGGGTCAGGTCCCAGGCTATGGAGGACGTCAGTCATCCACAAAATTTGATTGAAGATCATGGTACAGTTGACACTGGTCCAAATGAAGGTACATGTTTCCTCGCGTTGGAATTCTTCACTGACGTTGTTAATCTACCTCAGCAATTGCTCCAGGCGGAGGCTGATTTCAAGTCCCGCAGCACGGCGTACAGCAGCATAAAGGACAGCTGGGAGGTCATGGCCAGCAAGAAGGGGTGAGTGTCTCCTTGACACCGCCACCAACTCCTTGCTTGGCCTCCAGTCCGGTGAAATGCCCAGGATTTTCCTTTTCTTGGTTGTCCACCAAAGTCTCCGTTACAAATACGGACCGTGATCTTCTACCTTCAGATAACTTCTTCTGTAGACTATGCATGGTATGGAAATTCCTTTGTATTATCAGATCTTCTTACTGAGGGAAGTGTTGTGACTGCCAGATTGGCCTCTCCTGCAGCGCGAGCCTGGTGACACGCACACTCTATGACGTCGTGAAGAAAGAGGACTTGGTGCTGGAGTCGGAGTATCTCACCACACTGCTGGTAGTGGTGCTCAAGTGAGCAAGGCCACAAAGGCGTCTTCCATACGGCTTGTTTAGATAATCCTGGTCAACCCACTAACCCATTTAACTGAAAAGGAGGTCTAGATGGTTCTGCTGAATGTGACAGAACTCCTCAAAGACCAATCCAAGCAGACACACCTTTAGAAGAACACACACTGGCACATTAGGAAGATACTGTTACAGAGACTGAGAGTTCTTATGCGTGTGTCTTTCTCAAACAGGAGAGATTATGCACACTGGGAGAAGACCTATGAATCCTTATCGGAGTTTGTGGTACCTCGGACCAGCAGGTGTGTTCTCAACAGTGTGTGACACTTTTGTTTTCTAAGGCTCTCAGAGCCATGTAGTGATAGGGAAACACCCAAAACATGAGGTTACAAACAGCTCCATATTAAGGAGAGGAACGTATCAAGGGTTTAAACCCTCAGTTACTTGCGGATTGTGCCTACCGATGGCAGAGTCATTAGCGTAACGACATCACTGCATATGGCAATGCAGACTAAAGACATGGGTGGAGGGGGTAAAGAATAACAGAGGTCAAAATATCCCAACAAACGAGATCTACTAGACAGATGTGAGAGCTTCCGATGGGCATCACCGCTGAGTGCACTGCACAATGACAAAAGACTCGCATATTGGTAGATGGAATGCAGGGCACCTGTCTTTGGAGGTGCGGAAACCAGACAGGAAGATGGAAGATAGCAGGAAGATAATCTTAGTGCTGACTGGAAGAGTGATGAGAGCTTTCTGGTCCATGTCTGGAGTCGCTTTGAGTAATGTTGCTTGGACACCATCCCGTTGACCTTAAGGGTTTTATGAAGGAACCTCAGATGCGGCCAAAACCTACATTGCTTTTTTCCATCATTATGGTCAGAGGTTGCCAAGACAGTGTGTTTGTGCTGCAGGATGCTGCTGGATGAGCCAGAGGGAGGGATTTTCACTGTCACCTTGTTCAAAAGGGCTGTGAACGACTTCAAGGCCCAAGCTGGAAAGAACAGGCAAGTTCTCAGTGGCAAAAGCAGACTGACCTCAAGCACATAGGCAGCCCCTGAAATGGCTCTTTAGAAACAGTATATGTGCTGCATAACTGATGTGTTCAAACTGGGGTCCCCATTCCTGGGGGACAGGTTTTCCAATTTAGGAGGAATGGTAGCTCCTATGCACATTTACACAGCAGAACCAGCATTTAGGAAACCCTTTCCCAAGCCACTAGAGAAATAGGGAACGATGTCTCCATACACAGCTCATCGCCAGGGCTGGGCAGACATCCACATTGGCGAACGAATGAATCAACAAGCTGCCTGTCCTGCTTTTAACCAGGTTCATGGTGCGATCCTTCTCCTTCGAGGAGTCACAAAAACAACGGAAGGAGATGATGAGCCACAAATCCCAGAAGAAGGAGATTACGGTGAGTTAGCCAACACAAGAGAAGACTTTCCTTTGGTCCCAGTACACATAAGTTGCAGCAGGCACTGTTGACCTATCCATTTGAACCTTTTCTCAGGGGATCTTTGTAGGCTGGCTCAAAGCACAAACCAGAGAGATCTTCATGGCCTGGATCCACCTAAAGGCACTAAGGGTCTTCGTGGAATCAGTGCTTAGGTGAGTCAGAAAGCAGCCCCCTTCGGGTCGGCTAAATCAAATGGGTTCTTCTATGGGCGACGCAGTCTCATGCCTCACAGCATGTTCAGGCCGATTCACCCCTGCGACGATTTCTCAGGTTTGGTCTCCCAGTGAACTTCAAGGCTCTCCTACTGCAGCCCGAGAAGAAGAACAGCAGGAAGCTGAGGGAGCTTCTCAGCTCCTTGTTCAGCCACTTGGATACGGCGGCAGCAGCGGGCGACCCCAGCGTAAGCATCCTTTGTTACACCCAACGTGTTCCTAGTCGGATGCTACTTTTCCATTAGCATGCCAAGTCTTACAGAGGCTAAACCATGGTTCTAAAGAAAACACATTCACTCATCATGGCATTGTCCTAAAAGGACAACCTAACATAGGCCTGAGTGCCATTACAGAAAATGGGCAGAAACCAGACCAGGGTCCTGTTTTCTCAACAGCCAGTTTTTGTTGGCATGTTAGAAGAGAAGCTACTTCTCAGTTTAGCTCCATAAACTGACACGGAGTCATTTATGCATATTACTCCCTTATAAAGTTCCTACTTAGTTGTTTCCATACTGTATCTACTTACTGCCATTAATTATTAAAGATATATATTTTTAAAATAGTGAAGTGTAATGCCAGAGTCAAAGACCTACCTTAATTATTAATGGATAAATGTTTGCTTTCTAGTTATGAAACCTAACTCAGTTCTGTTTCCCTGTTGGCTAGGAGGGAATGGACATCCCAAGCATGAGCGCACAGGAATACTACCCCTATATCTGCTTCAAAGTGAACATCAACCTGATGGAGAGCTAGGGGGTCACGCCCTCTCCACAAGACTCAACCTGCACAACTCAACCTACGATTCAAGGCAAGGCACGAGCTTGCTGTGAATCGCAGACCAGGATCAGGGAAATAAGACCCAATCTATCCTACACCCCTCCAAACATTGTCCAGCCACTGACGGCCGGGCTAGATGTTACCACAAAACCACTGGAGCTTCTGGAGAAGCAGGAGCTCTTACGCTTCAAGAATGTCCCCGAGACAGAGCCTTAAAGTTTATCGATAACGAGATGTTGGACACTTCACATCTAGGTTAGGAATAAAACAAAAATCGATCAATTTTTTTAAATTACCTGCTTTCTTCCTCTTGCTGAGGTTCTGCTACAGACCCACTTCTACCCAATAGTGGCTACTGACATCATTAAACACACATGCGCAGGAGACATGCATTCCTCAGGCCCACACTAACAGACCGCCAAATTCAACCTACGAGAACACAACTCTTTAACCCACAGACAATAAAAAAACCCAACGACAAGTTCTTTTTATTTATTTTTTTTGTTGGTTTTTCAGGGGAAAAAAATGTTTACCCAACATTTAAAATAAAACTGCATTGTAAGAAAAATATACAAGGTAACTGCCCATTAATTTCCTCTTCTCTGAACAATCACACATCATCAAGTTGGGCATTGACTCAACAATTACAGCACACTGTCAGTAACAGCTGGGCACAGCCAATCATTCAGAATAATGTCCTCTGTACTGGATTGGCAGGCATGGCTGGGGGAGGGGCAGCAGCTGAACCAATGGCATTGGCAGCTGACTCCGCCTTCTGGTATTCAAAATAGGGGGCCAGTCCACCACTGTTCATAATCACAAACCACTGCGGGCACTGGAGGAGCTTGACCAAAGCCTGGCATTTTTCAGATTGGTTCTATCTCCTTACCGGCCACATTTATGGCAGAGGGCAACAAAGAAAGAAAAGGGGCTTTCATTTATTCATACGTTTGTCTGTGAAACTTTATAAAAAAAAAAAAAAAAGGAGAGAGAGAGAGAGAGAGAGGCCTGGTTTCTTCTCGTCCATGGGAGAGGAGGAACAGGCTGGGCCACATGGCGACAGTGCTGGACTCACAACTCGTCCTTCTCAAAATCATCGAGCTCCACGTCACTGAGGTCGATGTCATCCTCCGTGGGCAGCTGAGGGGCAGAGAGCCATCAAGCAGTAACACTGGCGTGCAGCTAAATGGTCTCTTCTTTGGACCCAGTAGAGGGTGGAGAGCCGCCAAGTCTCCACAACCCTTCTCACTCACCTCGCCATCCTTGCCGTCCCAAGACTCAACAGTGAATATTTTGGGAAGTGCTCCACCTCCAACTGTGTTTGTAGAGCCCCGTCCCATCGACAAGTCCCTGTTTGGAGGACATGGGCTCATTAGGTCACCAATCTAAGATAATGATGCGCGTGTCCCCACCCCACCAGCCAGACCTACAGGCTAGAAGCCCCCCAGCCCTCAAATTGTATTAGGATAAATTAGCAAGTGAAGAGCACTCTATGGGTGAGGCCACAGGAGGTTGAGCAGGAACAGTCCAGCAGGGGTTAGAAATGTTTTGGGAGATCAGTATGCCTGTGGAAGTTCTAAAGCCAAGGCACTCAGCTTTGCAGCAATCCGTGGTAGCCCTGCTCACCCAACATGGTCGACAAGAACCCTAATCTACGGTTCGCCACAAGCTACCGGAGGCTTGCTGCACCTGAGGAACTCGTGGATGCCCTTATCGCTGAAGGAGCCCTTGAGCAGGGCGAATTTCATCTTGCGGGCGTTTATGGCCGCCATGGCGGGATACCCGAAGCCACCGATGCCCAATGCGGACTCCAGCTCCATCTGCGCTCCAGCCTCAGTCCACAGCCACCTGGGGGGAGAAACACAAGAAAAGATGGCACTTCTCACAAACACTAAAGGTGGCCACTGGTCTACAGAAGATACAGGAACGTCTTTATGATTCTTAATTTCGGAATGATGGGTTTATGTGTAGAAGGTTAGAAGATTCTTCATAGTCCTCTAAAAGAAGCAAAAGAACCTCAGGCAAGACGACTCTGAAGTTCATGCACCACCAAACACCCAGGTACTGACCCCCACATCTTCTTATTATATTTTTCTGCCATATTCTTCATCACCTCCAGGTAACCATTCCTGCCAGCAGCACCTGTAATGGCCAAAAAGCAACAGGATCTTTACAGAGGAGACCCCCAAAATGGTCGGCCGTCCACCACAAGCCCCCGTAAGTCAGGGCAGGGAGCAAAAAATTTGGACTGTCTGGGGGTCCCCAAGGACCGTGCTGAGAAATACAGGCACACAGCAGCACCGCACCAGTGTCCAGGATGTGGGGCAGCACAGCGATGATGCAGAGCTGGTAGTCATCACACGTCTTCTTCAGGAGGTCCTCGTTGAGGATCTGAGGGGCAGATGTGGGAGAGTGAGTCCCTGCCAGGGGGCGTACTAGTCACCAATTGACCTTCTGCTCCCAAAACTGTCCTCCCACCTCCAGCAGCTCGGGTGGGGGGGCGTTATCCGAGTAGAGATCCAGGGCCCGAGACACGATGTCAGATCGGGACCGACCGCCGTTGTAGTCCTCTGGCTCGTCGCCCTTGCGGAAGATCTTGATAGTAGGGAACCCACGGATCTGGGACGTGAAAGGAGGCCAGACGGGTCAGAACCATTCCTGAGAACCATTGGAAAATGGCCAAGGGGCAGCTAACGGCCACCCCATCTCAGCCAGAGGGCCAGAGCTACAACGGCAAAAAAAACAGCAAAGATCAGTGGTCCCCAATAATAAGAGAGCAATCTCATCACCATAGGGTCGGGGGGAGAAAAACCAGCAAATGAACAGGGAAGACTGGCCTCCTTCCCAGGGCAGGGCGAGCTGTGGCAGATGGTCCTGCATCCAAACACCATCCATGCCAGCACTGGTCAACAGACACCCAAGCTCACAGAGACACTGACCCCGTAACGACTGGACACCCCCTGGTGGACAGTGGCATCTACGGCTCCCAGGCGCACTTTCCCCTTGGTCTGCTCTTTGATGTCCGTGGCTGCAGCAGCCCACTCAGGCTCCAGACTGCGCACAGAGAGTGACAGTGAGTGAGGGTGAGAAGCCAGCAGAGTGTATGCGTGCAGCCGCCACATTCAGGGTGAAGCCTCACTTCTTGCAATGGCCACACCAGGGAGCAAAGAACTCCACCATCCACGGGTCCTCGCTGCCCAGCACCAGCTGGTCAAAGTTGTCGTCCGTCAACTCCACCACGTCATTCTTGCTGCCACCCTGTGTGCAAGACAGGGGACAATGACTACCCACAATGCAACATTGCTCAACATTACAACTCGCAGCTACTGGTTGGTGCTCACATTGGCTATGAACCCCTGAAAAGATATTGCCCTCATGGAATAAGAACAGCAAGAAAAGCAGGTCCTTAACTCTTGCTCCCCTCAGGCATGTGGGGTAGTGAAGAAATAATAAATGCCTTATTGCTATGGAAACATCTGCCAATTCACATTCGGCAGCTGGGACAAATTTAGCAAAAACAACAAACAAGACGTCTTAGAAATCGCATGGCACTAGGTGATCATGGCTCGGGTTGCGGGGAGACGCACCTGCTGACCCTGGCTGGAGCCTCCAGTCTTCCCGGCCAGGCGGCCTTTGACCAGAGACTGTAGGGCACCCATGGCCCCCTCCACAATGGCCTGACTGGTGCGGCCGCCTGGAAGAGGCAGTCAGAGACCAACAAATCAGGAGAAGAGCAGAAATGTCAGCTCTCGAACCCATGCACGCTAAGGGTCTTACTCATGGGTTCCTCTGCTGAGGATGGACCCCGCTGCCTTCAGCGTACACACCCATAGCCCTGCCCAAACACCCCAGCACAGAGCCCCCACACTACCTTGGTAGTCCTCCGGCTTGTTTTTGTTGGCCCCGAAGACTTTGATTGTGGGGAACCCCCGAATGCCATACTGGCTGGCGAGACTCTTGTGCTGGTCAGCATCCACCGCACCCACCTTCACAACCCCCTGCGAGATGATGGCCCATACCATTAGCACTTAAGCAACACGAGGACACTCGGTCACATGGTAATGAGAGCAATCAGCTCCAAATCTGGATACCTAGGGGAGGAAGGGGGCGGGGTTTACCTTTAAAGCAGTGGCGGCCTTCTTCCAATCAGGAGTCAGCCTCTGGCAGTGACCACACCTGAAAGGACATTCACCATTAGCCATTACCGCACATCACTCCCAATGCAAGCCACTGGAAAACTCAGTAGCTATTTCTACTGACAAAAGCTATCAAAAGCACATCTGGATAAGAACAGGAAACATTTCACATGCCAGTCAGATCAAGTAAACACACTCTGTTTGAACAGCAAGGGAGGGAATGTTCAAATCTTTATTTACAGAGCCAAATAAGACCATCCACTGGTGACCACCCCCAGTGCCGCATCACCTTTCTGTATACTCTGGGGAATTGCTCCAACGGTGGGGGGAGCACTCACCAGGGAGCGTAGAACTCAATGAGCCACAGGCTCTCACTCTGCATGACTTCCCGGTTGAAGTTCGAGGGGTTCAGCTCCACCACATCGTCACTGGGTGAGTAGAAGCCCTGGACAGCCATGAGAAGTGAACACACCACCAGACCTAATAAAAGGGGCCAAAAGGTATAAAGTGGTGAACAAGACCATCGATTACCCTTGACAGGTGGCAGAGTCCTGGGAATGCCCAGCACCAAGGCTAGTTGCATGGATGTATTGGAGCTTCTCACTGCTAAACAAAAGCCTCTTGCACTGAAAGAGCAAGACTCAGGCCTGGCACTGATGCTCATCTAAGCTGGAAGATGCTATCGCAGGAGACTCCAGGCTTCGCCTTCCAGAGACTCCTCAGTATGAATCGCACGGAATACGACATGCATCGGTGCAGGGTGACGGCCGATTACCCATCCACAAGTCCGCTTGCATTTTGCATACATTTAAAAATTACACACCACAGTCCATCCGACATGCACGTTTCCTCACCAACGGCCTCACACCCCCGCGATAAGGGTGTTTCGCCGATTCGTTTGCACATATACCGAGAACGTGAGCAAACGGGACGTCCGACATTCATTCATGACCAATATTTACTGGAAAAGCTTCTTATGGAGAAGCCTGCTATCGCTACCGCATGGATAGTGTTGCTTTTATGGCTGTCAGGTATGTAACGAAGACCGACGAGAAATGAAATAAAAGCAATAAAGCAATAAAAATAATAATAATAAATATAATAAGAATAATAAACGGACATGCAAAACAGAAGGCCATGATGATGATGATAATGTTGATGATGGGATGATTAATATGATAATAAGCCACGAATTACACATTTCACAAAAATCTGGTGAACGTACCATACCGAGATTTCAAATCGTGATAAAAAAATAAAGTGCAGACACTCTCTTACCCACTAAAGACTCCATAGCTGCTGTCGTTGTTCTGCAACGCCTTTCCTCCTCCTAGACCCGGACTCGCTGCAGGTCTCAGATCATGTGCACTCTCCGAAAAGTCGCACAAAAACCCTCGCCGTGGCCCGCTCTGATTGGTCGCCGTGTCCCGCTCTGATTGGCCGTCGGTCGTAGGCGCCGCGAATCTTCCAATGGGCAGTCGCCGTGCACCGCATACGTCTCACGCCGGTCGAGTGGCGTGGAGCGCGGACAGTGGCAGTGTGCAGTTAGGTGGAGGCGTGACGTGTAATACCGGAACACACATCAGTTGTAGTTCTCCATCAAGACAAAACACACGCATGCAACAGATGTTAACACACACGCAGGAGATGTTAACACACACACACAGGAGACAGCTTGTCAACAGCTTTATTACATATAGTTGATATACATAGTTTATATAAGACAATGGTCCCGTGCTGCTGTTAATGCAAGCGTGCAGTGCAACGAAATTCCGGTGATTAAATGAATTCATTATGGAATAACGCTTTTTTAAATCCTTATTTGTTTCGTTACCCAACATGTTTTGAGAAGGTAGACTGAAAAGCATCTGTAAAATGT
>JAODKL010000027.1:19146057-19156647 GCA_026780765.1 Petrocephalus schoutedeni | reverse complement strand
CCGGGATAGGCTCCGGACCCCCCGCGACCCTGAACAGGATAAGTGGGTAGGAAAATGGATGGATGGATGGATGGATTCCAGACATCAATTTGGGCGCCCCCTGGAGGTGGACGACGCCAATGACACAAATCCTGGCAGACTGGTTGTATATCATACACACCCACACTCTCAGATTATAGGCAGACACTCATATATCCAAACTCTCATAAAATATGCACAACCTGACTATGTACTTAAAAAGTGCAGCATTTTTTTCCATTTACTTGAATATTAAAATTTCATTGATTGCAGAGAAACATTTCCAGTTTTTCAGCAGTTTCAAACTACTTAATAACCTCAAAAAAGTGCTGAGCTTTGCCTCGATACTGGAAAGTGAGTCCCCAGCCGATGGCTGCGTTAGTCAGAAGGCAGAGTGGCACTGGACCACGTCAGCAGGGACACACCAACCGCGGATTGTGGGGGCTCACAAGCTACTCTTTTCAACTGCTTATTCCCCAGTCAAAAAAAAAACTGTGTCAGATATCAGAGATTAAAGAGTTGACAGCCTCCATGTGGTTCAGAGATGTGGGGGAAAAAACACATTAAAAATGTATCGCATTTTCTCTCTGAAGACATTCGTCCACTTTGTTGTACAAGAAAAGGCGGGGGTAATATTTAAGATGTTCCTCTGTGAATCAGGGAGGGGCTTGTTCTGGTGATGTCACTCCTCCCTCACTTATGGCTCCTGTTTGGGACCTACTGTGATTGGCTGGTTTACTGGGGTGGCACTGAGGAGCCAAAAGCAGGAAAGTTTATCTGAGGCACTTCTATAGCACCTCTCAGGGATTACAATCATCAGAGATGCATGCAAAACTAAACACCTTTTATTCACACCAAAACCGGTGTCATACAATCACTCCAAGCAGGAGAACCAGGCAGGCTGAGTTGGGTCCTTCCTTGAAGCCGCCATCTCCGACCACAACTGCCAGTGGGCATGTGGTAGGTTTACTGTAGATCTAGGGTGACCAGATAATCCATGTCATCCCGGACACTTTGAGCTAATTCAGGTTTTACAAACTACTTTAAACCTGTGCTTGGCTAAAAAGTTCAGTTATTCTTGTGCTTTGATTGGTTCGTTTCCTTGATTGAAAGACTCATCCAGCTGTTTCACATGTAACATTAGTGGCACATGCATGATTATAGGAGACTGACCAATCAGCACACCACAAAAATGCAGTGCTGATGCGAAATCTAAGGATCTATGATCCTTTTCATTGAAATGGTTGTTTACAAATCCTGTCCTAACTCAAAGTGTCCAGGATAACATGGATTATCTGGTTGCCCTATGTAGATCTAGCGGCAAGTGAGACTAAACTGGGGGCGAGGCAGACTACAGGGCAGGCAGAGGGACAAAATGCACCAAGATCAGAATGCGTCAACGGGGTTGCAGCAGGGCATCTGTTAGTGGGGGGCATCTCTTTCTGGCATGAGGAATCCCACTGTTCCCCCCATGGACTCCCTGAAGGGCTGGGGAGGACATACAGGAGAAGACAACAGGACACATGATCTGAGTTTACTGCTGCTCCTCAGACAACAGGACACTGGATCTGAGTTTGCCGCTGTTCCTCAGACAACAGGACACTGGATCTGAGTTTGCTGCTGTTCCTCAGACAACAGGACACTGGATCTGAGTTTGCTGCTGCTCTCCATCTTGCTCCCATCTGCTCTATGAATTCGCCACACTGCCTCTGTCCTGAGCAGCAGCCACTCCACAGTGGTTACAGTGCTGAAAAATGGCTGAAAAGCTGCAGGTTTGAGTCCTAAGAGAGTCTGCACTCTTATGCAGCATAACAAAACAGACAATTTCAATAGAAGCATCTGAGAAAACAACCCAAAATTCTGGTTCTGGGTGGGAGGGGCAGAGCGCGTCAGGACCCAGCACAGGAAGCCGCCGGCAGCGGGGCGTTCTGGCTGGCATGAGCCTCACATGCATCTTGCTGCCTCAGAAGCTTTTTGATGTTACATAACAATAGAGCTCTATTGTGCTCAAAGGGGAGAAACGACAGGTCTATGAGCAAAATGTCATTTTAAAAGAGTTCAAAGGCTCCCAGATGAGGGTTTCTTAACCCTAATTAACGTGACCCCCATCGGGCGTAACACGGCCATTCAGCACTGTCCGACTTTCCTGCTGTCATCCTCCACCCGTACTGGCAACCGGCGATTCCTCCCTCCGTCTTTCCATCCTGTTCTCTGTCAGCCAGTATTATAAGCCCTGACCCACAGTCCACTCTCTGGTCCCGCTCTGATCTGGCGGGTGACAAAAGCGACCCTCCCCCCCCCAAGCATCCCCCTGGCCCTGCAGTTCCGATATGCTGTTATTCTTAGCGCCTCAAAGATCCGTCACTGGCTTTGCTGCCACTGAACGAGGCCGGGCTGCCACTTCCAAAAAACAGGTGGTCCCCACAATGTCAAAATGACAGGTTTTTAATCTTGCAGTATATACATAACCCCCCCCCCACACACACACACAGGCACATTCATACATACAGACACCCACACATACAAGGACAGACAGACACATAGACAGACAGACATATAGACAGACAGACACACAGACACATAGACAGACAGACTGCCACATACTGACACACAAATACTGAAAAGCAGACAGCCAGTCAGACAGACATCTATATAAATGCATCTCTCACTGGGTCAGGCCTTGTCCTCAGGGTCATCTGAACGGTGTGAACCTCACTGCCTCTGTCTCAAGCCAACAGATGGACTGGGGGCCCCTGACCAGACATTACAACTTTTCCAGAGTCATTTCACAGTTAATGGTTTAGTTGTTTAGAGTAGGCACACCCCAGAGGAGAAATGGCTAGTTAAGCAACATCAAACGCCTGATGGGTGATTTTCACATTCCGAATTTTCCTATGATCACATGGTTATCGCTGGAAATCAGACACGTCGAACCACAAAACCCTTTGCGTTTGCTTTTGATTCGCACTCATCTTGTACATACATTCTCCAAAGGAGTTTATCTGTAAATATTTATAATGCCGTTTCCAGATGCTCCAATTATTCAAATTTGTGATGGAAGGTTAACAAGAGCTCCTTAATTAGCTGCATGAATGATGCAAGCCCCCCCCCCCCCCTCCCCCCGACGACCTACAGAGCTGACAACGAGGCCGCCCCAGCCCCACACAACCTGCAGGGGGAGCAGCTCTCAGCTTAAACTCTACTGGCTCCAAAAGGCTTCCAATCCACAGCCGTACTCTGATTACATAATTAGCCTCTATGTAATTCACACAGGTGTTAAATGCACACCCTTAGCCTTTAGCACAGTGTGTGTAAACAGAACCAGGGGAAACCTCACCCGGCACAAGCCCCCTCTCCGGGGATCTGAACCCACAACCTTTCGGTCTCTCTGCTGGTTCCTGGACAGCGAGAGCATTTCACATTTACCACAGCTGCAGGAGGGTAAGCTTAAATAACAACAGCAGCCACGCGAGGCGGCATGATCCCACTCCCCCTTCTCTGAAGCGGGCCATCCAAAGGTCAGAGCGGCCGGCGGCCCGGAACAGGGACGGGGTCCCTGGCGAGGCGATCGATGGCCACGGGGGCGAGCGGCACCGAGGCTCATTGTTACGCCAGGCTATCAGCGGTCATTGATTCTTGCAGCCAGGCCCAGACAGAAGAGCGATTCACCTGCAAAGGCCAGTGGGTTCCGCCATTCCAGCCCCTCGGCCCCTCTGGAGCCAGACCTCGGTAGGCTGAACGGCTATATCTTTGTATGCGTGTTTTTTTCCATGACGCGCCTCAGCCCCTAATTTTAGCGCCCGGCTGCCACGTAGTTGCCTGGTTACAGATCGGAGTGGCGCAGATCCCCGCCGCTCCGTAATTCAGGCGTCGACGCGGAAATGTAAAGCGGACGGAGCGTGGCGGCGGACGGGGATCAGGACCCTCCCCCATGCCGCTACTCGGCCACTAACGACCCACCTGGCTGCTGTTAACCCCAGGGAGGGGCGGGGCGGGGGGCCTTAATTGAAGCCTTCAGCTTCAGGGAGAAACCCAGTAAGGAAATAAAGAAAGGCGTAATTACCACTGTAATTAACAGTGACAGTGGCCGAAACGGGCCAGGGTGACAGAGACGCCGGCAGAGGATCTCACACACTGACCCCCCCCCACCAGCCATGTGCACCAGTGATGGTTAAACGGCGCCCAGAGAACTGGACGAATGGCGGCAGTCACTCTCAGATGCCATTTGGAGAAGCGATAATCACCATCATAAGGCTGCCATCATCAGCGGGAGCCGGCTGGAAAATAATAGCGGCGATTACATAATGACTCCCCAAGCTGCCGAGGGAGAGGGGAGAAAAAAAACATTAACACCAGCAAGTGACCGATTCTCCATAAAAACACAGGAAGGGCAGCCCCCCCCCCCCCCCCCCACACACACACACACACGTTTGTATTCATATCTTTGTGAGGACTCGCCATTCATTTCTATGGGAAAACTCTAATCCCAACAATGACAACCTTAACCTCTACCCAACCCTAACCTTAACCATAAGTAACCAAGCAGAACACAAGACTTTTGGCATAGTTAGTTTTATTTTAATTGCACTCACAGATTTTTATAAAGTTGAGTTTCCCCTTGTGGAGACTGAATAATGGTCCCCACAACGTTAAAAAAAAAATTCACATTGTGGGGACATTTGGTGCCCATAATATAATATGTACATGACCCACACATTGACACACAGCGTCACACAGCGACATTTGAGCATGTCACTCTCTCACAAGGCAATTAAGACTTTTCCTGTCCAAATGTGTCATAAGTGGAAACTGAATATGGTTTTATGAGCTGTGTGACACATCAGCGGGGGGGGGGGTCGGCTGATGGAGGCTAGATGTAGCAATAAAGGGCAAGTCCCACAGTGCCATCATGCTGCCGTGTGATCCCATTTCACTGGGATGCCTCTGTGCTACTGCCAAGGGAAACCCCAACGGACGGACGTCCAGTCGATCACTATTATTGTGAAAACAGCCAGCAGGGGGTCCTCAGGAAGAAGTGCTGGGAGGGCAGGGCTCCCCAGGGCACGAGGACGAGGGCAAGCCAGGTCAACCAGGCGTCACCTGGGATTACCTGGTCACCTACACCCATGCTGTCGCCGTCACCTGAAAACCTCAAAGTAAACAAATATCGCACTCCACCTGGCCTGTGCCAGATGCTCACGTTTCCCGGAGCAAACCAGGCCTGTACAGCCTCGGGCGTGTCCCCGCTCCAGCAGCGTCGGCCACGCGTGGCCCTCAGGAGTCACGGGACCCGTGGCACAGGCCCGTCATGAAGGAACACTGCAGCCCAGTAAGAGGCCTTGTAGGAGAGGGCAGAGTGAACATGTGAAAGGGCTAGATGGAGGGGTGAAAGGTTAACTGTATTCTCTGTTACTCTGCCTGCCAATTAACTTCTCTGTCACACACTGACAGGCAGACCCCCAGAGGGCACCATTAATAACCTAATAACCTTTAACCCCCCCCCCCCCATGTGGAAGCTAGACTCTCATTCACCGGCTCCTTCTCACTGCCCTCCTCCTCTTCGTCATTCTCGGCAGAATCATGTCAGCACCACGGATCAGGCGTGTGGGCCACAGACCCGTGTAGTGGCACCGGGCACGTACCAAACCGAGGGCCGTCACACCGCTGCACACTTACTCCAGGAGACTGACCGAAAGGCAGAGGCCCAGAAAATAACGATGTTTAGCACCCGCACTGCCTCCGGTATCGGCTGAGATAGAAACCCCATCTCCGGGTTGCTAAGGGGATTATGGGTAATTCCTTCAGCTCCGGAGATTATCAGCGCACCGTCAAAGCCCACACTGAGCACACGTGGTCCCGTTTGGGTCGGAGCCGCGCCTCCCTCAGGCGCGCTCGTTACGGCTGATCCGAGCCGGCTCCCTCCGCGGAACGGTGCTTCTGGGGCGACCAATGGGGGACGGGCATTTCAAAGCCATTACAGGATAATTTGGTCGGGCTCTGGTCTTACACGCGCCGACTTCTTGGCTTCGCCGTGACTCGCTTTGCCGAAGCAGCTAACCTATTTTGCAGTTGGCAAAGCCCGTTATCTGATAGAGAAATTGAGGCTTCCTTAGTCACTGCCGCTGGAGAATCCTCGCGGGGCCTTCGCTCCGATAAGCAGGGAGCTCTCTGGCACACATGGGATCTGTCTGCCTCCGCAGGTTTCATTTACTCACAAAAATGCCCCCCACTCCCTCCCCCCACCCCGACAGCGCCTCACCACAACCGCCAAGACTATCGCATGGCCCTTGTCTGTCTGTCACATAAACACGGGCAGTGCCAGCCCCGCCCATCGCGGCATCCCGATTGTACCCGACATGCGGTTCAGACGCACACCTCACTGCCACCGTCCCGTCCTCCCAGGTTACACGCCGGTTCAGATTACGCCTCGCCGCAGTGATTTCCATACCATCAGCCTGCTGGCCCAGTATCCAGCAAGTTACATAACAACAGTGCACCTTAGCGCGCTCAGGCTGTGGGTGCATGCACATGTGTTTGGAACCTTTAGGGTACAACAGTGACCCCCCCCCCGTCCCAGTCGGCTCAGGGGTCCAGTCTTGGTCCACATCCTGGAGGGGAGGGTCAATATAAAGGTTTGCACATCTCCGTCATCCTGAAATACTGGGACACAAACCCTCACTCTTTCCAGAGAGAAAGTGGCATTGAAACCAGCTGAGCTACTACAAGCCTTCCCCAGCTGGTCAGACCCACATGTCATTGGTCACCATATTGGCCAAACCAGGCCGTGAGTGGCAGCACTGGGGAATCCCGCCCACCAAGGCCTTGCTCCTCCCATCTGACATGTGACCACAGCCCGCACTGGACCCCAGGCATTTGGGCACTGATGCAGTGCAGCATGCCTCATGGACCCGGTCTGGCTCCACATGCCCACTCGGAACATGCAAGATCCGAGGTTCTGCCATGAGACTGAGGAGCTGCTCAGTTCTTTAAGACTGCAGAGCGTCTTTACAGAGATATTAGCATATATGCTAACACACTGAATGGCACATCAAATGAGCACCAAAAGCGTGACCTCCTTCCCTAGCCACTGAATCCGATGTCCTTCTAGAGTGTACAGCATCTTCCAGAGGAACTTTCGGGCACAGCCAGGCAGCATTATAGGGCGTCTCACTGTTCGGTCGACTTTAAATCAGGTCAGACTCATTTCAGTAAGTTCTCTCAGCACCAGCAGAGGCCTGAGAGCGTCACATCCTGACAGAGAGTGTCACTGACCAGTGACATCATAGATCACTGAATGAATTATTACGCATATCGTGATTGAAAATAAAGTTTCTGTAAACCTTGAAAATGAGGCGGATCTGTTGGAAAATAAGTTAGAAATCAAATTATTCGGTAGATTGGTCTAAATTTATCCTCAAAACACCTGGAAACCTGCGACTCAGGGGCTCATTAACACATCGAAGGCGAGATGGACTACTCCACCACTTCATTATCTCTGGTCAACCGAAGTACATTTAAAATTAAACTTAAACTCCTAAACTGCCACCTAAAAGTTACCAGCTGCATGGCTCTTCCGCTGTGTTTCTGTGGAGGCCAGGCATGCGGCCCTGTCTGGGACTGGCAGAGCCCTTCCACAGGACCCCCCCTGACAGGCGTCCGAAGAGGTGCCCGCGTTGGTCCCCCTGCAACTGTGCTCGCTAATGTGCTGCTCGTGAAAGCCACGGCACCCGGCATGACATGCAGGTTTTATATTATCCAACAGACATCCGCCGAGGTGAGAACCTAGTTTTCACGTTTCTGCAACATTACAGCAACAGTGTAAAAAAAAAACAAAATCTCTGCGTTGGCGAGCTCTGATGTCCCCTGTGCCTGCGAATTTCCAGCAGGACGTAACCGACTGTGTGTGACAGTGCAGTTTCTGTTATTTCACTGCTGGGAGGCAGTGCAAGGCCTAGCTTCTGGAGGGGAGGGGGTACAATACAGGTTCATCAAACAGGGACCCAGAGAGGCGAAGAATTAATTAAATGCTTTCAAAAGGGAGAAAAAAATCTGTAATTATTTTCTGTGTTTGGTGGATTAAGTCCCTTCAGAAACGGAACTATAAGCCCTTCAATGTAGCACAACCACAAATGAAACATCAGTAACCACGAGTCTGAATCCAGGTTAAACAATGTGGGGGAGACATGAGACAGAAAATGACATCACCAAGGGCAAGGAGACGTGGTTTATAAAGGAAACATATTCATCATATTTACCTGACCAACAAGACAATCCACACCCAAGATATGGAAAGCTATTCTGCTGGCACGGAGACATGCTCGTGTGGACGTGGATTTAATTTCTTGTCGATTTTGAATGCGATTTGAATCTGGATGCAAAGCGTCACCTTCACTGCCATCCTACTGGCCATTCCAGCTGAATTTAAATGCATTTGGACATCGAGGCCAAGTCATGTTGTGAAAACATTGGCTGAGATGGGGAGGGTGACCCCAACACAGCGGTTTAAACGGCTTCTCTGCGTGCCCCGCGGGGGCGCAGGTAACACCTGTTTGTGGTGATGACTGTGGCCAGGTGTGAAGCAGTAGCTCCATCTGCCCACAAGGGGGCTTCAGCTGTTGGTAGTGACGCTATATGGTTCAGCTACAGCATGAACCAATCACCAACATGGGTCACCCACTTATGAGTGAAGGACGGGAGCCCACAACCAATCATGGAGAATTTGGTCACCCAAACGTGACCTTAGTGGGTCTCTGCATTCATGCAGAAATGGGTACAAGTGGAACCTTATGCTGATTCCAGGCAGGCAGAGTCTCCAACTGGCACCAGCAGTGAATTAGACTTTTTCTGGCAGTTCAGTGCGGCTCCTTCATACCGTCCAATATTTAAGATGTGATGCACGCTGAGCAAGTTATGGAAATGCCACCTACATTCTCAAAGTAAAAAAAAAGTGTAAAGCATACCCTGCATAACACTTTGGCGCGCACTGGATCGATGGGCGGCTCTGCTAAACACATTTGCAGAATTTAAAATTCCCCAGCTTCTCCCAAACATGAACCCAAGCGGATCCGAGCCATCTGAGGTTTGGGACTGGGAACGCGGCCACTCGCTCCCCGCAACGCCTGACGGACACGTACAGCGGTGTTAAGCAGCCATTATCGGAGAGGAATGCCAGTTACTGGGCTGTAGGTGACTTATAGTCCTTCCAGACACAAGGAGGATGCCTGAGGATTTTTGAAACTATATTAAACATGTTAAACAGATGGAATAAAAACAGCTTCCGTGGTGCGTTTTAGAAGGAACAAGCGATGCATACTTCCATATATATTACTGCTTTATAAATTCCCTACATACATACATGCTGTATACACAATGTAGTGTCTATACAGATATATACGTAGTGTACTGCCTATACCAATATGTTCACTGATATATGCATAGTGCAGTGTCTGTAGTCTATAGCAGTGTTTCCCAACCCAGTCCTCAGGGAACCCTGGACAGTCCACGTTTTTGCTCCCTCCCAGCCAATCAAGAGCACCAAATACCTGGTACAGGTATACTGGGAGCTGAGAGGAAACAAAAACGTGAAATGTCTGGGGTTCCCCAAGGACTGGGTTGGGAAACACTGGTCTATAGGCAGTCTATACTGATATATAAACAGTGTACTGCCTATACAGATATATGCATAGTGTAGTGTGAATACTGATATGTCTATAGTGTAGACACTGCACTATGTATAGAGAGCATATATATATATATATATATATATATATATATATACACACATATATACCGATATTTCACTGAAATATAATAATAATAGATACCTTATTGATCCCCTTGGGGAAATTCTCTTCTCATCTCCATGAGAGCAAGCTTGGCCGTGAAGGGCAGCCACTTCATGCAGCACCCAGGGAGCTGGGGGTTAAGGGCCTTGCTCAAGAGCCCACAGAGGTGCAGAGGCTGGGCTTACACCAGCAATCTTCCAATCAAAGGCACAGAGCTTAACCCACGGAATCACACTCTGCCCCAAAGCAGCTTCGCAGTCAGCAGGATTCAAACCTGTGCAGGGAGACCCCAATGGATTTCTAATCCATCGCCTTAACCACTCGGCCATGACTACACTGGGGAATACACATATACATAATATATACTGATATATACATAGTGCTGTGCCTATACTGATATATACATAGTGCAGTGCCTATACCGGTATATACATAGTGTGGTGCCTATACCGATCTATAGTGTGGTGCCTATACAGATATATACATAGGCCAGTGCCTATACTGATATACACGTGGGGCTGTGCCTATACTGATATATACATAGTGCTGTGCCTATACTGATATACACGTGGGGCTGTGCCTATACTGATATATACATAGTGCAGTGCCTATACCGGTATATACATAGTGTGTTGCCTATACCGATCTATAGTGTGGTGCCTATACAGATATATACATAGGCCAGTGCCTATACTGATATACACGTGGGCCTGTGCCTATACTGATATATACATAGTGCTGTGCCTATACTGATATACACGTGGGGCTGTGCCTATACTGATATATA
>JAODKL010000027.1:19125702-19135925 GCA_026780765.1 Petrocephalus schoutedeni | reverse complement strand
CTGCTGGAAGGCGTACAGGGGACTGTGGATTTATGCTGTTCCCATTTGGAATGCATAGGGCCCCCCCCCAAGGGGCCTCGTCTAGGTGCAGGCTTCCCAGTGAAGATGCTTCACTGAGAACCGGCCCCCTGCTCTAGTCTATAACACGCCAGGGGGCACGATGATGTCGCCAGGGGCCACGATGGCGTCGCCGGCGGCGTGCAGCTGCGGGCGGCCGCTGTTCCTCCCCTTTCCGCTTCCCTGAAGGTCTCTGGCCCCCCAACCCCCAGCTTCTCCTGCATCCAGGACCGTGGAAGACCAGTAGGCTAGCTGAAGCTGCAGCCTTCCTTGAGAGTCCATTCATGATTGGGGAGGGGGGGGTTCCAGCCAGCAGGAAAAACAGGCCGAAATACTGTCACGCATCTGTATCTGTTACCACGGATACAGGCGGCCTGGATATTCTGACCTGACCCTGGCCGACAGAACCGAAGACTAGTTTTCGCAAGTGGAAGCCAAGTGTTGCAAACCAGAATAGGAAAGAGGTCTCTAAAAGAATAAAAAAATAGTATCTGTGCATTCATGTCTGCTGTGGGTATGCAAAGTGAAAATGTGTTTTCAGTCTTTTGTACTAGGAAGAGGTACCACCCAGGGTGTTTGACACATCTACAAGGAGAGATGGTTAACTGTGAGGAGAGAGGGAGAGACAGGGGACGGGGAAAAGACAAAAAAAAAGTTAGATTCACCTCCGCGATCAATGTGCAAAAACACACAAACGAGAGCACGGGCTGCAGAACCCACACAGCAAGTCAGAAGGCACGCTTGGACACGCACACCACCGGGCCTCCGGTTCCCATGTTTTATTGCAAAGTTCCACATGGACAAGTACAGTAAAGTATGTACTTGGCTGATGTAACTATCTGAACAGAGAAACCAGAAATCAGGATTTGCCAATCAACACACTGTCAGAGTCTTCCCACTTCATCTTGGGGCCATCTTGTCTAGGGGGGCTGGACAGAGGTCAAAGGTAACAGATGAAAGACTGAAGGCGGTGGGGTGTTAAAAATGACACGCGACATGCAATACCACCACACATAGGTGCAGAAAAGCGGCACAGGAGGAACGGGGACAAAGCAGGCTTCCAAAACGTCAAACACCACAAGCAGCGCATGGTTTACGGGACATTAACACTGTCAGCTGACTGCGTCACCAACCAGCCAGCGGGATTTGCTCAGGAAGGCTGCTCTGCTGTTAATCCAGCCTCCTGCAGGCTTAAGCCTAACTTCCTGCTGCAACGTCAAGTCAGACGCTAATCAGCTTAAGCCCCGGATAAGCAGACGCGCGGCCCGTGTGGGCACCCGCTATCACGGCAACCGGCCCACTGCACACCCACGACGTCAGCAGGCGCGGCCACTGGTGACCCACCCCCTCCCGCCCCATCGCGTACGTCTTCAGAAATCAAACACGTCGGCCTCGTCGACATCATCGATGGCCCAGTCCCAGTCCTGCAGACCACAGTCCAGTGCTCTGGAACGGGAGAAGGCGGGGCTGAAAGGTGGCTCCCAGGAGGGGGTGCTGGTCAGCACCATGGGGTGTATGTTCACGCCCCTGGAAGCGAGTTCCTGTTCTGCGGTGGAGCATGCTGTCCCTGAAAGCCTTCAGCCATAGCCAAGCAAGAGAAAGCATGACGGGGGACACAATGTGGGGAAGATGGGCGTGAAGGTGGATGATGGCATGACTCATGCAGGCAAGGCCAAAGGTCACAGCTGCTAACATCCTATGTGACCCAGTGTGACGTTTAACGGTCAAAAGGCTGTGCCGTCAGTCCTGCCCCGCCTTACTTCCTTGCGTAAGTGCCCATGTTAGTTGCTCATATGCCTCCTTGGCAGGAACACACAGGCGTTAGTGGGGGTCACAGTCACATGTCCTAAGTGCACTACTTACATTCTACCAGCAGTATGAAAATGGACAGGGGTCAAAGGTCAGTGGAGGATGATTTTGAGCATGGGGCCACCACTAGAGGGGGGTACCAGCAGACAGAACTGTCAGGCTGCCGGAGGAACCCACCAAGTCTTTGCTCATCTTGCCAGCTAAGCCTGGATCCCGTTATAGACAACAGCAAATTTGTGCCGTTGAAAACCTGACAACAGCCCCCTAAGACCAAGCCAAAGGGTCTTGGGGTCATTAACAGATTTACTGAAACAAGAAAATGCATCATCGACATCAGATAATGGTGACAAGACACCTAACTCCCGGGCCTTCTGTAAATGTGAAAGGCTGCCCCCCCCCTCACCTGGGCTTGCCAGGGGGCAGCTGCCGACTGGGTCTCCTCGCAGCCTGGCTGGGCTGCACCTTGATGGAGGCCCGGGGCGAGGAGCGAGCGAAGTGCTCGGGCGGGGGCGGCTTCTTGGGGATCTTCTTCACCAGTCGGCTCACCCAATTCTGCTGCTCCTCCTGAGACGCAGCCAGCAGCAGCAGGTTCTTGGCCGTCGACACGTCGTAGTTCACTGTGGATGGGCAGCAGGGGACCAGGGGGCATGCATCAGACAGGAGCCGCGTTAGCTGGGAAGTGCGTCTGCCGCGAGCCACTCAGCTCTCTGTAGGAGCCGCGTTAGCTGGGAAGTGCGTCAGCCGCGAGCCGGCCCGCAGTAGCCGCGAGCCACTCGGCTCTCTGTAGGAGCCGCGTTAGCTGGGAAGTGCGCCAGCCGCGAGCCGGCCCGCAGTAGCTGCGTTAGCCGCGAGCCACTCGGCTCTCTGTAGGAGCCGCGTTAGCTGTGCGCCGTGTTAGCCAGTCACAAAGTACTCTGTGGGAACCATGTTTTCCTCAAAGCGCTCGATGGGAGCCGCACTAGCTCTGCCGAGTGACCGACATGTCTGTATATACTGTCTGCACAACTTTATCTCAAAAAGACAGATGTACATTAAATATTAATGTAAAATGAAACTGAAGACTGTCATGGCTGCAGTCTTGCGCAGCTGACAAAGCTCCCTCCCGATTGGCCTCACCTCCCCTGGTGCCGGCCGCGCACAGCCCCCCCCCCCGCCAGGCAGCGCTCACTCACCCCTGCAGGGGGCGATCACCTCCTCCTTCTTGTCCATGTGGTCCTTGTGGCACTTGATGTGGCAGCGGCGACACTCCAGCGCGGGGGGGGGCTTGAACATGTTCCACAGCGGCTTGGTGCAGGCCTCGCAGTTGGTGGGGAAGTGGTACAGGGTGGGGATGAACTCGTGGCCCTTGTGGCAGATGTAGCTGGACTTCTCCCCGATGGCCTCCACCGGGAACTCCTGTTCCTTCTTACTCTCCCCTTCATTGGCGTAGAGGATCTGGGGGGGGGGCACAACGTCACCAAACCATCAGGCAGAAGACATTCTCCAGTTTCATCAGGGACCTGTTTCCCAATCTCGCACCTCAAGTGCCCCGTGATGCATTCGGGCTTTGGTTGACCTCAGATGCTGACCACACATCATGAAATATGCAGCACTTGCTTTCAGGCCACAGGAACAATTATTGAATCGATCGGTGTGGCTTCAGAAAAAAAAAGGCCCAGCACCTCTCCGCAGGGGGAGAGAGAGCGGACGACAACGCAAGCCTCGCAGGACTAGCGGCTTAGTCTGTCACCTGGAATATCCTGGGGATCTCTTTGGCGTCGGCCCGATACACGTCCGTCTGGGTGACGGGCCGCACATGGAAGAGCTTGCTGCAGATAAGGAGGAGGGAGCGGGTCAGGGAACCTGGCACCAGAAGTCCTCCTGGGTACGGAGCGGACCCGGTACCACCAGCGGGTACTCACTCGATGTCCAGGACCATGTGTGGGTTGGAGTGTTCCTTATCCTGCTCGCTGTTGTAGAAGAGGATCTTCTTGCTGCTCACCACCACGTACTGCAAGGAGGAGGAGAAGGAGATAGCATGGAGGCGGGAGGGTGTAGACGACAGATTAAGATGTGCTTCCTCACTAAAATCTCATTACACTCCTGGATAACTGACCACCTTGCTGGAGAACTTCAAGCAAAGTACCTTTTTTTCCCAGCCAAATTTCTTGGTGTTGTTTCTGAGGGGAAGCGAGAGCCAGCCCTCCAGCCTGGTTTCTGTAGACAATACAGGAAGTGCTCAATGGTCCATGAGTGACACAGACAGACAGGAAATGAGTACTGCTTAAAGACAGACGATTCTTAAAAATAATAATTAAAAAAGTACCTCCGTCTCTAAAAAATGTGGCCCAATCATGAGCTCGCTAGACTGGTCAGTAACTTCATACCATTATCGAGGCAACTGTGACAGGGCTCAGCAGGACAGATCAGTCGGGTTAGTGACACAGCAGGTCAAAGGTCATGCTGGCATGTGATGCCATGCAGGTCACCTGCATCGTCAGGTTCTGATAGGTCATTAGATTCAGTCTCGAGATCCGACTCATCATCCTCGGGCTGAAAGACACAGGGCCTCGTGTCGACGCAGACGGAGTGGGAGGTGAGCTCATAGGTGAGGGACAGGGACTCGGACGTGTGCGAGTGCGTCAGACGCACTGAGAGCCCGGGAAGGGAGAGATATGGGCAGAGAATGGAACCAGAGAGAATGTCCCATAAGAAAAGCAGGGAAACTGAACACCAGGACCAGGCCGAGGGGAAATGGCACCCGCGGCCGGAGGCGCTGCGTCGGGAGGGAAGTGCGGCTGTTTCCCATCCGGCACCTCACCTGGATAGGCGTCGTCACCATCGAAGTCGGGTCCGCTGCTCATGCTGGCCGATTCCAGCGAGTGCACATTGAGCGACGTCAGCAGGTTGCGAAGCTGCTCTATGTCACTGTCCTTGCTGTCCAGCGCCATCTGCAGCTCGATGCGTACCTGGCTCTCCTCCGCGATTTGCTGGGGGGTGGCGGGGGGGGGGGGGGCCTTTACTTCACACGAATTACCAGAAAGTTCCAAGAGCTCAAACATGTGACTAACCCAGGTCCATCTGTGTTCACCAACACTTGGACACGTTTGCGTGGCGCCCCCTACTGGCCGCAATGCCCATACTCTAAATTTTATTTCTTATTTAGGAGATACTGAAGCAGCATGTTCTGCTATCCAGCTAGCTAGCCTTCTGACTCTACTCACTAACTATTCATTTAGCTTTTGAAACATCCACTTGGGCCCCCGGTGACGTCACATGTAACCCTATTGGCTGAGAGGAGAGCCAGCCTCGGCCACTGACCGCCTGCATGTCGTTGATCTCCCTCTGGTACTTGATGATGCTGCTGTTCAGCTTCTCCTTCTCCGAGCGAAGCTCCAGCTGCAGCCTCCTGTTCTCCTTGTCCTTCCGGCGCACGTCCGTGTCGTTTCCGCGGCGACTGCCTCCGCCGCGCACTTCCTTCCTGTTCATGATCTCCGCCAGCTTGTTGACGGCCTGGAAAGACGGAGCCAGCAGCTGAGTGACTCGGGCCGGCCGCGCAGAGGGAGAGCCGTGGCGCCTGGCTGCGCAGCGTCCCGCAGCCTCACCTGGGTCTTCAGCGTCCTCTCGCTCTGCAGCTGCTTCTCAAAGGAGACCTTTAGCTGGCTCAGATGCAGCTCTTCCCCTTCGCTCTTCTGCAGCTCTGAGGGGGCAGCAAGGATCCATATCTTCAGCACAGACACGGGCCCCATGCCCACATATCCCCGCGGTAATTAGGGGAACACTTACGCTCCTGCATCTCCTTCTGCCTGCTGTTGAGTTCCTCCTTCTCGTTGGCCAGGATGGCTACGTCATTCGTCAAGGTGCGGTTCGCCTCTTCTAACTGCAGGGGGCGGCAGAGAGCCACAGAGTGACAGAAAGAGCCGTTATTAGAAGTAGTACTCCCACTCCGCATCAGAACCTGAGCGACGCAGAGCTTCCCCGCAAGGCCACGATTGCCCTGCCCACCCCCAGCACACCGAGTTAATGGTGGTGTCCTTCTCTTCCAGCTCCTGCTTGTGCCGCGCCATCATCTCTTTAATCTCCAGCTCCTTCATGATCTTCTCTTTCTCCAGGTCAGAGTACTGCTCCTCGGCGATGGAGCGGGCCAGCTGCTCCGAGTCCGCCTTGGTCAGCGTGATCTCCAGCTGAGCGGCCAGCGAGTCCCTGGAGGTGGGGGGCCAGCAGGACCAACGTCAGAGCAAAAGACTGACAGACAGTTGAGCGCGACCAATGGGGGTGCGTCTGGCAGACGGGTGGGCGGGACCAGGCCACTCCCACCTCTCTTCCTGCAGCTCGTGCAGACTCTGCTGGATGTCTTTGTACAGCTTATTCTTCTCCTCGCACTCCTCCTTCAGCTCACGCACCTGTGTCTTGTACAGCGTCTGGGGAGACAGGTAACCGTGGTTACAGTGCTATGGACACGCCTCCCCCCCCCATATGCATATGGACTCACAGAGAAGTACTGCTCAGCTTCCAGCTGGTCCTGAAGCTCCTTCATCTGCCCGTCCGCGTCCTGCCTCTCCCTGGCAACACCCATGAACACGCGTGAGCACAGACGTGCCCACCGCTCGCCCCCCCCACCACCTTGCCCGCTGCTCACCTGCGCAGCTCCTGGTTCTGCTTCTCCAGGCTGCCCTTGATCTCCAGCAGGTGGTTCACCTCCTGCTTCAGCTGCTTCTCCGACATGCGCAGGGCGTTCGCCTGCTGGTTCTGGGCCTTCAGGTCGTTCTGCATCAGGCTGCGCTTCTGCGTCTCCTGCTCGATCTTCAGCGTCAGGTTCTTCACCTCCTCCGTCAGCTTCTCCTTCTGCCCCCGCAGCTCGTCCAGCTTCTGCTGGGCCTGCTTGTAGTCGCAGTCCAGCATGGAGCACCGCTTCTCCAGCTCCAGCAGGTGGTTCTCCACGCTCAGCTTGGAGGCTCGCTCCTCTCGCAGCTTCTGCTCCATCTCTGCAGGACCAACACCAGAGCGGTTTACTGCACTGTGGCCGGTCCACAGACCTCCTTCCCTGGCGCCCCCCGCGTCTCTTCTGCACGTTAATCCCATTAAACTCACCATCCCATCTCCCCAAACCCACTTTGATGGCCACGCCCCCGGAAAACAGGGTCCAATTCCCAGCCGGCCGGCCCTGCCTCACCCTTCATGGCCTCAGACTTGGCCTCCTCGATGGACTCATAGATCTTGTTCTTGTCCACGAGCCGCGCCTTGGTGGCCTTGTGCGCTGCCTCCTCCTGCTCCAGCGACTGCTGCAGGACCTTCAGCTTATACGTCATGTCGATCTCCTGGCTGCTCTTCTCCTATTGGCCCAAAAAGGAGGGGCAGAGGATCAGCAGTGAAAGCCACAGCACTGGACATGCACCACGTGACTAAGCACTTCACTTACTATCTTTTACCGTGCAGGATAGTTTTTAATCTCACTCTGTAAGAATGCTGACACAGTGAGAACTAGAGGAAGGCAGGACGTCTCTGGGGGGGAAGAGCTCCTCACCTTCTCCAGGTCAGTGAGTTTCTCCTGCAGCTCCCTCTTCTCCATCTCGGCCTTGGCCAGGGAGCTCTTCACCTGCTGCACCTCATCCTGCAGCCCAGAGATGCGTCCTGCAGCGAGAAGGAGGCCAAAGTCTGCTTAGAATCTGGGAAAACGGGATAAAACCACGTTCTGCTAGGATCGGGGGGGGCACACACCAGAAAGTAGAAAAATAAGCTAACAGATTATAAAATGTTCCATGACTATTTACTACAACATAGAAATAGAAAAAAATAAGTCATTATGTTTCTGTACTAAAAAAAACCCAAAGTCAGCATTGCTGGCTCCAAAGACCAAACATGTCCATCTTTGCCAAACCAGTAAGAGCAAACATAATACATAATCCTCCTCGGGTGCTTTCCCCAGCTGACACTACTTAAGTCTTCTTCCTGTTCTAATAACACACCCCCTTTCTGTGTGTTTGGAACATTCCGTTCCGATGTGTAACATTCCGTTATATGCTTTTGGGACATCCCATTGTAACAGAGAGGAGCCCAGCTCGGAATATCGCTTTCTGACATGGCGCGCCAACCTACGGCATCCTGATCCCTGACCTGACCGATATCTCAGCTTTACTACAGTGAGATGTACAACAGATCTTCTGGGAGCTTTTTGGTCCTGCTGACACCAGGAGACATAGTACAGTGTATATTAGCAGGTAGTAGACTGCGGTAAAGCTGCTCATTTGCCATTGGCTGTGACCGGCTGACAGCCCCGCCCCCCCAGGTTACCCTGCAGGTCGGAGATGGTCTCGGAGCCCTGGCTGCGGTCCCGCTTCTCCGCCTCCAGCGCCGACTGCAGGCTGATGAACTCCTTCTCCAGCTTCAGCTTGCCGCTCTCCAGCAGACAGCACTTGTCCTGCAGGTCGCGCCCGTTGGATTCCAGCTGCTGGATCTGCTTGCTCATCTCCGTCTGGGTCTTCCGGAGGCGTGTGGCCGCGTCCGTCTCGGCACGCAGCAGCGCGTTGGCCTCGTCCAGCTGGGGGCAGGCACGCGCATGGGGCGGGGTGTTAAATATGCAGATGGAGAGAAACTGCGAGCCCGCGCCACTCAGAGGAAGGCTCGGATATTAACAACAGGCCATGGGCCGTGACCAGAAGACTACTGCTCACTGACCTGCCTCTGGAGCTGGATGTTCTTCTCGTTGGAGATGTGGGAGTTCTGGTTCCTCTTCTTCATTTCGTCCAGCTGGTCTCTCAGACTGTTCACTGCAAGGGAGGCACAGCTATATGGCTACAGAGCTGCTACATGGGATGTACACAGGATCTACATGACAGCTGCAAGGGAGCTAACACTGCAGCTATACAGGAACAACACCAGAGCTGCACAGGATCTACACGAGATCTACACGGCAGCTACACTGGATTGCTACACAGGATCTCCATGGCAGCTACACAGGACCTACATGAGATCTACAGTGGGGGCCAAAATTATTAGAACACACATTTAAAAGGTTTCAGTTGTTTTTGTGGAATTGGCCATTAAAATACCCATAAAACAAATTAAATATCTACAGTGATCATTATGCTCTATAAATGACAGAATAGAGCCTTCATAAGGAGAATCACTGTGCTAAGTCCGAACCCCAACCCCATCAAGCACATTTGTGACGAGTTGGAAAATAAACTGGACAGATCTATTGTACATTTAAAAGAAAGCCTTTGGCTTGAGCTGCAGAAGGCATGGGATAACGGTGTTGGAGTTCTCAGGAAATATATTGACACTATGCCAGAGAGATGTGCTGCTGTAATTGCTGCAGAAGGTGGACGTACCAAATATTACAGTTAAAAGTGGATAAAAACAGTAGGTCTCACTTCATCTGATATTTGTTGTGCTCAACCATCTGCGTATTTCATGAAAATTATGAAATGAAATCATGTTTTGGAGGCAAAAAAGTCAATATGTTCAGATCCGTGAGGTGTTATAATAATTTCGGCCACCACTGTATAATGGAGCTACATGGGATCTACATGGCAGCTACACAGGAGCTAAACAGGATCTGAATGGCAGCTACACAGGATCTGAATGGCAGCTACATGGGATCCACATGGCAGCTACACAGGATCTGAATGGCAGCTACATGGGATCCACATGGCGGCTACACAGGATCTGAATAGCAGCTACATAGGATCTACATGGCGGCTACACAGGATCTGAACGGCAGCTACATAGGATCTACATGGCGGCTACACAGGATCTGAATGGCAGCTACATGGGATCTACATGGCGGCTACACAGGATCTGAATGGCAGCTACATGGGATCTACATGGCGGCTACAAGGCACAGTGCTGTGCCGGCAGAGGGCCTCACCCTCATTCTCCAGGCTCCGCTTCTTCTCGGACTCGCTCTCCGCCCTCCTCTGGCTCTCTGTGCTCTTGTGCTGCAGAAGTGCATTCTCGCGCTCCAGCTGCCGCAGTGTGCTCTCCATACTCTTCCTGCCGCTCACCTGCAGATGTTAGCGGGGGTCAGCAGCTTCACTCTCACGCGCTCTCTCGCACACGCGTGTGTGTGTGTGTGTGTTCAGCCCTCCTCAGATGGCTCACCTCTTCTTCCAGCTCCTTGGAGATCTTCTCAAGACGGCTGCTGGCAGTCCTGGAAAGATAATAGCACCAGGCAGGTTGGCGAGATGCCCACATGAGGCACTGGTGGCCATGGTGACCAGGTGGGGCCCCGAGGACCATCCAGCCCGGCACTTCCTACCTGCACTTGTGCTCCATCTCGTCCTTGGCTTGCATCTCGCCGTTAAGCTGCTCCTCCAGCAGGGGGATTTTTTTCTGAAGCTGAGCAGACTGGGGGGACGGGGCGGGGGGGGGGGGGG
>JAODKL010000027.1:19098298-19111083 GCA_026780765.1 Petrocephalus schoutedeni | reverse complement strand
CAGACCCCGTCACTGTAAGAAGCCACGCCCACCCCGGCTCGCCCAGACCACGGCACTCTAAGCTAAGCCACGCCCACCCCGGCTCACCCAGACCACGGCACTCTAAGCTAAGCCACGCCCACCCCAGCTAACCCAGCATCCGGCACCATGCGGGACCGTTCTGGGAATAGAGTGCCCCTACTCCCGATTAGTGACACGGGAGAGACTGCGACTAACAGCTGACGGCCACAGGCTCGAGATGGGGGGGGTAGCAGAGGGGGAAGCCGCCTCGACCAGCCTCCTTATACGGCAGCGTTTTCTCCCTACGGACAGAGGCAGCAGACATAAATCTGGAATGGGTCACGGCGGAACCCTGCATCCCCAGGGAGTGGGGGCTCCTCTGAAATAATAAAGCTGCTGTCGATTCATGGGACACCCCCCCCCCCAAAAAGGAATGAACTCACTCTGGGGTGTGAGAGAGAGAGAGAGAGAGAGAGTCTGTGGTGTGTTTATATGGAGGGGAGGACTGTGAGTGTAAGAGGGCAGGAGACGGACGGTGCATGTGTGTGCAGAATAATCATTACTTAAAAGGTCCAAAAGAAGGTCCTTAATTACTCAAAACACCGGCCTCCAGGTGGAGACTCTAATGTCCCTAATGCCGAATAAAGTGAGGACAGAGTGCAGAATCTGGAGCTGAACAGGATACACTCTGAGCAGATGGACATCCAAACACAAAACCTCCTATCTCCCGGATAAATCACCACCGACATTACTACCACCACCACCAGTACTAGCAAAATCACCACTACCAACATCACCATATCCTCGCCATCATCACCACCATCAACACCAAACTTCAACATCATTACCACCAGCACCTACATCATACGTCGCACCAGCACCTACATCATACGTCGCACCAGCACCTACATCAGTGCTAAACGCCAAACAGATTAATGCCGACACTGGACTCCCACCAAAACAGCTTACAGCCATAAGACATGCAGCTCAAAAGGCAAACAAGAAAAACAAACACACACATGGCCCCAGAACCAGCTTAGAAAGTAATCGCCACCTAAGCTCTGCACGAACTTAACGATCTTAACGAGCCTCTAATTGCCAGCTAATACTGCTTGGCTCTCCGGCTGATCCCTGCCCCCGTCACTGGGCCCGTGGACGCCGCCTGTGTGAGCCAACCCCACCCCCCAACGACTCTCCAGCAGCACAATGTCTCTCTGGGACCACCACGCCCTCAAAGATAAGAAGTATTGGGGGGCGACATCTTTTAGGGACACATCGATATTCAAATCCTGGATATGATTTCAATTTCCTGTGGGCCGTTTTGTCATTTAGGGAGAGAGCACTCAGCTGCAGGGGGGTCTTACTGCAACACTGGCCAACAGACATTACCCCCCCCCCCAAGACACAGTAAAATACTTGACAAAATTCACACCATAAAAACTCAAAGGAGTGAAAATCAGGCTAATCTTTCTGTTGGCAAACTGCTGGAAATCTCCTTATAAGCTCGGGGAAGGGGGGGCACAGTGGTAAGCACTAAGCATTTTATTTACCACCCCCCCAGGGAAGATATTCACTGTAGCAGACATTAAAAATGACTCACACTTAATCATCAGCCCAGCAAGTTAAAGCCACATCCCACAAACAGGCACAGAACAATCATTTCATTTGGAGTGTTTCTGACACTTCAGCCTCGGTAAATTGATCGTGTACATTTCCTTCCCGGGGGGTGGTCAAAGAAAACCGTGGGTGCCGGCCATGGGAAGGGTCTTCACCGCTAATGGCCGACACACTGCACTGTACAAATCTAAAATTAAAAGAGATCATAAATAATTAGGTGTGGGGGCTGCTAACCCCTGAGCCACGTATCCCAGCATGCATCAGTGCCATGAGAGCGCCGGCTGGCTCCAAATCAACAGGGTGTGTGCCATCAGATGCTATCAGAGCAGAGCGGAAAGATAGAATATAGAATAAGGAAAGATGCAGAACGTTAAGCCCCGCCCCCAAACCAGAGCAGTGGGCTGCCATCGGCCCGGCAACACTGGACAGAGCCATTCACTCACGGGGGTAACGAAAGCCTAAGGTTAACTTTCGGGTGTGGGGGGCGGGAGTGCCAGGATGGGTCTGCACATAGCACTGTCCAGTGTGACTGACGGGGGGGGGGGGCAACATTGGAATTCCATCTAAGTCTGGACCTGCTACCAGGCCTGGGGGCGCAGTCTCCAACCCCCATGTGAAAACTCCCCCCATCACCACAACCAGAACCAGGCCCCTCTGACACCCCCAAGAATGAGGAAGAGCACCGGCTTGCCGACAGTGAGGAAGTACTGTGTCAGAAGGTGGGGGCGGAGCCTTGTGAATACGCTTCTTTTGCCGGGGGATGGGCCGGGGCGATGGCCAGGGCACCCCTCACCTGACCGGCACACCGCGCACATCCTGTTGCAGCACCACGGCAACAGCACACTAGGCAGCGTCCCTGACAAACCACAATCCGCAGAGGATCGGAGAGGGCAGTCGGGGGCATTTCTGACCGGGGTCTCAGTGTGGACATTCTGACCAATGCTAATGACCGATACACTAGCATTACAGATGTGGACTGCCGCGGAACCTCTGTGCGGCTTGCTAGCAGGGAAACTTGCCAGCACAGATTAGCGAAATGACCTTAAAGCTTTTTCTTATTTCGGCAGAAAACTAAAGATCGATGTTTGGGCCAGATTTAGCAATGAATTAAAACCTGTCACAGGTCGGTGCATTTAGACTCGGGCGGAGTAAAACCCTCGTCCCCCGCTACGGAAACTGGCTGCTGGGCCAGTGCAATCATCATTAGATCAGTAGGCGTGTCCAGCCCCAGTGCTGCCAGCACATCGATATATAAATAAAGGCCAAACACCGCTCTGCAATGTCTACCGAGAACGGCATGCGGGCCCAATACCGAAGTACTGATTTCTAATGAATATTGTGCATCTCTTGTATCTTATCCAGCCCTGGGAGGTCTCCCGGCCAGGCCCCCTCCAATAGCCAGGAGGACACAGCGCACCTCGCCATGCTGCTTCCTCCACGAGCACCGTGGGGCTCATCTGCCACACGCAAAACACTCAAAGGTACGGGAGCCAGGCCTCTGCTGGCATCCGGGGCCGACAAGCCAAGGGACATCTGCCACTGCCTAATCCCACCCTTAAGCAGGAGACAGGAAGGCTGGGGGGGGGGCAGAGAGACCCCCCACTGCCACAAACTGTGCATGTGCTTGCTTGTGTGACCCAGCCGCTCATAGTGGGGCGACAGTTTGAGGGGGGGATCGGTCACTGCAGGGCTCTGACCCGCGGGACCTGAACCCCCCCATTCCACCCCCACCTGAGCCGACAGTGACCCAGAAACCAGACAGTCCTGTTACAGGCAGTTTTGGTGCTTCTTAGGACTAGGAGCTTCTGGCAGAGTAGGGATGCTGGGGGTCGGTGCTACAGGGAGATTTAAAAAGGCATCAGCACGGAGGAGCCGGATCCGCCCCCGCAGCCTGCCCGCTGCTCCTCCGCCTCATCCCCGGAAAATAAACATCAACCTCCCCCCCCCCCCCGAACTCTTCCTGCATATTTAGCAAACCACCTCACTGCTTTTGCCAAGCGAACAGAAAAACAGCGCGAATATCAGCATGACGCGGGCGACAGAGGCGGCGGAGGACAGCGCCGAGCTCCGGCCCCACGGCGGCCGGCGGTGGAAACCGCGCTGGGAGCGGCGGGGCGTCCGGCCCCGGGCCCGCATTCCTCAGCTATGGGGCCAGGGCAGAGTCCCCCGTCCCCCGGCCCGTCCGGAGCCGTTTGGCGCCCCCGGCAGCGACCCTCCAGGTCCCGGTGGATACGGGCGAGAGGGGCGGCGAAAGTCCGCACGGTCCGGGGGCCGCGGCTCACCTGCGCCCCGCAGGATGCAGATACACACACAGTCACACGTAACGCATACAGACAGAGAAGCACACGGCGATAATGCGGCTGACGGGCGTGAGGAAGCCGCCCGCTCGGGTCGCCGCCGGGACTCGGCCGGTCCGGCGCGGCAGCAACAGGGCGGCCGCATTAAACATTAATCGCGGAGCGCCGCAAACTTACCAGCAAACTTTCCAGGTTGAGCGCCGAGCGGGGGTCCTGGATCATGGCTTCCAGCTTCTTCGCCCGGCTCTCATGCCGCCTCTCGGCCCCCGACGACATCTTAGCGGCCGGATCGGTACTTTCCCCGCGTCGCTATCACGCTTAATGCCGAAGGTGCGCTTCCCCGGGGAAGACCGCCGCCTCCCGGGCTGAGCCCGTGGGCCCGAGGAGCCTGGGAATCGCCGCCTCCCCCAAACTGCTCCGGACCCGCAAATATCCCAGGTTAACCCCCGCGAAAGGGGCGCCGCAGTCCGCCGCTCGCTGCCCGGACTGCCCTCTCACTGCGGCCGCGCTAAACTGCCCGCTCCGCAGCCCGCACCATCATCACGCCGATGCCCAGACGGAATGCTATCGGGGCGTCGCGCCGACCCGCTCCTCTCCGCGGCTGCCGCCCCCCCGGTCCCGCCGCCTTCGGGATCCAGCCCTTTTCTTCGCCGCCGGTAAAGCGCGAACTCGGTCCGCATCCGAGGCGCCGGTGCGCGCCGAGCGGCCACCTAGGCGCCGCCTTCCCCTGCTCGGCGCGTCGCCCTCTCGCTGCGCCTCTTTCCCCGCAGCCCGATTCCTCTCCTCTTTCTTTCTTTATTTCTCTCTTTTTGTTTTCGTTCCCCGCCGGGCGCCTCAGCACCTCCCGCCGCCCTGCATGCTCCGCTCGGCTCCGGGCGCTGCCGTCCGCCCCCGTGACGCGGACTCTGCCTCCTTTACCCATAACCCACCTCGCCTCGCCGAACCGCTCCGGACCGCCGCGGCCACAGAACTCGCAGCCGATAAAACTGTGCGATTCTTTTTTTTTTTTTTTTAACAAAGTGCCATATATGTCCCAGTAGCATATGGCCAGATTGTATCGCCTTTGAGGCATTTATTACAGGATTTGCTGCTGTCACTCCATACACCCGCTAATTAACATTTAGAGAATTAGGTAGAATACTACTACTGCTATGTTACTAAATCATCAATACAGATTAAAATTCCGGGGGGGGGCTGTCGTAAAAATTTCAAAAATGCTGCACTATAGATCAGCAAATCACTGCTGTTTTGAAAAGAAGAGGAAACGAACAAGAACCTGGAGTTAAACTGGGAAAAAAAATAACCATCCGTAAACTGATCCCCACTTAACACTAAAATATTTTAAGTGAAATTATCTAACACTAGAAAACTTAAGGTTAGGGTGATCCGACGCGCCTTGTCACGTGGCTGCCACTTCAGGACGAACGATATTTTTTATCACCGATTAACAGCTATTACACGTCACTCTTGCAATAACCCTTTGATTTAAAATTCTGCGTTATTAAAACGATCAGCCCAGAGCACAGCATTCATCTCCTTCGGGTCTGTGTGTCTGTCTAATCTATCTACTCTGTCAATCTCAGACATCAGAAATTGTTTAGTGATTACAGACTGTACGGTAAACACAGGCACAGAAATAGACAATACACAGTACCGCATACGGCACCCTGTGTATAAAATGAAATATGGAGGCCCTGACATAGAGATATGTTATAAAATGTGTTATATGTAATAAATATGTGGGTGAATTTGACTGATGGCCGTCGGAAGCAATGCTTTCCTGATGCGTTCGCTGGTGCGTTTCATGTTGAGCAATCTGCGGCTGTTCGCTGGTCTCTGCAGACCCAAGTGCGTGTGATCCAAACCCATTCTCTGTTATTTTACGTCACAGCTTTTGGACAGTCAAATAATAGCTACATTTCTATGCTCCGCCTCCACCCTCACGGAAATTCACTATGGTTTCCTATGGTTGTTTGGGTTTTGGGTATGGGTTTTTTTACAGTAACCATGGTTTTACTAAGGTACCACATGGTAATTATGATTACTAAGCTCCTATCCATAGTATTACCGTGGTTTACTTATAGCACTGCATGGTAACTGCAGTGAAACCATGATAAAACCATAGTCATAAACTCATGGTTACCCCAAAAAACCATAGTAAAACCATGGCTCATTTTCTTAAGGGCAGTATCTAGACGGGCTTTGCAACCATCACTTCCCAGGACTCTTTCAGTGATGAGCCTCTACAAAAATCGTATTTTTTTTTGTCTCAGTACTCATTGTGCCTGCAAACGTGCCATATTAAGTAAAACATCGCTTTACTGCTTTGACTTGATTATAATAATTGTATCGCATAGCGATGCTCTCACTAATGGAAAACACATGTTGTACAGGGCGAAAGCGCTAGGAATCTGTAGTGGAGAAAGTGTCCCGTTTTTCAATCAAACTTTTATTTTATCCAGAAGAGTTGTCCGAAGTCGTAATACGGTCACTTTCGAATTAGAGATCCTTTATCCCGCATTTCCGAGGTTTGTCTAACGTTTTTAAAGTCGAGTCCAGATTTCCACGACCCCCGTTGCTCCGGGAGCTTCTTCTCTGATAGAAACCAGTGGGAAAACCCAGGTACTCTCTTTTAATCAAACAGCCCGGCCCTGACATCCCCAAGGACCCAGGCTAAATAGGTCTAAACTGTTTGATTAGATGGTTTTGAAGAGCCATACGCTGTACGTTGTATCTTTTACATTTGATCTGATTTTGACTTATTCTGCCTATAATTTATTATAATATTTAGTTCATTAAATCATTCCACGTCTATTCCACGTCTATAAATATAGTTTCATTTGTTGAGCGCCACCTGTTGGCCAAAGCATTATACTGGATTGATGTTCATGGCGCGTTTATCTACAAGGAAAACCGGCATGCCTGTTGTTTTTAACAAAATGGCATAGAGCATTCTTTACATAATGGTCTAGGACCGCGGGACTAGGAATACAACGCTGTTGACCTATTAAAGAAATATTAAAGATTTTCCAGGCTTTCTGGGGAAAAAATGAACGGCATTCGCGGATGGTCTGTGCAAGGTCTGCCCTCTGCTGGAATATTTGCGTCTATGCAGAATAAAAGTACAATGCCAGAAATATACACAGAGGGATATTTGAAGGGCAGTCGGTTATCTCGATTGACTGAAAATGTGGCCTGGAGTCGACGAATACCCGAAAGGACTGCGCAGGACCGTGGCGGAATCTGTCCACCAGGACATCATTTTTTTTATATGGAAACTGCTGCCGTAGGCGTTTTCCGGACAGGTTTACTAATGATTTATGGTGCCTTTGGGAGGATGGTGTTTTACTGATGGGAGCTCGTCTGTGTCATTTCCGTCACCCGTACGGTGTCAGTTGGGGCTGTGTTGCCCTCGAAAACACCCCGATCACTTACCCCATTTCAGACAAAACACTCAAACAACAAACCCCATGCATGCACCTAGTTTCCTCCAATTAATACTCTGTAATTGTGGCCTGAACCCACCCTAAACACATGATACTCCCACAATATTGGCAGGGGCATGGCCCTGCTGTCCATAGCCAAATCTACGCCCTTGATAATTCATCATTTTGGTTACTAATAAAGAATTTGCGTTTCGCGCAGTTTATTATTTTAAATGGCAAACACAAAATTTCACGTTTTTGTGTAGCATCACAATGACACGACTCAGTGAGTAAGTGGATAATTAAAAAAAATGAAAGCAGTGATATAGATGCTGCATTGTACAGGCCAGTATGGGGAAGTCAGATTACGTAAGATTTACATAAGTTAGGAGGGAAGTTTTATAACCAGACCTTACAAGGCAACAAACGCCGCCGTGCCGTCCAGGATGCCTTTTCTGGCGCACCAGGCTTCTCGCTTATTTTACGCGTGAAACAGGCAAACGTAACAGTGCTTTAGTTATAAATAGCACACGGCCAAGCCAACCAGGCATTCGTTAATCTCTCCAAGAAATACCCTCTATATATCACCTTCAGAGGAACTGCCTTATCAGAAGACACTTCTTTTCCCCGTCGTGTCTTATTACAAATTATATTATTGATTACATCAGCCCTCGTGTCAAGCTTGGAATGTGCGCATGTACTGGAACTAACAGGCGTGCAATGTATGTATGAGTGGTGAGAAACTCCAGGTTATGCGGATGTCTGAATCTGTCATCGCTCCGTCTTCTGCGTTTCAGTTACGCAACGTTTAATATTTTCATTGACTTTAATTTCCATAATCCTATGTTTAAATTAATTACTTTGTGAATACGTATTTTTTTGTATTAGATTCACTTAAAAAAAGAAATTAACCGTTTGTCTCATAAATATAAAATATAATTTTTACATCACATAGCCAACAATTTCCGAGATTTATTTCAAGAATACTTATAAGTAACACATGTAATAAATAATATAAAAAACAACGTTTATGTACATGCTATTGAATGTCAGGCTTTGGAATAAGTGGTTTTATAGTCCACTTGCAGTTACTAACTTGTACCACACGATGGCACAATAAGCCCATTCCTCCTGTGGTCGAAAAAGGGTTTTAAACCACGCTTTTCTCACAGCGTTCAGATATGTGATGCCGAACAAAACACGTGATTGATCTTCTGCGTAGCCAAATATGTGCAGATTGGCAGGTCCCATATCAGCTGACCAATTCAGGAGATATTGGTGGTGGTGGGGGGGGGGGGGGAGGCAGGTGAAAGGCAGGAGAGAACAAAGAGCAGGCGAGGGGGGCGAAGGTCCAGGCTGGGTTCTGCTCTGTTTATTAGTCATAATAAGCAATTCACTGAAAAAAACAAATACAGTTACAACACAAAAAATCATACTTTTTAAAGCAACCTTGGCGACAAGTTATAGGAACAATTTCATAATATAAACACGCGGTATTTCCTGCTCCTTCTGTTTCTCTCATCTGAGCAAACAGACCATTTCTTCATTGTGCAACTATGTTGCATCCAGACTTCTTTGCCCAAGAATCTTTTTTTATTCATTTGCAAATGCAAACACTTGTCATTAATAAATAATACTATAAAATGTTCTGCAAGTACACAAAAATGTCCACCACAAGGTCAAATGTACAGGGGAGTGTGGGTGGGGGTGGTTGTGAGGGGGAGGGGGGGTCTTTAGCAAAATCTGAGGGTTTCATACAGAAAAGCTGATCATCTACACATCAACACTTGCGAGATAACAAAGTCATTTTGATTTTTATTGTCTTGTTTTTACAAAGTGAGTTTTTTTTTTCTGAACAGACAGAGCATCATTGGCACCCCCGTCAGGTGGGGGCCGTGGAACGTGCCGGTGAAAATTAAGGCAGCTTCGCTGATTACCTATAAGAAGTGACATTAAAAACGTCTGCGTGTCCCTCCGGAACCTCCCAGTGGATTTTGCATAACGAGGGCCCCAGGCACACCCACCCTGCAGAGTGACTGAGAAACCCACGCCTGCCACCCCTCCTGCTGACAAACGAGGTCACGTGTCCCGGCCTTATCCCCTCCAAAAAAAAGGATGGTGCATTTCACTTCACATCTAAGATCAAAGTGGAGACAGAGGGTCAGTTTTGGTGTAACAGGCTCAGCACAGGCCTCTGGGACCTGAGCAGATGTCTTCTTTCCCAAAATGTAACATTCTGTTTCATTTCAGGAAGCCTCACGCATTCTCACAACAACTACGCGTTTAAGCGCCAATAACAATGTCAACACCGTCAAATAGCGCACTGATGGGGCAGCCGCGGTAAACTGGGACGGAGTCAACACTCCCACCTTGTGGCCATTTAAGTCACTGCAGGTTTCCAGCCAGCCAGCACACATGGCTTAGCTTAGTCTCACACAGACGTGTTTGTCTTTATTTATCGCTTTACTTTAAACCAGATTGAGGGGCTATGGCCCTGCAGACAAACAAGCTCCACTTCATCCATTCAGAAAGCAGGAAGTGCTGACAATGCCTTGGGTCCAGCCAGGGACTGTGGCGGTACTGCCACCCACAGAGGTCTGTCTGGGAGGCCGCCGTGCAGCCGGACAGAGAAAGACCTGCTGGAACTATTGTGTAAAACAGACTCCCAATTCTGGCAGGAACCACAGTCACTACAAACAGTCTCCAGTTTCAGCTCTATATCTATGCGGACAGCCCGAGGGCTCAGGTGACTCGGGTAAGGTCACACTGGCGCTGATGCACCCACACAAACCTCACATCATACCTCAATAAGCTCATGCCCACAGACGTGTGCTTCCTCGCTGGACAGGCTGGCTATCGCCCTGGGCCTGAAACCCGCTCCAATACACCACATATGTGCTCTAGAACGAGCGACTTGCTGGCATTGTTGGCAAATTCAGTGTATTCATCAGTAATGACGGGGGCTGCGATTGGATGGACTAATGGCGGTAAGTCTAGAGGAGTACCCGCCCACAGAGGCGGGGCTACAGTGTAATTGGCTCACTGGGCTAATGTGACACATTCCAGTATGGTGGAGTTTGTGCTTATTGGTCTGTGATTACAATGGGGATGTTAGTCAGGAAGATCACAATAGTCCTGCTGAAAACAATAAGAAGCTGCAATGACCCCCTATGCAACGGTTATCAGAGATACTGGCAGCGGTGAGGAGTCTCTGTACAACGCCTCTCAGAGGGGGCTTTATTCACGCTGGGGTGTTTACTGTGGGGGTGGGCAGGGGTCAGTGAGTGCAAGCTTCCTCTGCAGGAAACCTACCCAAACACCCTCCCGGGGGTTTGCTGAAAGAAACATAAACTGTTTGATTTGTGGGGCCCATGTAAACAGCGCCACCAGGTGGACTTCTCTGGTGTGCGCTCTGAGTTCACGCATCGCAGTCTCCTGCCTGCCTCTCTGCAAACACCCAGAGCATTAGTCAACACATAAGGCCAGCCTGTAGGAGGCGACGTCAGCTGGGGGCATAAAGACTGCACCTGAACCTCTGCGGATGGGCGTGGCTTTTGTTACCCCCCCCCCCCACCCCACACGTGTGTGTGTGTGCGTGTGCGTGTTCTGACACAAGTCTCCCAGCCTGGCATGCCGCAGAGCTACGGAGGTGGCTGAAAAGAGGAAGGAGAGGAGAAAGGGTGATTAGTGTGCCATCAGATAGTCGTGCCAGGCGTAAGCGAGCCTGCGCGACATGCCGGCGAGCTGCGCAGCCCAGCTCCGCTTACACGGCCCACTCTGAGTCAACACTCTCTAATCTGGACGCTGGTGTTGGGTTTCCCCGTGCTGGAGCTCGACGTGGCCCAGCAGGGGAGGGAAGCCTGAAGCTGGGGAGGGGACGGGGGCGCACACGGAGTGGCCACCCCACCACAGACTGCATGCACAGGGCTGCCCCGTAGAACCTGCGACCGACATGCTCCCCACTGCACCCCTTTGGTCCTGTGCGGGGATCGTGGCCCTGGGTTTTGGAGGAGTACTGGGAGGTACTCCCCCCCCCCCCCCCCCCCCCCAGGCTGAAGAGCCCCCACAAAGCATCCAGATGAGCCTGTAACCTGACACCAGCGCTCAGGGTGTAGAGACCCCCGCAGAGATCCAGTTTCAGCACAACAACAAAAAAAAAAAAAAATCAAACATTATAGAGCGAGCCGGGTTTGAAGGGGAGATGGCTGAAATGTGTAACAATTAGACCTCAAGTGGAAAAAAAAAAACAAATTAAACCAGCATGAAATCTAAGTCAGCCAGTCGGGGTGGGGGGGGGGGTCAGCTGAGCTGTATTGCTCTTTGTTTGGCATCCAAGGTTGGAAAGTGGGAGACGGAGAGATGGGGACCCGTGGGGGCTAGGGGCTGCTACTGCTGCCCCCCTCACCACCCCCCCACAGCAGACCGTAGGACCAGGCCCGGCTGCAAAGCCAGAGGTGCTTACCCAGCTTCCACAGTCCCCTATTTGGCCATCCTCTGGACGCGGCTTTCTTTGGATTTGACACCAATGGGAAAACTTACTGGCCTGGCTGACAGGGATCGTAAATAGTGGTGCTGCTCAGTGTTTAGGACGGCGCAGCATGAGCCACGCGCTGCAGCCCGTGTGGCTCGCTTGGCAGGCGCTCAGAAACGGTCACGCTCCGATTTCAATTCCCGACTCATTAATGGAACAGCAATTATATTATGCCGATACAGAGGAATAAATTATAATACTGATAAATCTGGTGTCTCGTCTTCGCAGGCAAGGTCGGCTGACTTGCGCTCGGAATAAATCTCAGAAACAGACATTTGGCATTGGTGATCTCCGCGGTCACAAATGCCCCAGGGGATTCTGGGAGCTGTAACAGAGGAAGTGAAATTTCAGAACAGGTGTTGGTGTCAGAAATCGCCTTCGATACTGAATTAATTACACCAAACTCTTTCTCTTTCAGCCGGAAAGCATCTGACACTCAGGACGGCTGGAGGATAATACTGCCAATGGTAAGGAGGGAGATTATTCAAAGGCGTATAAAGTATCTGAGGGGACAACTGACATTTCATCTCAAGGACTATCTAAGTATAACTATCTTCGGTGATGGCGCCCGGCCTGTTGATTGATCTGTGAGATGTGCCTGATCGTCTTTTTCAGTGGGATGCGAGTGCCTCCACTGCTGTGCCATCCCGAGTGCAGAGAGGTTTTTCTGGCCACCAGGGGACCATGCCTAGTATGTATATCTGCCACACAGCGCGAGACCTCTGACTGGGGCTGGCGAATATGACGTCACCATCCTGGCTGGGGCTGGCGAGTGTGACGTCACCATCCTGGCTGAGGAGTGGTGCACTCTAATTAGACTGTGGGCACACGGCAATGTAAAGCTACAAGCTGCCCCTGCTGGACCGCACTGTACCGGATCTTTAGCAGGAGTATAGCCGGGGGGGGGGGGGGGGG